>CM076670.1:2927098-2947298 GCA_038496675.1 Rachycentron canadum | reverse complement strand
TGTATAAGAGACAGGGGGGGGGGGGGCAAGGTGGAGATATAGGAAGCTGTTTGATCCCGGTCTGCTCGGCATAATAAGAGGCTCAAACGCGTTAATGCTTTACTTTGTTCTACTTGGGTGTTAGGAGCTCGGGGTTTGCAGCCTATGTTCAACCCAGCAGAGCTGAAAAATGTATGAAATCATTGGCAGGAACTTTAATGAGAAACACAGCAAAGTTTACCTGCCGTTAGACCAGATGAAACAAGGTCTACATACAGTTCCCTGCTCTGAGGCCGGTGCTTTCTAATGACCCAACACCCACTAGAGTTTTCCACATTCCTCATAGACAATGGGTCAAACCCAATCTTTGAGGGTGTTTTATTACATTTTATTTAATTTACTAATTCACAGATGCTTGTGAGGGACATAAGTGCAGCTTTAGGGCAGTAGAAGACCTTAGTGTAGCAGTAAGTAAGTATTAAGTACAGATCTATTGAATAAATGCGGGAGATTGTATAAGAACTTGTAACATAAGTGCCAATTGGACATGTGAGAGTGAGAGATGAGTTTTCAAGAGCTTCTTGAAATAGAGGGGCGCCTCTGCTCTGATGGAGATCGGTAGCTGCAGCCTGGACTGCAATTACCATATATACATATTCATAATGCAGAATTCTTGTGAAAGAGTCATCGATCTCTGCATGATATCATCAACCCCATTATCACAGTCAGCTGCGACGCTTCTGTTTTGTCATGTACGATGCGTCCCATGCGTTATCGCTGTACCTCCAATAATCTTCACAGTTCTGCGTATATGGAGGAATTGCAGACAGGAATGTGATGGAGGACCTGTTAGTTCTTGAGTTTCTGGGGCTGGCTTTAACCATTTGTTTGAAAAGTGTAAGTGATTTGACCTGACGCTTGGTTAATCGACAAAGAAACTACTTTGATTCTGATCTGTTTGGATGAGATATTTGAAGACGTCATCTTAGACCTTGGGAAAACTGAGGCACATTTATTTATTTATTTTCTCGTGTTTTAGTGTCAAATTGAAATTCCAGCTGAGGCTAAAAGCTTCATTTAACTCCGTTAGCTAATGACACAGAGTTTCCGATGAACTGCTACGAACATCTTGAACATGAGCCAATCAGTAACGCACCTGCTTGGGTTAACTACTCATGGCACGCTGCATGTGAGTGCACTCGCATACCCGGGGAGTTCAGAAAAAGAAAAACATCCTTCTCCTCCCTTTTCTCCCCTCTCTCCCTCCCTCTGTGAAAACCAAGCGGCCTTTGAAGACAAAACTAACACAAGAGCATACAGAGGAACCTGCGAATCAACACAACACAAAATAGAGGACACTCCCTGCCAACCACCTACCAACACCACCCCCACCCCCACCCCACCTCTTCTTCTTCTTCTGGGTGACCTTTGACCTTATCTGTGGAGAGGTCGGGACAAGTGGATGGAATGGAATGCTCAGTGGACGTTCGACATTAGGTCAGTAAAGGGAGAGGGAGGGAGAGAGAGAGAGAAAGGGGCCAGGCAAGTAAATGCACAACCATGGCCGAGCGGCTGCGACCGCACATTAACCTGCTCTATTAAAGGACGTGTTCACTCTTGAGATGCAGGAATCTCCCTGTACTACACACTAATGAATTCATTATACTGTTTAAGCAGTTGTTACGCAAAAATATCAATAGTTTTAAACAGGAAATGAGATTTGAATCATGCTGCCAACTAAATTTTGAGGTTAAAAATGACATTAATGCTTTTTTTCCCCCAGCTGTGAGCAGCTCCCCCATTTCCCTTGTGCATTGCATTGTGGGACAATAGCGTACATAAGCTGCGCAATATACTGTATTTGTCACCCATCATTTACATTAAAAGTGCATTAGGAAAGATCATGTAATGGCCAGTATGAACAGGAGGAAAGATTTAGTCTTCCTTAAGGTAAAACCACCTCCGCTGAGTGATGACCATTAGCTGACTAACAGATGTTAAAAGTGCATAAACCTTTCCAAGCTAAGATTCAATAACAAACTCTTATGTTAAGATTCAGTGTGTTAAACACAAACTTCACGAAACAGAACAGACCAAGGGTGAAGATCTGAAACCAGGAGCAATGATTCACATTAGGAAAGGAGAAGGAAACATTAAGGAAACAGGAATTCTGGCCATCTTGGACTGCTGTTGCAAGAGTCAAGGGGTAAACAATGACCTTATGATGTGAAAGAGCGTCATGGGAAAGTCTGTTAAGAGGAGGGAAGGCAGAGCATTGGTTTAATTTGGTCGTAAATAGCGTCTGAGTTATGGGGAAGAGGCCCCAGCCCCATTTTGCTTCCTTTTTGTGTCCTTTCTATTGGCGAGGTTACGGTGTTGAAAGAATGAGGGGTTACAAACAACATCTGGGGCACGTTGTTGCTCTTTTATTGGAATATGTTGTTATTTTCCTTTACCTCCCAACATCTACACGCCTCCATTTCTTTCAGGTTTTCTCTTATTAAATAAATCCTCCCACCTGTGTATCTCTTTCCCTGTTAAGCTCAGTTTACCATAGATGTTGTGTCTGGTTTTTGTACATTAGATGTGATGAATAGACAAAAACATGCATTTCTTTTAACGGGCCATGGGCCGGTTGGTTGTAACTAGATGTACAAATCACAATCGTTTCTTGTGACCTCGACATCAAGCTCTTAAGACAACCCTTGGTTAGCCCTGAGTATTAATCTGCTGAGGCATAACGCCTTAAATCATCTCCAAAAGTCTCATCATCGTCTTCAACTGATGCTATCTCCAGACCTCCACCTAAAAGGTCAGTCCATGACCATTTCACTAGGTCTGTGCCGAGGTCAGACGTCCTCGAGCTGTTTGACCTCTACGCAGCGACATGTCTTGGCCTCAGTTTTACCTTTCTATCTTAAGGTCGACCACGGTCACTTTAGCCATTAGGAGTGACTATTAACGCATATTAGCTTTGCTTGTCCATCTATTTTTTCTTTAACCTTTCTTGATCTGTGACTGGGGATCAAGTCCGGACAGGAGTTGCCCCTCTTTAACGTCTACCGTCAACCCGAGTGAACAAAGTGTACCAAAAGAAAGACTGACAGCTGAAAATCACGGTGCTAAAACAAATGACGGTGCTTTTTGAAAGAATGCTGGGTAATTTAGGGGCTTTTGTTCACAAAATAATAGCCCTTTAAACAGCCGGGAACTGTCACTTTCAATAACTGGGTAAAACTAGGCTTCATTTATCAACAGCTGGACAGCTCGTTCATATTTCTTGATGCTCTCTCTCTCTCATGTTTTTGTTTAAAAGAAGAGTCCATGGCCACTTCCTATTGCGCTCTAATAAGCCCAAAGGTGACTCCGCCACCCGCATCAGTCACCTCTCCTGTTATCAGCTACAACCCAAAGAAAACACACTTTCATGTCAATAAACAGATGACACCAAGACCTCTGATAAGGTCGGTAAATGCCCCGACAGGCTGCTTGTCTTTATGATGTGCCCCGTGTACAATTCAGATCCAAAAACACGTGTGCTCTTGTCTCTTGTCACAAATTCCTGAAGGTAACACGTAACGTTATGTAATTTCAGTCCAGCCCTTTTAACAGTGACCCTTGTGCAACATTAGTTACAACCCACACAGCCTACCTGCTGGCGCCGGGTCACCTCTGACCTCCAGCTCCCGCTCTGACCCCTCACAGCTTTTCGCAGTGACCCAGGAATTAGGTTCCCACACAGAGGGATTTATGGGTATTGTAGTCATTTAAAAATATGGCCTTCCCCCTCCCTTTCTATGCTGGAGGGGAGAATTAATCTATGGAAAAGGCGACCATCTGCTTGAGGAGACGCAAAATGGGGAGAAAGGAAAAGAAAGCGAGAGTAGAGCGACACTAGGAAACGTCCATTAAGTGTCTTGTTGCTCCTTATTGCTGGGAATCTAGTTGTAAGTCAGAAAGAGCTAGACTGTATAGTCCCAAGGATGTTTTTGTGACTCATGAGAGAATGAATCCAAGACTACACAAAACCTCTTTGGGCTAAACAACAAGTCAAGTGGCTTTTGACTCACGAAAAGTATAAATACACCCGTGTTTTCAGCTTTAACAGACTGAAAATTAGATTTGAATTTACTTCTAACTATTAAACTTGCCCTGTGCGATGGAGTCAGTG
This sequence comes from Rachycentron canadum, assembly GCA_038496675.1. Lineage (NCBI taxonomy): Eukaryota > Metazoa > Chordata > Actinopteri > Carangiformes > Rachycentridae > Rachycentron > Rachycentron canadum. The sequence continues at coordinate 2,943,148 of CM076670.1, read as the reverse complement.
AGTTCAAAGGAGAAAGCGAGAGGCGGGAGGGTGATGGTGAAGGGGTAAAGAGTGAAAGAAAACGGGGGAGGGGGAGAAGAGGGAGGAGGGGGGGGGTGAGGAAAGGAAAGAGAGGTGCAGACAGGTGTGCGACCTCTTCAAGGAGCTGGAGGGCAGCGGGGGGTGGGAGGAGGAGGAGGAGGTGGTGACGGTGGCCGAGGGGGGTGGGAGGGCAGTAGCTATGGCGATGACATGGAATGTCCATGTCGCCCCTGGCAACAGTTCATTAGCTATTAGCCCTCACAGGCTGACGGGTCCTAAGCCCAGACCTGTCCCCCTGCTGTCTGTCACGGATTCCAAGATCCTAAATGTCATCTGGAGGAATGCCGGTAGGATCGGGAATGCCTGGACATTCCCGAAGGAAGCGCTGCGACGATCGCCCACAGGCTTGAAGCGAACCGTGGACGGGTGAGACGCTGCAGGAAAGGAAACCCCAAGCTGCTGACATGTCACGAAGCGTCGTGATGACAGCTTCTCGGCTGCCTTTCACGGAAACCCGCTGCTTTCCAAGTCAAATTATGTCATTTTAAGAATGTATCTGATGCAAAAAAAACAAATCTGAATCAATTCTGACAAAATTTAAAAAAGGACAACGACTGCAACCAGGGACTCTGACGATTGCACTTTACCTCACGTAGATCGACAAAGACCCTAAACTCATTCCTTCTTCTTCTTCAATTCTTTCTTTCACGCGTTTCCCCATTTTTGCATCTGTTGCATTTCTGGATTTGGATTGTGTTTCCCTTAAAGTTTGTGTGAAAAAAATACCTTAACTAGATTGATTGATTGATCGATTGCCCCATCATTGCAGCTTTTATGAGATTGACCTCACGCCCATCTTAACTAAGCCAAAGAGGGGTGTTGACACAGTGTCTGAAGGACAACGTGGCCGCGAGGAGACTTTCTTTACAATAGGAGCAGAGGCTGTTTTGAAATATGCAGTTAATAAGCTTATACTGTGTCCAAAATATTACAAATACCTGGCTGAAAGGGTAAATGTGCTGCATGTGGAAGTTATCGCCTGTTCCTGACGTCATTGTTTGAGGGTGTTTCAGGCATGACAAAGACAAACACGAGGCTGGCAAAGACAGGATTTGTAAACCTCCGGTTGACCTTAGGTTTACTGCCTTTTGAAGAATCAGTTTGGGTGAAAAATGTTGGCACTTTCTGAAACTTAAACAAGCATCATCTCATCTTCTACCCTGCAGGTTTCAATCCTAGGTTCAACTCATCAAGTCCGTGTGTGTGCATTCAAACAACATCGCCCCCCAAAGTCATGAATCTTCAAGCGATGTCAAACAGCTAATAAGGTTAAAAAGATTTGCGACAGTCTCTGCTTCGCGAAGTGACCCGGGCATGCGAGATAAAAGACTGGAGCACAGTAAATGTCACGGCGGTAAATTTGAAATGGAGATATGTGGAACGTCGAATCACTTACTGTCAATCACACCTGTAGCTGAAAGACGTGTCAGTGGCAACACGCTGAGCAAAGTATGGCACCGTGTCACTGCTTGACGTGCACATACCTATGGGCTGCTGCGAGGGCTTGCCAACTGCAACAAGCTGACATGATATAAAGTCTCGCCAGAGGGGCAATAAATGTCTTTTCTATTGCTTAATAAGGTAATTAATCAGGAAAACGCTCTCTTTGGTATGTTTGTTATCACCATATTGTCCTTCAGTGCAGTTCTTCTTTTCTGACTTGGATTCAGAAAAGGTGGAGATGTTCAATTTAACTTGATGATTTCATGTCTTTTTGTGTAGCGTTTGAACTCAGTCCATCTATGTCTGAAAATAAAGTTACACACTGAGTATTAAAGGATTTAGGTTCAGACTCATGAAAATGCAGAAATGTAGAGTTTGTTCTAAATGTGCTGAAACAATCACTTGATGGTTTAGTCAACAGAAATTAAAAATTGATCAGTAAATTGACCATTTAATCACTTTTCAAGCAAAAAAAAAAATATGTTAAATATCCACTGGTAAGATCTTTAAATGTACATAAATGTGAGCTCATCTCTCTTTTATATGATTTTGAATTCAATTTATGGACAAAACAAGCAATACAGATACGGCGATACACCATCTTTGGCTTTGAGAAATTATGATGGGTTTGTTTATTACTATTTTCTGACATTTTACAGACAAAATAATTTATTGATTAATTCAATATATGCAGCTCAAGGTAATATGACCTGATGTAAACACGGAGGACAGGTGTAAAGGATAATGAAGACATTGGAAAAGTGTGAATTTTCTATGTCCATGACGCAGAAAAATCTTCTGTGTTTTAGTGAGTAGTGTGTTTGCACTATTTTCTGTCTCACACATCCACACAACTCACACTGACCATTCACTGAAATAATGAAACCTGGCCTCTCAGATCTGGCGAGATCTGAGATCACACACACACACACACACACACACACACACACACACACACACACACACACACACACACACAGCTGAAGCTGCTCTCTGGCCAGCTAGTGAGTGAGTGAGCTATTTTCAGAACAAGAGGATCTGGCTAAATAAATATGTGGGGGTGGGGTGGGGGGGTGGGGGGTGACTGCAGCTCTGTTGACAAACAGAAAGACCCCAGTTACATGACACCTGCAGCTTAGAGCACAAAAAGGTGAGGGCCATACAGCCCTGAGAGCTACCTTCCAAGACTGTGAAGCCAAAACGTGAGATCAAAACCCCCCCCGAATGCGACCGCGTGTCGCCGTTGGCACAATGATCATCTGTCCCCCCTCATTAGTGGCCATTTGGGGCCACGGTGGGCAACAGGGAACGGAGCCAGCGCACTGGCTGAGGCCCTTCACTCCATAATGAACGGAGTTAAAGCTAAAGTGCACAAGGCTCAGGGTGGGGTTGAAGGGAACGGTGCCGGGTAGCGCTGAGCTGCGAGGGCTCTTCAGTCAACGCGCGACAACGAAGGCAACCACGTCGGGCGTCCAGGGGACACGCTTACAGAGATGTCTTTGAGGTTACAAAACTACGTGACAGCAGTTTTCAAGGTTCATTTCAGGCCATTTATCACTGCACTTAAATCGTATCCTCTCTTTATTCCATTTTCATCAAAAGTGTGTAAAGTTATTAAAAGTGACATTTCACATATAAAATGTTTTCAAATCTTATTTAAACTCATTTACACACCTGACAAAAGCTGAACTACATCAACTTTTCATGCCTAACGGTCAATTTCTTGCACTATGGAAAGCAAATGTAGCTCATTAGCAGAAAATAGCTACTGTCAAGCTTAGTTGAACTTCTTCGGCTCCATGAACAGGTTAATCAGACGGTGCTTTGAGGAGACTGGGCACAGGAGCAGATAACAAGAGCTCTTTGTGACATGTGACTCCATGGGGCTACACCTGCCAAAAACTCTTACTCTTGCTCACGGTCACAGAGCCAGGTGTGAGGTGTGGGTTAGTGCGGGAGGAACTGGGCCAGGGTTCGTGGGTCAAGCTGGGGCTGTTTTATGGGCGCGCGCCAGAGGACAGAGCGATTCGGTCCCACGAAAATATCCCCTCCGAGGCCTTTCCAAGGGGAAGTAAACAAGATTGTGCATCGCTTTGCGAGTTCTGCTCATGGGGATAAAAGCGTTCACTGGAGTTGCAGGTCAAGTGACTGAGATTTGAGACTTTGACAGATGAAGTCAGGATTTAAAGAGCAAAGACTGACTGCTGCTCATCAGCGCTGTCACAGGTGATGGATGGTGCAAGTGGGGGGTTCAACTGCAGGGCGGGGGTGATAGCTTCACACTCAGCTACAAAGCACAGTAAATTACACCTGACTGATGTGGTATTTTCCCCTCTGGTCAGGCCCAGAAGACAAATTGGGAAGTCCCTCTGATTTATGACCATTCGCAAGACGTGGCTGATTGACAAAAGGTTACTCAGTGTGTGCTGAGTGAAGGAAAACAGCCTCCTCTTTGACTTGACCACCCTGAGAGGATCCTTGTGGAGCCTCACAGTCGTGTCATGTTTAAGGTCAAATTTCCATCTAATTTCTGCAAACGGGAAAGTTTGAGAATTTCAGTCATTCGACTCTAACCCAGGTCTACAATGAGACAAACGGCTTTAAAGCAAGAAGCGCAGATTTTCAATGAAAACAAAAGTATTTCTGCAAGCAACAACTTATCTTGTGGTCACAGAAGGCGTGAGCTGTATAAAAAGTGTTTTAAGGTATTGAAATCTACATGTTATTGGCTTCATAGATGCGTCTGCTTATAAAGCAATAAGCCCTGGTACTTCCATAACCGGAGGCTGTGTTTTCCTCAGAGCTGTGGCATCATTAACTTTGGCAGCTGCTTCGCTGAAGAAACAAAAAAAAAAAAAAAAGGGAGGTGAGACAAACACAAACAAGTCGGCATCACAGGCAAGAAATCCAATAAAGAAGCGTCCCGATGTGCAGGAGTTATGTCACTTATGAGAAATTCAGGGAGGAATGGAGGGAGGGAGTTACGTGGCTGCATGGATTACCTGGCTGGCACAGACGAGGGAGTGAAGGATGAGTGTGAGACAAAGAGGTGGAAAAACAGAGCGGAGGTATCTATAATTACAGGGACAGGCAGAGACACAGTGAGGCGGTAATAGCACACAATAACTGACACATCTGATGTGCCAATGATAGTGTTCCTATCGCAGCGGGACATCAGTGGGACGCAGCCTGGGGTTACCTCGCCACAGATACGGTAACCATGGATACGGAGGCTGGAAACATGATATCAACTATGAACAATTTGGGGGGGGGGGGATAAATCTGAGGAAAAGATGTAGAAGATGGTTTTGGTGGATTTGCCCTTTTTGCATTACCTGAATGATTAAGTGTTCCTTATAAAATTTTAAAGCCAAATAAACCATTTAAATCTCAACAGAGCTAAAAATGCAAAGTCACAGCTATTAAAGAAAAAGCCGACATTTCGGAGACCCGTAGTTTTCACAGAAATTAAGTTTGATTGGTCAATTTCACTCATAGTTTGTCTTATAGTTAAAAAAAAATTTGTTAACACCAAAAACTAATGCCATTTCCTGTTGTCACAACTACAAAACTATCATTGTGTTATCATTATATATCTCGAAATGCTAACTAGCTTGGTCCGTTATCCTTCTACTGAAAGCAAAGAAAGGCAGTTTCAGCGTCTCTGTGGGATTAGACAAAGAGATCTTTAGCAACGTTCTTCCCCTTTAAATGAACACGGGTTAAAGTTAACGCTGCCATGCTAAAGGTAAAGTTAAGCAGGATATTAAAGCTGCAGAGCACACGTTTGTTTTGGTTTGGTTTACATTAGCTGGTGGCCAGATACACCGGGTTGCTACAAAATGGGTAAATACCTGCACCTGCGGCTTTTCTACCCACAACAATGACATTAATGTGGATTCAGGCATGTAATTAAAGTCTCGATTAAAGGACCTTAATGGTAATTAGACAGACACTAAGTCACATAAACGCACACCTTGTCCCAACAGGGTCGGCTGTTCAGACCATCACCACAGTAAACTGACAAACAAAAGAAGATGTGTTCCCCCTGCACAGGCATGCATATGATAATTGCAGTGAAGAGGCAAAATGTTTGACTTAAAGGGCTGATGTCGGTGTCTAATGCCAAAGTAATGATGTTGCGAGGGGAAAAGTGGAGCATCAAAAGAAAAGCAGGAATTGAACCTGTCAGGCCTCCTGACTTCAAAACAAATGGAAAGTCCTCAGAGGCGTTCAGTTTCCATGGTTCGTTTTAAAATTGACTTCAGGAACACAAGGTTTCTGTTGTTGCAAAATCATGATGAAACCCCAAAGAAATTACACAAGAAACTGAACCTTGGATGCCGATTATGGGGAATCACAGTTAACTAAAGCCTCATGGATCCTAAACGGGAAATAGTCCATTTATTGATTTGTCAATTGAAAGAAACTGACTGATAGAGCATCTAATAATCAGTCGGTTATTTAAAGCACGGAAAGTTGAATATCTTTAAGTTTTAGATGTTGCCTGTCACTATTTTAAACCATCCAGAAAATAAGATTACCGAGATGCTGCATTTGTAGTTTGTTGAAGAGTCTTGGTTTTGAGAAACAATGCTAACCATGCTATCATAACTAACAAAGCAACAGGTTAAAAGATGCTAAATAGAGGGGGACTGCAGAGTAACAACTTCATGAGTTGTTATGATGAAAATATTAATTATTGCAACCTTAAGTTGGAAATTTTATCAAAATCTAACACAGAAACGAAGAACTTTTGGGACTAAAAGACTGAGGTGAGCAACACTGAGGTGTTAGATGAAAAGTAAAGAGAGGAGCAAGGGACAAAATACACAAAATGAAGAAAGAAAGGGGAGAATGAAAGACAGACAGAGGAGAAAACCCAACAAATGAGGAGAAGTAGATTGGAGGTCTAATCCTTCTGAAGTGCAAACAGCCCTGAGGGAACGATGGCATTAAGGAGAAGGGACTGGGCACGTCGAACAAGCTAAGGCAGCACTCCCACCGAGCATCCAGCCAGTCAAACACTGCCCCACCTCAGCTGCTCTCTGCCAAACCTAAAGACCTTCATCAACACCCCCCCCCAAGGGCCTGCAGATATAGAGTAACCCCCACCTTACCCTCCCCTCTCCTGTCTTTTTTCCTCCTTCCTCTTTCTCCATCTAAATCTTCTGTGTTTATTCGCTTGTCTCTCTTTCACGAGAGGCAAAGAAAAGCAAAAGACAAAGTGCGATCAAATCTGGAGAGCGGGCGATGGAATGCGAAGCCGTCGGGCGCAGTCACGAGCCCCCGCTGCCTTTGTGCTCGGACGACCTCCGACCTCTGGAGTTCACCGCGACCAATCGGGGGACGAACTGACAGCGTGCGCTTCGTCAAAAGGGAAGGTGGGGGGTTTGATATGTGAAAGTGGCTGTGCCAAGGCTTGGCAGATGGACGGTGGTGACGTGGTGACGTGTGGTGAGACTGCTGAGGGTCTGATAAAACATCCACAATGTCAATGAGTAAAAACACAAAAATAAAAGTCAAACAGAGAAGAAAAGCAGATGACAAGTCCATCGTGTTCTCGAGTTAAATCCCCCAACTTATCAATCGCTCCACACAAACTGCTGCACATCTACACCTAAGATAACAGACTTTCCACGTCTTTTTTTTTTTTCTTTTCTTTTTCAACGTTCAAACTTTGTTTATTGTGACTTAGACTCAAATATGTGTGGAGAGTGCGTCTGTAACTGTGCAAAAGAAAACAAAAGGAGCAATTACACTTTGTGAACAGCGAAAAGATGAGCTGATAAACAGAAGATCTGCCATCATATTGGTTATTATCAGCAATAAGGGTATGTTGCCACTACACCAGAGAAGATGAGCAGGAAAACCAGCAATCGTTTGGATGGATGGATGGATGGATAGATAGATGAATAGATGGATGGATGGATGGATGGATGGATGGATGGATGGATGGATGGATGTTATCAATGTCATCATCAATCAAGGTGTTGAACACAGAGATAAGACGAAGCAAGAGCAGAAAGCAGCATCTGTCAGCACCTGGGTCAACGTACCTCTGTCACTATTGTTTTTGGATGCACTCACAAACGTTTAATTGTTCTGAAGCATTACAAGGATTGCATAACATTCCTCAGAGCTGAAGCTGCAGGACAGGCCTGTGCAGGGCCCCGACTAATTATTATGAAGGTTACTGTCGTTCATGACGGCGGTTTTATTTTAAGATGGAGAGCTCATCGCGCGACTGCAACAGACTGAGGCACAAAATGTCTAATTCTTCTACCAGCGAGAAAGAAGTGCATACGGAAAAACGGGGGTATGATGAAAGGATGATTATTAGATGATATACTGCAGTAAACGGCCCAGTTTCCTGAAAAACCTACATCAGCAATGAGCTGGGATGAGCATTTTCACCATTTTCTTATGGTTTATGAGTTAAGAAATGGATTAAAGAAACAAATCAATCATTAGTTACAGTCCTCATAAGATGGGTTAGGGTTGGGAAGGTGCTGTTTGGGGCATCAAGGTTCAATCAAAAGCTTGTAAAAGTCAAAGATGCCAAACGGGTAAATGCTTGTAGAGAGGATTCAGACTCCTGTGGCTACTTTCAGAATCCATTACTGGCGTGTTCAGGTCTTCCAGGTGTATCAAACCACAACACATTTAGCCTGAACGTCTCTTCCTACATAACCGATATTTGGTTACACAGATGGGAGTCCCCTGTCTTCAAGATCCAGCTTTCTTTGTCTACATGCAGTGGCAACAAATAGCCCAAAAGCCAGTGTGTCCCTCTCACATAGCTCGAAGAGGGTTTTTCCCCAAAGGAAAACCAAGCTCAAAATGACTTTCATCCCGCCTGTGCTGGTAACGCACACAAACATGGAGGCATAGGTTTTTATGGGGATGGGGAAACATGCACCAGTGCATGTGAGCACCACACAGGTAGCAGAGCTTTAAGTGTGGGCGTGGGAGAGGAACAGCAGGGGCTTTTCAATGGTATGTTAAACCAAGTATGTGTGGTTTACAGGTTTCCTAATGCACTTTGCTGAAAAGTTGTTTCAGCCTTCCTCTGTAGGTAAAAGTAAGGCGATGTTTGTGGCCAGAGAGTGAGCAGGGGGAGGTAGAGGCCTTTTATCTACCACATTTCAAAAGAACCTCAGAACTTTCTCATAAACTTGACTAATCTCATCCTGACCCAGATCATCAACATTCATTCTTGATTTAAGGCAAAGGCCTTTGGGGAATGTGAACCACCACACACTTGTTGCCATCGCCAAACATCCAGGAACACACTGACATTTAAACCAACACCCCTAAAATATTTTATTACCTGACAGTTAAGTCATAAATCATGTTTAATTAGGTTTGACAGCTACAACCATGTTGCTTTTTTTCTTTCAAACTCCCAAAATTAACCCTGAAGTCTGATTTATCAAACATTCATTTTATAAAACTGATAGAATCTAATAAAAGAGTCTGAAATTTGTCAAAACACCAAACCCCTACAAGCTTGCAAAGACTGGTTTACACACATCCATTATTTGCTGCTGTTGTCGTATGTTAAATAATTTTCATTTGTCACCTTTGACTCTGGGCTCCACAGTCATGTTAGCACAAGTCAGCTAACAGGTGCTCTAAAGGTCTGTTCACTGAGGTGTGACTGAACAAAAATGTGTTTATTTCTGCCCCGAAGGCACATTTTTAAAATAAATCTCCACTCTGCGTATAAAAGAGAAGGTACAGAAATAAAGAGAATAAAGAAAAAAAAAGAAACTTAACATGGAGATAATGAAGCATGCAATCATTTCATTATCACTGGATCTGTTAATAATTATTTGATTAATCAGTTTGATTCTGAATATATAAATACACAAATTGAAATTAAAAAAAAAATCTCTTGGCCCAAACAGCTTTCTGCAATTTGTTAGTTTTATCTGATCAACCATAAATAAGTTTTAATTATATGACTAAGAAAAAGCAGTCAATCTTCACACTCCTGCAGCTGCAGACAGTTGATTGTTTGGCATTTTTGTCCGAAAATTGATTCAAATCGTAAATGAATCAATGCAATTAAAAGTTATCAACGAATCACTTCAGCTCCTTCGCTGCATCCAAAGCAGTAGTAAAGAAAGAAAGAGAGAAAGTGAAGAAAACGGGGGTGGTGACGACACGCGGAGGCTGAAGAGGTCCTCTGCTCACAAATCACACCACAAATCAACCTGTAATGAATTGTCTGACTTGTGGAAGCAGCTGGGGCAAAAAGTGATAGGAAAGAGGGTTGTGAGGGGGTAATAATGCAACCACAAATCACGCACTGATCAGTCGGCTCACTATAGCACCTGCGGGGAGTGGGAGATAGTACAACAAGTCCTGCCAAGCTCGGGAGGAATTCAACAGAGGGAGGGAGGGAAGGAGGGAGGGAAGGAGATGAGGAGATGAGGAGAGCAACATCTCCCACACTTGTGGTTTGTGACAAATAAAGTAGCTTTAAAAAAAAAAAAAAAAAAAAAGGACCATACCACTGGTTTTGCCCATATAAGCCCAGATGCTGAAACCATGAGTTCATTCAATGACCGATCAAGAGAAAATCAACCGTCGAGGGTTTTGACTAATCAATCAATAGCTTTGATTATTTTCAAGCAAAAATATAAAAAATGAACAGGCTCTGCCTTTTCAAATCAGGAGATTGGATTTTTGGAAGTAAACTGATCTTTCCTGTATTGGACTGAAGGTTGAATACTTCAACTTGGGCTCTAGGTCCTTATCCACTATTTTCTGACATGTAAAACCGAAAGAATGAATCGGTTTGTAAAGGAAATAATAATTTGCTGCAATCCTACTACAGGATGATGTGAACCTGATTCTTGATTGATTTCTTGGAAAGAAAAACACATCCAGTAGTAGTCAGTCAGAAGTCAAAACTAACGGCCCTTTAAAGTTCAAATCAAACCTGCATTTGCAAACGCATCCATTCCTGCAACATGTCCACAAGGTTTAGACTTGTCCCAATGTTTTCTTACAACCCACATCTGTGACAGTATGTACATTACACCCACCCATCTCGAATTCCAACTGGGTCAGAGCGAACGTAAAGGCAGCATTTCTGGGATGATTTTCCGAGCTGCCCGGGTTGTACAGAATCGCTGGCTCCCTCCTCTCCTTCCTCGTCGCGCCTCCTCCCCTCTCCTCACCATTCCTCCTCACCTGTGTGTGATGTTTTCCTTGCGCCAACAGCTGTGTCGGCCCTTGCAGACGCTCTGGGTAAGCTCCTACAGACGATCCTCCCAGTGTTCACTGCGGCACTATTCTCAAAAATGGCTTTCCAGCAACACTGATCTGGAATCAGGCTAAAAAAATAAATTAAAAAAAAAAAAAAAGGCCTGCCTAAAAGAATTGTCGTCGTACAAGTTTAGTGTCGGTTACTATTGGTATAAATAAATAAACTACTGCTACATTCTGACAGAAATTTAGAGGAGCCATTTGTAAGTTTTGCTATTGCTACATAGCCAGCGTTGGAGGCCAGGCAGCCATTGTGAGTTCAGCATCAAACCTTCTTAATTCCTGTACTCAGGAGCTCCAGCTCTGCAAAGTGACACCAATGTCAAGTCTAAGTCTTATTTTCATCCACTGACGTTAGCATGCTAACTAGCTAGTCCCTGCCCAGCTGGACAGCCTCGCCACTTTCCGATGCCGAGTCACTGTCGTGCCTTTTGCTTTTGGCAAAACCGGTAGCTGTGAACGTCAATGTCGGCTCTGTGGCAATAGCTAAACGTACAAATGGCTCCTGCAACAGGACCTTTGATCATAAAAGGCACCGGTAACACTCGAGATGCTGCCACACAGCGCGTCAGGATGCGCTGCAGGCCTGCGACGTGTTGACACACGGCGTCTGCATGAAGGTTTATAAGAAAACTCTGAGGTCATTTGCAGAATCGTGGTCCTGGTGTCCTGGCGTGAATCATGGTTTTGATTTGGTTGCGTTTGTACCTTTATCAAACGTTATCTTGTCCTCGCTACGATGCCAGCGCCGCTTTATCTAGCGCGCTACGTCTTTTTCCCCAGCAAGTGCATCTGTTTTTAATCTCATCTTCCGATAGTGAGATGAGAGTTTCCCTCTGCTGTCAGCGTTCAGCAGCACAGAAAGGCAAGAAACTTCAAAATCTGGCCCAGACCAAAACACACACTAACTCCAGGCTGGACCATTGGTCCACTGGACCACAGCGACAACCAAAGACACTGCTACCGAGGTAACAACTGCCCGGACCACCCAATGAACTCATCTGTCACTAACTCAACACACACATCTATCCGCTCAGCCTCCCACTCACCCGGACGCATACAACTCAGAACAACGGGGAGGTGGGGAAGTGGGTGGAGGAGTCAATTCAAAGTCAATGCGGCTCCATCAGCTGAGTCCTATTGAGACGCAGGAAGCTTTTTGATGCCAGTTCACTTTAATGCCCGCCCCCCCCACCCCCGCCCGTCAGCGTCTCTGTCGCAGCTGATGACAACCTCGCTAGAATTTCCTGCCGCTCGGCTGGTGGAGCAAGGCAAGGCATCTGACGCTGGCAGGGTTAGAGGTTTGATTCCCTCTGATAAAGCAGGGATGTGGCAGCAACATAGGATTACAGCTGCTTTTGAGGCCACCTGTGCTTGAGATTGGACGTGGTTTATTTAAAATCGGGCCTGTAACACACTATGGCCTGGGTGCATCCATTAACTGTCCTGGCACCATCGCACCACCGATCACAGCCTCTGCCCTTTCTTATTCTAATCCAGGGTGAGCGCGGAGCCGCACTGGCCCTTCTGCTCCCAACTCAACCTGACCCTCGACCTCACAGGAGGCCGCTTCGTGTAGCGAGCTCGCTCTGCTCTTCTTCTGTTGTCCGACGTTGCGTCCTCTGTGCCATTTTGCTGTTCACTGAAATCACCAGTGTCATGTCAAAACCAGGCGTCTCTAAAAATCTGCCGCTACAGGAAACACAGGCCTGGTTTCAGCTTTGTGGCAGTGTGTTTTCCACACAATCCAATGGGTTCTTAAACGCTCCCTGCACCTCAGGGGGTAAACTTTCAAACATCCCCTAACACACTCATGATAATATAAAATATAAAAAGGTTGAAATGGCGCAGCCTGTTTTTGCTTGCTCTGCAGCACGTGCGTCCCTCGGCAGAGGAATTCTTGTTCAGGGCTAGGTGTGGCTTATTGCCCCAATAATCTCCATATCCTAAATATTCAGCAGGGCGGGGTTTGAAGTGCAAATGACAGTGAGCGGGCCCACTCAAATATGAACTGCTTTTTCACTCCCTCAGGCTGCACATAAATAGGCCTACAGACCTATGAGCCAAAGCCATAAAATAAATAAAAAAAATCATCATCTGTATAGTTTTAACAAGTGTTTGGCACAAATTGGAGACATCTGGAACTTTCATTTCCAATCACATGAAACTGAAGTGGCCATAAATGAAATAAATAAAACAATATTCAGGGTTGTGTGTCAGGCTGCAGACACATGGAGGAGTTAACCCAAGTAAAAGACCTGTGCAGGTGCCTGCAAGTGTATGAAAGTCGCTTTGCAAACGTCTAAACGTGCAATTTTTGTGTTGTTTTTTTTTTGTCTGTTCGTTTGCAGGTGAGCTCCCAGTTTGGCCGAATTAGCTCAAGCTGCTGAATCACATGCACGGAAAGTATCTGTCTCCAGCAATTACACGGTGACAGTGCAGCACAAAAACAAAACCAAAAAAAAAAAAAAAAAAAAAAAACACAACTGAAATGGGTTCGGCTCGGGTTCAGGCTCTGGATAAACGGAGAGGCGAAGGAGCGTGATCGTAAACAAATGGGACTTACTGCGTGCGCAGACTTCACCGCCAAGGCGACTGCGACGACACAAATCCTGCCAAGGACAGAAACACGGTTGGTTAGTGCGTTTGCTCCGGCGGGTAGACGGCGCCGGGTCGGGGCCCTGATGATGTGGCCCACAGCCGCGGGGCAGCCTGCAGCACCCGGACACTCAACTGTGGATGAATCTGGTTTCAAGAGGATTTAAAAATTTAAAAATATATATATATATATTTAAAAAATTAAAATGAAATGCTTACAGGAATTTCATTTTTTTTTTTTTTTTTTTTTTTTTTTTTTGATCCGACTGGCTGAGAGGGAACCGCCGGTCGAGACTCGATCCCCCTTGTCTTCACCAGCAAAGCACTTCAAACGCGCTCATCGACGGCTCCAAAAGCCCCGTCATCTACCCGGAGACACACAGGGAAAGAGAGATAAAGTAGTCCCACCGCCAGACACACGAACCACCAGCACTGTCCGCACACACACACACACAGCTCCGAGCATTAAAACACAACCATCCCGGACCCCCCCCCCCTCCTCACCCACCCACCTCCCTACGCGGATTTCTGGGTGATTTCTTTCGTAATATCGGAGCTTATCCAACTCACCCAAGTCGCAGCGGTGAGGTCGCTGCTGCGCTCTCCGTGCTGGTGCGCTTCAAACTCAGCGCAGCTCGCCACAGCACCGGGGGAGGAGGGGCCAACGCGTGTCAGTCATGCCTCGCACCTCTGGCCGTGCGGCAGGAGGGCCGTTTAAAACCGCAAACACACAGACCAGAGCCTCAGAACCAGAGACGCATCGGCTCCGCGCGCCCCGAAGGAGCCCAACAAAAGAAATGATTGCACTGGCGAATCACTTTAAGTTCGTCATACCCAAGTGTGAGCTTATGGGAACATTCATTCCCACCTTTTCCTTCTCTGGCATCAACATAAAACCCATTAATTGGCACCAATATGATCATTAAATGAGACATAAAAGCTTAACTTTTTGTAATCAGCCTGATATTTATCATACATTTACAGTACAGGTTTGTCCCCTAAGGTCCCAAACTGCAGGTCATCTTGGCTTTGTGGTGTAGCTGTTGAGTCTATTTTAAGTAAATAAAATTAAAAAGCTTTGCCTGAACTCCTCTGTCCTGATCTCTGCTCTAAACACGGTGCAGACACTGACTTACTCAAGTTGCAAACAGTCCTGTTTTAGCTCCTGGATGTTCTATTTTAGTTCAACGCGACCTGAGCGAAGCCTCTGTGGCTGTTTCTCTCAACAGGTTCACTTTTGGGACGATAGCTTTTGCTAAAATGATGCTCGTGTCCTTATTTGAGCCACGTGTCGGCTCTTAGATAAAGACATTTGTCGCCTCCTTGTAGCTTGTTTCCAAGGATCCTACTTGGGGGCCTCATTGGTTTCACACAGTGTCTCTTTTCATTGCTGCCTGGATCAATATATGACTTTCTCACACAGCTGTACTTCCAACCCCAAAGTTCAAACCTCAGTGACTTTCTTCAAACTAAGCCAACAAAGGCTCATGGGCTTGAATTTATGGTCATGTTGACAACTTACAAACAGCACGTTACAACATTTTTTCACCTTATAAGATGAAGGACATGTAATTTGCAGAGCTCGGACTCGTCTTGATCAATAGCTACACACATGTAAAAAACACAAAAGGGCCCAACACAGTACCACTTTGCTACTCGATGCAAAGACCATCAACGAAGCCATTACAGTGAAACCAAACATCCCAAAATATATGTTTTATGGAGAATTAAAGTTTCCTTCTCATTGTATGTGCACACTTTCATGCTTTTATTCAAACCGTAGTTTAACCTTCTCCTTTAAAATTTGTTCCTTATGTTTAATTTTAGCAAAGGCAACTTATTCCAGTTCCTTCTACCACAGAGACTCAGACATAGACACCCACGTCGATATTAAACCTCAACTGGTGTCACCGGACTTCTCCAAGCTCTGGGAAGATGCTGGGTTTATCACTCCTACTTGTTTTTTTAATGGTCTGTAACTGGGTGTAAATTCAAAAACACAAGTGTTTGAGCCCCATAGACAAAAGGGTAAAATCCAGGATCAACACTCACACTGGACGTAAGTTCAATTTCATATCCCACTTGACCACTTTAAATGTTTCCTAGTGAAGTTTTAGCCACGTGGATTGTCAGTTTATCATTTTTATTGAGTGTTTGATGGTGTCATCCATAAACTGTGGGTGGATTGGTCTCTAACTGTCAGAAAAAGTGACTCCATTTAAAAGAATGTAACAGTAAAATGAGGAGATGTTGCACTTTGTATATATATATATATATATATATATTAAAGTAAATTTCACTGCAGCATCCTAAGTATTTGACCTTTAATAATCTGGCAGGAATGCAACGTGCCCGGGCCTATAGGAAATGTTAAATAATTTAATGCCAAACCTTTTTTTTTTTTTTTTTTTTTTTGCAGCCTCAGGCATTGAGGATTGGATAGGCAGGAGAAAGACCGTATCCATCCGCCCCTGTGGAGGACCTAACATTACTGAGGATTACTGAGAATTTTTAAAAACTCCAGAAACAGATCGATCTCCGGACCGAAGTGATCTGGGGCCGTTTGGAGCCACTTTTCCGCGCGTAAATGACCCCGAGACTTTTATTTTGGAGGAATTGTCTGTCGCGGTCGTAGGTGCAGGGTGG
>CM076670.1:2872157-2922212 GCA_038496675.1 Rachycentron canadum | reverse complement strand
CACACACACACACACACACACACACACACACACACACACACACACACATATACACACTACATAGGCTACATACCTAATACTCTCGCTGGGGCCCCCTAGTGGATCAAGTGTAAACTTGTACTGAAAACCATGGATCTCCAAATACTTTATGACTCAATATCATAAATATCTCTTTTTTAAGTTTAAGTAGGTAATGTAATCTTTCTTTATGCCATTAATGTGTAAAATCCCTTCAACGTAGTCTGGCAACCTCCACTGGAAATTCACTGGTTTGCTTCAGAAACGCACAAAGCTAAAGAGTGAAGTTGACATTATGGAGATAGGTGGTTTTCACAGGAAAGTGACAACAGGGACTGAATGAGCACAGTCCAGTGCATATACCTTTAGTTTTTAATTACTAACTTGCTATCAATGAAGGCTCTCATACATCAGTTTTGTGTGTGTGTGTGTGTGTGTGTGTGTGTGTGTGTGTGTGTGTGTGTGGTATTAATCCATGCCCAGATATGAATCTCCATTCAGCCAGGTGAGGGGGTGCAGTGGTAATGTATACCTGGAGGTTTTCCTTTGAACCCGTAATGCCGCACGACCACAAACACGCACTTAATTTGATGCATGCTTTCCTGTGCAGGCACACACACGCACACGCACACGCACACACACACACACAAATAGACATAAATAGACACATACACGCATGATTGCACAACCACCCACCTGGGTTCACGGGTTCTCTAACCTTTTACATGACCCACATCCCAGGTGGAGTTCGTGGTGGCGAATCTGTATGTGAGAGGTTTTAGCCATAACATCCTCAGATTCCAGAGATAAACCTGTGATGTTAACTCGCGCTGCGTTGCTAAATCTTGCAGTAAATGTGAGAGGCGGTTGCTTTTCATTGTTTTCTCTCGTCTTTGTCTGTAGTGAGCTTTTGAGGATTTCTTCTTCTATTTTCTTTCTTCCCCATCCACCGGTTGCAGCTCTCCATGTATAAATAATCCAGTTTAGCATTGCTTTCACGAGCCAAAAATAAAGAAGTTCAGATGTACTTTGCAAGTTCCTTGTGAGAGACTTTACCTTCCCCAGATCAGCACCCAGGCCTGCAGGCTCCTGACAAATGTCTCCCTGTTTAAAGTTAATAAACAGAAACTGCTGCATGGTAGAAAGCAGTATTGTTGCATTAAATACTAAATTCAGGGGTGAAAAGCACCAACTTTCTGGCTGCATCTTACTTACTCATGACAATCTTACCTACTTTATCGCTGACTTACGGCTTTTACTCCATTTAGCTTTATGTTCTTGGGGATAACCTGCATTTAATTCAGCCATTTTGACCACAGTGGTCCCAAAAACAACCTCTGGAGATTCTGAAAAGAAAGAGTAGCTTGGAAAATGTTTGAGCTCTTACTGATATCCCCTTCTTTTTGTGACCGTCTGTATCTCCCTTCCTTGAAGGTAAATTCCATCTTTATCTCAGCTGCTGTGAAAGAAAAAGGCAGATCTCAAAACATAAACCCAAACATGTACATCGTATTTACCTCTATGGTATTTAAAGGAACACATACTTTCTTGGCACAAATGTGTGTGTGTGTGTGTGTGTGTGTGTGTGTGTGTGTGTGTGTGTGTGTGTGTGCATTTCCTGGTAAAACTAACAGTGCGGTGTCAATGAGCTGAAGATACCGTCGGGATTAACAGGTGGACAAAAGTCAATGAGAGCTAACACCAAATGTTTAGACAGCTAATTACCCCCCGATCCAGTACATACACCCTTCCTCCTCCACCCCCTCATCTTCATTTACCCCCTCACTCATTCTGTCTGTTTAGTATAATAGTGCAGCAGCATTACATGTAGTAGTATAGGAAGTAGTTGCAGGTCTATGAGTGTTAGTCGTTGTGGTAGGAGGAGGATGAGTAGTTTCAAAGGCAATAGTAGCAAATTTAGATAGAGTATAAGTAGAGGAAGTATCAACAGTAGTTGAAAAATTGCAGTACTTATTGTGTAGAAATAGTAGTAGTAGTTGTTGTAGAAACAGAATTAGGTGTTGGTAGGAGGATGATTAGCAGTGGCTACAGTAGCTTAGCATTAGAAGTAACAGTAGCAGCAACAGTAATGCTAGCAGTAGCGGTAGTTGTAGTAGCAACTTAGGTAGAAGTAGCATCGGCAATAGTAGTAGTTGTCCCATTGGCAGTAGCAGTATTAGCTTCAGCGGTAAAGTTGTAGTTGTTTAACTTGTATGAGTACCATAGTAGTATTTGAAGTAGCAGTTGTACCTATAGCGTTAGCAGTAGCAGTAGTTGCAGCACTAGCAGTGCTAGTGATAAAAGCAGCTCTTCCACTGCCCGGTAGAAGCAGTACTATTACAAACAGCTGTAAAATAGCTGCAGGGCAGACAGTAGTACTGGTAGTAGTTGTAGTACTATCAATATTACCAGAAATAGTAGTAGTAGTGGTAGTTTCAGTACCAGTTGTTTAATAATGTTAATTTATTACTCATCAATAGACAGAAAGTCTTTATTTCTGCTCTGCTTCCTCGTCCTGTGGAGGGTAAAGTCTTATTTATTCTCCCTCCATTAACCTTCTCTTTGCTCAAAGTGTCTCTTTCTGTCACTTACACTCAAACCCCATTGTCAGCCCTCTGCCTCCCTCCTGCACGCACCTCCATTCAATGCTAAGAGGAGGGTAAACAATTGTGTGTTTATTAGAGACCTCTTTATTTACTCCATCCCTCACTATTTGCTTTAAGGCTTTAAAGGTCAACTCACGTTGTCTTTTCTCGCCTCTCTTCCCCTCTATCTGTCTGTCTTATAACATTTTCCCTTTCTGCCGTTTTTGTTTTGGCTCTCATGAGGAACCAGACCACCAGAAAGTCTAGACCTTCACATGGTTACGACCCCGAAAAGGCAGTTCACAGTCATGTTATTCGTGACTTCCCACATGACAACAGCAGTGACCGAGCTTAACGTGAGAAACTTTTAGTTCCTCAGGGTGATAAAAATCAGAAATCCTTGATCCCGGGGGTCAAAGTGCAGTCACTTAAAGGTTCAAGCAGCCTTTCTTTGAAGACCAGTGAGATTATTCAGATTAAAGTGGACCTCTTTGTGGATGTGGTCTGAATTAGGTTGCAGATTAAGGTTAGTGAGATTTGGTCGGCCTCTTTGACTTTAACTGACGGATCCTTTACGCCACATTTTTCTTACTTACTTGTCTTTAAAGCGACAGTTAGCCAATGGATACTGGCATTCAATGGCACTAATTGATGTATTGTTGTTTTTGTAGTTTTGGTCCACTATTAAGTTGTGTCAAGGTCACAATGGGAAACTTCGACTTTCAGAACTTCAACATAAAACCCCAGACATTGTTGATTTGGGTTGTATTTGTCAGACAATCCAAACCAGAAGACGAACAAGGAAAAAAACTATTACAGAGCAAGTTTTTACACCTTTTTGTTATTTGCATTTTTTTCGTCTATTTGTTCAAAAGCCACTTTTTGTATTAAAATGTTTAAACTTGTGGTGAAACGCTGGCCGTAGAATATTTTTTTTCCCTTTGAGCAACTTCATCTGAGTTGTGTTCTCCGGTTGTCAGTGTGTGTTTATGTGTGTGTGGCTGAAGTCCAGTGGGCTACCTGACAACTCCACCTACACAGCAGTCACAAGACATGCCGTCCTCCTCGTCGCCCACCTTTTCTTTCCCCCTCTGTTTTCCTGACCTCCTTTTCAGAAGGCACATCGTGCCAATCCTTCTTTTTTCTTCATTATGCCTCTTTTTACTACTGAGAGGAAACGGAGAGCGCTGTTCAGGGACAAAGTCAAATAAGATGTGTAGAAAAAGGGAAAAGTATCTGTGAAAGAAAGTGACATAGATATTAAGGTGAAAAAAGTTTTTTGAAATTGAAAAATACAAGCAGCGGAGAGAAATGAAATAGAAAATAGGAGGAATACAAGACTTAAATTTCTCTCTAAACTGGAACGTAAATTGTTTTGCATTCTTTCTTTCTAAGGAGATGAAGGGAAGGAGGCAAGAGAGGGAGAGGGGTTTTAATCTGTCTGAAATCTGGTGACTTCGATCTACAGATGTCTTCTTCTTTTCTCAAGTTGCTTTAAACTAAACTCGTCCTCCCGTCTCTGCTCAATGCCTGTGGCGCTTCCACTCCCTGTCTTCTGTTACTCCTTCACCTTTTCTATCCTCTTTCCCTCCACGACTCCCCGATCCTTCCTCTAAAAGCTGATTTTAAAACGCTCACATCAAACCTGCCAGGAGTCGACTTGGTTTTCGTCAGTGCTCACAGTTGCATCTCCATCAAGCTGAAAACTCCAGTTCATTAACAAGAACTTCTCGTCTTTCCTTCACTTTTTCATGCACTCACTCTCTTCTGGAGGTGGTAGGAAGTAAGAAGCGCCTTTTTAATTGGAAGGTCTTGTTCGATTCTGGGTTTCTCCCATCCGCATTTCGAGGTGTCCTTTGTTGCGTCCATTGCTTTGAATGGTCAACAGTGCAGCCCATTGAACAAAAAGCCACCGTTATGTCAAGGGATCAGCTCAGATATTACACTTTTGAACTTGAGAAGCTAAAATAGTAAAATGTCACGAAAGAAATTATCCTCCTCAATTAAAAACATACCCCATGTGATCCCACCTCTACTAAAGGAAACCAAAACGTAGCTAGCTGGTTGTTCCAGCCATCAAAGATGACTCCCCATGATATTGTAATATTATCTAACCAATGACATTTGTAAGGCTTTAGGAGTAGCCGCACAGTCACAACATATTTAGTTAACTTTCCAAATGCATGACGGTGATGTGTGATTCATTAAGAAGATAAAGCCTCAGGAGAGTTTGACACGAGCTAACGTGATGTGTGCATCATAACAATATGAGACAACCATGATTGAACTCACAAGGACCAGGACAGTGAGCTCATCCAGTCATTTAGTCTGTGAACCTAATGTAAACAGCTGCAGCAACACATGTAATGAAATAACGTTGTTCTTCCACCTTCCTGTCTCCTCCCACCATCCACCTTCCCACTCCTCTTAATCTGTTCATCTCACGTTTCGCCTGAGAGGGAGACGGATGGTGGAGAGCGACAACGCGCACGCACGCACACACACACACACACACACACACACACACACACACAATTTCAAGACACGCACGGCTTCCTATTGACTGCTGTTTCACAGAGGCAGAACGCTGTTTTGACTTCTTTGCGTTCTACCAGCTTATTTCACACACACACACACACACACACACACACACACACACACACACACACATACATGCATAGCGTGGGAGGGTGTCTGGTTCTCTCTTCTTCACTGTTTTTCCCTTCTTGTTCCTTCTCTGTCTCACTCTCTCTTGTCCCTGCACTACTTTCAATTCTCTCTCTTCCATTTTTAGCACCTGTTTCTTTCATCACACTATAGAGGAGGAAACAGGGCTTCCCCAATAACCACTTGGGAGGGACGGCGAGCCAACGTTCAATGTGTGTGTGTGTGTGTGTGTGAGAAAGACTACTGTTTCTTTACATCACCGAGTATAGACTTACCACATTACCTTTCATGCACTTGTCCAGATGGAGTCGTTTAGGCCGTTAAGGACCAAAACATTTCCCCTCCCTTGTTCCCCCCTTTATTTCTCAACCACCTTATGTTTAGATTTTAGACAGCGGCTTCTTGCGGAAGTGAAGGTAGAAGTCGAGTGATGTTGATATCTTTTACAGCTGTTATGGCAAAGTTTGGTACTTTGTGTATTTGTGAGACTACACTCAAGCTCTGGTTTTGGTCTCCATCAATTCCAGAGGAAAATATCCATCTCTTTAGCAAGTGGCAACCCACCGTGACCCATCACCCACCGGTTTGTGAGCTGCTGTTTTGAAGCCTCCAGCTGTGCAATTTGTCCGTCGGCCATCTTGGTTTTTTAAATCCAGAATAAACCATATTGGGAGGAGAAGGTGGAGCTATCCTGATTGTGTGGTACAGTCTGTCAATCACACAGTAGCCACGCCCCCTAATTAATCCCCTGCTTTCTGGTCTATTTTCCTCTAAATGGGACCAACATTTAAAAAAAATGAAAATCATGTTGTATTGATGCAAGAAACTAGAAACTAGAGACTGAGACCATAAACTCACGAGGAAAACATTTACTGAGCTAATAAACCAATTTATAAATAGGGACATTTTCCCATACATTTCAATACAATCTGACTTCTCTTTACAACCGGTGGAGTTGCCCCCTGATGGTCATCAGATAGATGCAGGTTCAAGGCTCTTCAGCATTGGCTTCACTTTTAAGACCCTGAGTCAACGTCCAGACCAAAACTGTCTCTTTAGCTGCTAAATGTTCACTAGCTAGATGCTAACTGAGTCTGTCTGAAGTGCACAGTGGGTTTTTTTTAGCAGTTTTTCCTCTTTTCCCCTCCTCAGTTTGCTCTATTCCTTTGTTTCACTTTCTCATTCTCTGTCTCCTCACCTCTCCTTTCCTTCTCTCCTTATCTCCATCTCCCCTATTTCTGCCTCTCATTCACACTCCCTGTTTTGTCTCCTCCTTCCTTTCTTTCCTCCCCATCCTTTCCCTCAGATCAGAGTCCGGTCACATCCTGCTATCTTGTACTGTACATACAGTAGTGTTTATGCTTTATTCTAAGCTGTACACTGCTGTTTCTGTGTGTGTGTGTGTGTGTGTGTGTGTGTGTTTGTGTGTGTTGTTCAGGTGAAGCCTGGTCTTAGTTAATCTCAGGTCAATGTGCAGGCTGGTATGCAGCTAAGCCTTCAGCATGCAGTCGGAGGATAATTCAGCAGCACTAAGGAAGGTGTGTGTGTGTGTGTGTGTGTGTGTGTGTGTGTGTGTGTGTGTTAAATTGGGGTCCCTGTTGGAGCATTTTTCACATTTCTGAGTGACACCCAGGGAAGCAGCTTGTTAATTTAGTTGTTTATCCATAAATTGCTTGTCCTCTGTCTCCACCTTCATGACTTTGCCTCCAAATACATCTTTGGGACATTTCATGTATTGTTTTGTTTAGCCCACATTTTCTCTCTTTCCTAGGTTGAATTTGCTTTACTGACACACTTTTATAAAGAAAAAGGAAAACTAGGAGGGCACCCAGAGGGCAGACCTCCGCCAATGCCAACATCCAAAATCAAAAACATACACCAGACTTCAGTGGAAAAATTGAAATTTTTGGGAAATGGTCCAGATTTGCTCTGAAATTTAGCAGGTTCTTCCCTGGACCGTAACCGACCCCTCCACCAAGTTCGGTGAAAATCAGTTCATTACTTTCCGACACATAGAAGTAGATAGAAGATAGAAATATGGTGATTACATACATTTGTTGTTAGATTGCTCAGGCGTGTGCTATTGTGTCTGAATGACTCCATGCGTTTTTCTTGATTCCACTTTTCGTTTTTCCATCGTTTGTCAAGATGTAGCAATTTAGCATGAAATTTTTACACATTATTTCATTTTTCGTCATGTTTTGTTTTTGTCTGTCTTGTGTGTGTGTGTGTGTGTGTGTCTGTGCATGTCAACACAGTGAATGTGTGGCATTCACTGTTGACATGTCCTGTAGACAAACAGACCCCTGTTGGTCATAACAAAGGGAAATATCAGACATCTGTCAGAGAGAAGATGAAGAAGAAGAAGAGGGAAGAGAGGGACGGAGGGGGGTGGAGATAGAGAAAGATAAGTGAGACGACTTTGATACAGAGACATGAAGCTACTGTAAATATGAATATGAAATAGACAGGAAGGAATGTAAACGAGACCAAGACAGACATTGCAAGTGTTGCTTTTTGATCAAGGACAAAACATCTTGGCAGCTACAGCCCATTGACGGCCGCTCATGTTGCAATGTTTAACAAAATCAAATGTTATTTTTACATTTTTTTTATTTAGAAATTATAGATTTAAGTAGCTTTAAGGTGATTTGCATTGTTGTATTTTTCAAAAACAGAAGATAAATACTAAGTTACCTAAAAGGTGCATTGGCTCAAATGTTAAATGCTGCTTGCTAAAAGCTAATTGTATTGTTTTGCACATACAGCAAATGCATATCATTTCCAGGTTGTTTATGTTTCCTTTTTAATCTTTCACTTTAACTATAAATAGATTAAGTATATGCATCTATATATATTTTAGTTGGGCTGTTGAATGGCTTTCACAACACCTGGCTCCCTTCAGCTGCTGCTCTCAGATCCATCTGTTCTCATTAGAGGCTGTTTCTAAGTGAGAATATTTAGGAGAATATGTAGGCAGGGCTGCAGCCTGCTGTGACCTGCCTCTTTGAAAGATCAGATCAGACACTGAAGGGCCTGGAAGAGCATGAGAGAGCATGTTCGGGATCAGAATCGAGCTGCGGGTTAAGAAAAAACAAACAAAACACACACTCAGCAACGGAGATGCAAATGTAAGTGATTGGTGAAATGGTGAAAGAAATGTTCAGGATATTCATTGTCCTTCATGACACAGTTTAATGATCGTATCAGCCTTTAGTTTTAGCATGAAGTTTGTCCAGGGCCTGAGATACAGAACAAAACTGTGCCTCTCATGCTTGTTTTTTTTTTTTTTTTTTACTGCTGTTATCACCCTCGTGTGGGGAAGAGGTGGAATTACAGGTGAACAAGCAGAAAGTATGGCCTGTGCATATGGCTATACGGCCAGAAGTATGTGGACACCCCTGTTAGCTTCGTTTTGTGTAGGGTTGGTTTTAGTCTCGGCCTCTTCTTTGCAATGAAGGGAACAGTTGAGTTTACTTTATTTCTGTTACAACAAACACTGACTGAAATAATAATAATAATTAAAAAAAAAACATATGGTGAAATGCAAAGATGCAAAATTTCATGAATAAACTAATATGTCTTTAAAGAGGGAGGTATTGAAATAAACATAAGACCACGAACAGTCACAAAGGAAGTCGTACTGTACCGACATGTTGCAGAAAGCCTTTCAAGAAGACCAGAGACCACTACAGTGGCTTTGGACTGAGGGTTTGAACGATCACATGTGAGCATATAAAGCCTTTCCCACATGAATTAGTTCATATATTAGTTGAAAATTAGCCTCCACAGTGTTGAGAGCGGAGTGTGAGTTGTGCTTCCTTCCCTCTCATCCCACTATCTGACAGACACAGCATCAGGACGTCCAGTGCTATCTTGTTTTGTTTACCACCGAAGCTCCTGTGTAAATATTGAGGCTACGCTGCTGCGCATTCAGACAGTGATATACCTCCAGCATGCAGGTTCTTACGCTTGGTTTATGGAAGCGTGAAGTATTTTGTCATTTGTGTGAATATTTATACAGATGGTTAAGTCTGATATGTTTGGAATTCGGTTTATTTTATGGTGATTTGTTTGGACAGATGTGTTTTTTAGTAACTGAAGCTCAGTCTGAAAATCCCTCAATGGTAGACATGGTGGTTGTGCATGAGAAGAGTCATTCAGAGCCTGCTACAACGTGACATGTTTTCCAGTTATTTCTTAAGCAGTTGCAGATTGAAACACATCCCCTCTGGAAATGTGCATAAAAGAAAAGGATTCATTGTTCCACTGCAGAGCTTCATGTCATGACTGCTGCAAAGGTTCATGGTTGTATGAAACAATCAGTCACACCCTTGTTCAACAGTTGGACTACAGCAATTTGGACTCCCCAGTCTGGTCTGTTTATCGCTGTCACAGTTTCTAGCTGTTCTGGTGTCTGGTCTACCTGAACTTATCCCTGAATCTTCAAGATTAAATCCCACAGGCCTGATTTTTATCAGGGCATATTTAGAACATGAAGGCAGTAAACTTTACCTCTTTTGTCACCTGTCTCCTTTTCTCTACTTTCATTCTCTTTAATGTTTTACTTCCGTCACCCATTTTCTCTTCCTCCCTCTCTTACCTGCCTTTTCTCAGTTTGTCCCCCAGGCTACACATATCCTGGTATTTAGCTGGCATGCTACTGCTCCCCTCTCTAATTTCTTGTTGCCTGTAGCTACAGATACATGCGTGCCAAGTGGTGATGTATATGGAGCATTGCAAGGAGAGCCAGCGGGGCGTGTTCAAACCTGCGCTGGGCAGGGCCGGGTCAGGTGGGTCCAGGGTGGGCCGGGCTGGGCTGAGGTGGGTCAATTCAATCGTTTTCTGGGACAAACACTAATATATCAGAATAGTAAGCAGTTTGTGTTGACATTGCATGTTTGAATATTCAAGGTTTCTCTTAAACCGTCAAACCTTAAGAAGAGCTGTACAGGAAACCGGGTAATTATCTGTATTAATGTAAGAACCTTTAAAACCTCATTCAAACTCAGAAAGAGTAGGAACAATTTGAGACACAAAGTCACTGGATAGTTTCCAGAATCTTACAATTGCTCATAATAGAAAATAGACATTAATTACAGCTTACCTTCACCTTCCCTGCAGCAGTTTGTCAAAGGAGGAGTCAACCTTCCCTCAGATTTATTACTCAGACGTCTTTGATACATTGACTGAAGAGGAAGTAGCCTACGTTAGATTTAGCTGACTCATGAAAACTCTTTTTTTCATCACAGGCCAAATGCACGGGGTGTACTATATGTGTGTGCTAGCATGTGTGTTTACCTCGCCCCCTCTGGACCTGTTTAGATAAAGTCCCATCTGGATGGCCAAATTCCCAACACTCCCCTATAAAGTTTGTATTTTTTTGCGAGAGAGACATAAACATCACCTAGGGTCAGTTTGACATAGTAATGTCAAACTGTGGTGCTGTTAGATGTACAGCCACATCCCAACGAGGTGTCCTTGAACAAGGCGCGATCCTCAAAACAATCCGCTCACTTTCCATCTGTTCGATCATTTTATATTAAACACCATGAAACTTGTGGCTGCACGTTTTGTTCCTGGTTCAGGACAAGTAAAGGGAAAAGGCAATGAGATGAAAGGGCGAGATGTGTTTTTACAGATGCATGGAAACGGAGGATGAGTGTATGTTTGTTTAGCACTAATGCTTCATCAGTCGAGCGCAGGTTACACACTGGACAAGCATTTCATCTGGGAAAACGAGTAATAACAAGGCTAAAGTTGTATTATCCAAATGCAGAGAGCGATGAAGAATGCATACGATCCGAACCAGGTTTGGAGGCGGTTCAGAGGTGGTGCCTCAAAATCTGTAAGTGCTCTCCCTGCAGGTATCCGTCAGCGGGAGGTCACAGGGGTCAACATTCATTAGACCAAATGAAAAGAAAAGAGAGCAGAGAAAATTGTGTTGAGAAGAAAGAGAATTCCTGGGAATATCAATGGAATTCCTGGACCGGCGCTGTGGCCTGGTTGCATGTGCGTGTTTGCGTGTGAGTGTGGGGACTTAGGGTTGTTTGATGGGTTGGGGGGTCTTCCTCGTCCAGAGAGCGGGTGAGTCAAAACACACATTGTCTGATTTTTTTTTTTTTTTTTTTTTTTTGTCGGTGTGAAAATATTTGGTCTGGTCGTGGCTCTCGGGGCGTCAGTGCCTTGAAGCAGTTAAAGTCCAGCCGCGATGAAAGGGATCAGCAGTGTGACGCAGAGGCTCGGAGCCTGGAGTGCCACTCTCCAGAACGGGATAAACACACACACACACACACACACACACACACACACACACACACCGGTATTTAACACATAAAGACGGACACACACATGCAGAGGCTGAATTGGGAAATTACACCATTGCAATAACATAATCTTCTAGTTTAGCACACATGGCACATTTAAATGTTAGTTTTGATTATCTTTAAATTCATTTTCTAACATTTGTGTGGTAACTTTTCTTTTAAAGAGTAAAAGAAAGATAAAGATAGAATAGAGGTCCTGGAAATACATGGAACTCATACATCTAGAGCTGCAACAATCAATTAATCAAACACACCTTTCTATTTCTGTTAACCTCATTTGTCACCAGGTTGCGTTGTGATCTTTTTATTATACATTTTAAGTATAAAGACTCTTTTGAAAAAGTTCATAAATATAGATACAAACCAAATGCAGATTTGTGCCATTTAAAATCCAAATAAAACTAGATTTGATCTCAAGACAAATCTATTACTTTCTGATTTATTCTTCACATATTTATGATGTAGTTTACATCATTGAAATAAAAAAACAAGTCAATATTTTGATCTATGATCAGATGGGATACACACCAGAATCACAAACTTATTACAAATCGGTCATTGTTGGGGGACAAGTCCTCTCAGAGCCGCAGTTACATTCAAGCAACTTCCTTTTTGCGTAGCTGCTGGTTGAAAGGAGCTTCCTCCTCTTCATCTTCTCCTCACTCTGTTGTTTTTGGTAGCTGGTAAACATCTTCAGCTCCATTACCACCACTGTCTGTGTGTGAAAGCGTAGAAGGCGTAAATGGAGGTAACGTCTCACTGTAATACTGATAAACATGAATGCAAATACACCTGTAACATTACAAACTGGCCCTTTAACGTTGTTAACGCTAACACTGTTGCACACGAATTTATGCTCACCTGCTTACCTTCACTATTTGATGTGTTTGTGAGTGTGTGCGTGTCTGTGTGTGTGTGTGTGTGTCACAAGCTGATGTGAACATGCTGGTTCTAGTTTCAGGTTGCGGTTGCAGACTGCTGAGCTGCGATCAGTGTTGCAAAACAGAAGTTATCAGTTGTGGTGCTGCAGTTAAATCGGGGGTTTTACAAATTTGTGCCACCGTGTGTGTGTGCGATTGTGTCTACATGTATTAATGATGTGCATGTGCATCTTAATGATGATCAAAGGAGAACTACACCTTTAGTTTGTCTGTCCTTGCAGCTGCGTGTACTGTTCATGAGGGAATTTGTGTGTCCACACAATGTGTGTTTCAATTCTGCTTCAATGCAAATGTGTTTGTCTTTCCGTGTGTGTGTGTTATCGTTGGCAGGGCAGTGTGTATAGGTGTCTAATCATCAGTCTGTGATGAGCGGGGGAATTCCAGTCTCGCCAGTCTAATCCCCCGGTGCATGCCTTCCGCTCGCTCGCCCTCCTCCCCCTCCTCACCTCATCCATCCTCACCTGGCTCACTTCCCCATCACTCCTCACACACCTCTCTCTCTTTTTTGTTTTTCTTTTTTTTTTTTTAAATGCAGTTTGTTTTTGCACCCAGACCTGTAAAAATAAAACGCTTTTCTTGTCTTTTAATCACCCCCCCAGCGTTCACTCTCTTCTGCAGTTAGTAGTAGATGTGCACACTTTCTGTGCACCACATGTTTAAGCCGTTAACGTCCCATCAGGTATCCAAACTACACTATAACACTGTTTTGTTAGCTGAACAACCCATGCATGTTAGCATATGATTAGCATGTAGCAAGAGACAAATTTCCAACTGACACATGGGCGCAGCATTAAGTGTTGGATCTTTTCAGCTGCGGCGATAACAGCTACCTGTGCTAGTCGAACAGCCAGCAAATCACATTTGATTTGGGGGATTTGCTGTATGTTTATGACCCTGAGTTGGAGATTAGTCATGAAAATTATTAAGACAAGGGAAATATATAGATATAAAAATTTTAATTTTTAATGTATGTGACAAGAGACAAATGAAAGAAGGTAAAAAAAAAAAAAAGGATAAAAGGATTAGGGTCAAGGTTAAGGTTTGGAAAATGTATTATTTTATTTCACTGACTTAAATTCTGACACATCTTTGCCACAAACATTTACATGATTATATTTAATTATTCGTCTCATATTGACCTCAGTTTGCCCCCAGCACTTGCCCCCAGTGTCAAACACGAAACTCTGCAGTCGTGATTGTTACCTGTCCACTGCGCACCTCCAGCAGCCAGCCAGGGCTTGTCAGCTCGGGCTGGCAACCTTCAGAGTACGAGCCCAGCTGTACCTCCCCTCAGGCCTGATTGTAAGGTTGATGGAAAAAGTGGGACGGTGGTGAGGAGAGAGAGAGAGAGAGAGAGAGAGAGAGAGAGAGAGAGAGAAAGTGAGGGAAATGATAGAGAGAGTTAAAAGAGAGCGGGAGTGGAGCAAATATCTGCAGCTCACTGACCTCTCTAAGTGGATTACATGCCCCGTCAGTGCTGCGGGGGTGAGTAGAGAGAGAGGGTAGAGAGAGGGAGCAAACAGCACGGAGAGAGAGAAAGAGATACGCTTTTAATGCTGTATTTAGGCAGATTTTTTTTTTCTTTTTTTTTTTTTAACAGTGCTCAGTTCATTTCTGCTCTCTTCTTTTACTCCAGAGGGGTGAGGTTGTCTTAACATGTCTTATAGCATCGAGATAATGTCGTAATTAAACATACAAATACTTCAAACCAACCAAACATGTCACATTGTGGTGAATGCGCAGTAAGATCACATTAACCACTAATTATGTCATGAGGACTGCAGCATTTATAATATTTGATATGACAGATGAATGATTTATTACCAGTTATTATTGTTGCAGCTCATATCAATTATTGTCCTGGTAGGTTGGTGGTATGGTCAAAATCATTACCATGACATTTATTAGTCTGAAATGATCTGGTCGCATGTACAAGGAGTCAGGAATACAGATGCAAAAGTGTGGTGGTGTCCATAAGCTGAGTGTTTGAATCAGACTCCTTTAATCACAACTGCCAATGTGCCATTGAGCAAGGCAGCAGGTACATGACAGCAGAGCCCTGTTGCGGGTTTTGACTTGAAATCTCCAGGTCTGTCTATGAACGTTGCGCAAATGAGCCTTGTCGCGCTTTTCCGGGGAAATACAAATCGAACAGGAAAGGAGGGATGAGGGCGGAGGGGACAGGACGGCAGGTGGATGAAGAGAAAGTAAAAAAGACACAGAGATGGAGGAGAAAAGGAGCGTGAGCTGCAGGCCTGGGCGTGGGAGAGCAGACTGCATTGAGCTGAACCAGACCAGAGACTAATCTGGAGATCCAGGGCTTGTAAAAACAGCTCCAGAGACACACACACACACGCACGCCTGAACACATCTACATGGGTAGTCAAGGTTGTGTGTGTGTGTGTGTGTGTCTGTGTTTGGTGGTGGGGTGGTGACCTGTGGTCCAGATAACGGTTAACACATGTTTTGTGTTTATTGCCAACATGCGACATTCATGACGGCGACATGTTGTTTTCTGACATGGGAATCAAACCCCCAACCCCGACAGTGAGCTTTTGCCTTGCACGGGAAGTCCGGCAATGCGCCTGCACACAGCACATACAGCCTGTCAATCTGTGGTTAACACCTTGTTTATAACTGTGGACGCGTCCTGCACACACTCACACAGGAATGTGACATATGTAATGTACACACATGCACATGCCTGTACACACTCTATATGTGTATATAAACACACGCCGCATGGAAGTAAATCAAAGCATAAACTGCTTTGATTTACTTCCATGTGGCGTGTGTTTAAACTGCATGTAACATGAATAAAAACTGTGTCATGACACGAACAGGTCTTATTACATTTTGCACCCAGGTTGTTGTACAGTATTTATACAGTAGATGCCCCCGATCTGATTGTCTCAGCGTTGTCTGACGTTGACCTTTGGCTCTCCGGGGTCAGAGGAAGTGTTGTAATGTTGTCAGCGACAGTGCAGAGACGCCTTCAGGGAACCTGATATTGTATCCACCAGGTGCTAAAATGCACATACAGGCATGCAGTGTAACCTAATGCAGAGAGAGACACACGTGCGAGTGCATGCAGGCATGTTGTGCAGACTGGGCGGGGATCGAACTGGCTTCTGTCTTCGAGCATGGAAACACAGAGTGGAAGAAGATACCAGCTTCTTAACAGTGGCACTGACCTCAGCTGTAGGTTTACTGACAAGGTTTGGACGTATAGGGGGGAGTTGCATCATGAATCAGTTTTTGGCTAATTGCGTGAATTTTTTTTTTTGGAATTAATTGATGTTTTTTGTAGTTTTTAAAGTATCAGGAACAAGTGAAAAGTGCTTTTCAAGATTGACGTATTCAGATTCAAGCATCAGTCCAAAACCCAAACGCATATTCTTCGTTTTTCCTGAATGTCTGACACAAATGATGGACTCTTAATGAAAGTAGTTGCTCGTTAATGTCGCAGTCAGCAAAAAGAAAAAGAACGATCACTTCCTGCACTTGAGTATTTATCAAGTATCTTTATGTTTTTTGAGACGTCAGTTCAGACATGTAGAGTTTGAGATGCAACAATCAGATCCTCCAGATTATCATTGCAAGACTGATATTGGCCCTCATTGCTCAATTATTAGCGCCATTAGCGCCTCTTGCATATTATGGGCCTGTTTATTACTCTGCACCAGATATCAGATTGCATGGACAGTATAGTATTTAAAATCAAGGAGTGAAGATTCAGTCGGGCTGGTAATAAGTTCTGTAGTAAACTGATGCAGACATTTTGCACAAACTGTGTGTCTGGGGTGTTTTCAGGGTCAGTTTAGGAGTCACCTCCCTCTGATGATTTAATTTTGTGAATCACTGGACTGAAACAGCCACCACGTCCCTCCAATGTCACAGTTTCTGACCCATTAAGTCCTTCACACTTCTCATTTTTTGCTGCCCCTGCCCAATTTCACTGAGCTACAATACAGGATTTCAGCCACGTGAGGTCAAAACATGTTTTTTACTATTACAAGCTGAAATATCTTTTAGTTTGGTGGGACAACGCAAGTCTTTCTGACATTTTAGACTAAATACTATTACTGGACATTACTAATACTATTAGATAATATACGATAATCAAATTATCGCAGATGTATCAGATAAGCTGAGCGATGAGAATTAGTCACAGTGCTCCTGTGTGAACGGACCAGTAAAACAGCAACACCATGAAGATCATTAACACAAACATGGACACACAATAGGTTCTGCAGACACAGAAGAATGCTGCCCGTCTGTCCTCTCCCTCTGCCTCTCCGTCTTTCTCACAACCTGACTACCTGGCATGCGTGCAATCGATGCCCGTCTGGCATCCACTGTGTCAACAAGCATGGGAAAAGTTAATCAACAGCTTGGCACTCCAACTCCAACTCCCTCCCTCCCTCGCTCCCTACTTCCTTCCATCCCTGCCTCCCTTCTCAACTTTCCTTTTACCATCCTCTCCTCAGTTATCTCCCTCTTCCCTCTAGATTTCCACAAGTTGATTGCTCCACTTTGCTGAGAAAATGCTGAAGCATTGCAGGCGATAAATTTGTTTTGTTTTAGATAGAAAATACATTATTTAAGATTAGCCTGCTGTTTGGTTCTCTCTGACCTTGCACCTGTCTTCTTATCGGCAAACAAATCGTGCAAGAGAATCCATAAACTTTTCTCCACTGTCCATGGGAAGAAATGCTGCCTGCGGGGATGAGCAATGACGGAGCGCCCCCGTGTGGATGCAAACACAATGCTCAGCCGTAGTTGGTTGAGGCGCTAATTTTCTAAATGTACTTCCCCTGCAAAGTTTCACACTAAACATCTGGTCTCTGCATATACAGACCTCTGATGCTTATGGGTTGTGATACTGTAAGACTGGAAATTAGGGATTAGAGAAGAGGAAAGACCTGAAATCTCAGTCCCTTTTGTCAGCAAGTTGTTTCTTTATGCTTTAATTCAGACCTTGTGGTGTAGTTGTCTGTTGGTGTCAGTTTTATGGTTTTGTGTAACTGTTTTGCTTCTTCTGGACAGTTAAATGTCTGATATCTAAAATGACTAAAAACCGACCACCATCTTGTTTCTCCACAGGCTTGCAATGGATGTGTAGGATCCAAATGTGACTGCAGTGGAGTGAAAGGAGCCAAGGTAGGCAAATTGACACACAACACGCAAAATGACACGATGCACAATTATCAGTTTTGGGCAGAACACTCGAATAAATGTCGTGCTATATTATTTAGAAATGTGATAATATAATTTCTTTAACTCGAAAAAGTTAATGAGCGAAATTTGTATATGTTTGTGTTCCACTATATCATCGTGTGCAGGGTGAACGGGGTTTCCCAGGTCTCACCGGACAGCCAGGAGTCCCAGGCTTCCCTGGACCTGAAGGGCCAATTGGACCCAGAGGAGAGAAGGTGGGTTGGGGGGGTGGGGGCGCTACAATATTTGGGAAATACCACAAGAACTGAGTTTGAATCAATACCAAATAATGGCAATGCCCAAAATTGTCCTTATTGGCTAATGTGGTATCATTTGTGAGATAAATGCATCATTGGTGGTTTTCTTCTGGATATTTTTTCACTACCACTGAATTATCTCCCAGACATAAAGAATTTCTTCGTACTGATCTTTTCAATGTATTTTCATTATTGATTAATCAGCCAATTTATTTTCTTGGTTAATTGCTTAATTGTGTTAAAATGTGTTAAATGAAGTTAATGATGTTGTTCATCCTCTCAGGGTAGCGATGGACCTTCAGGACCAATCGGCCCAAAGGGAATTAGAGTAAGTGCATCGCATTTGTGCCTCTTATCAATTTCTGGTGTTTATTTTGCTATAAACAACATTTATTCCTTCTTAACAAGTTAAGATTATTTTGTTGATCTTTTTCATTAATTTGTAACATTTCTAAGGTTCAATAACAACAGAGTTTAACTTTAATGAGGGGTTGGTTTTCCCTTGATCAATGATAATTGAGGATTTTGTACTGGGTTGTAATACCCACCTCTGGCCAGCAGATGCCCTCATTTCCCCTTATTGTAAACAGTCAGTGAAGAAGAAGAAACTACAAGCTGGATTCTCTGTGTTAGACATGATCTGCAGGCTTTACTTTAAATGCCTAACTTTTATTTTGTTCTATCTAACAGGGGCCTCCAGGATTGCCAGGATTTCCAGGAAGATCAGGTCTTCCAGTGAGTTTTCCATCATCCCACTGAAATTATTCTCTTACATGACTTTGCCAAAATTAGCATGTTTGATGTAACTTGTTGTTTACTTTCTGTTTCCCAGGGTCTACCAGGGCAGGATGGACCTCCAGGCCCAAGAGGAGTGCCTGGTTGCAATGGGACAAAGGTATTATCTGATCTAAAGTCTGTCAAAAAGGCGTCTTAAACAAACGCTGAATATCTCTGAAGTGTGTTTTCTGACAATATTTTTAAGGATCTCATTGTCTCCGCTCTTAAAAGCTTATTCATACCAGATTTGAAAACCTATAATAACCTCTGTGAAGTTGTGAAATAGATCTTTTTATTTCCTCAAATTGCTTATTTCCAAAGTAAAGAATCAACCTCTGCTCTCCAGGGTGACAGAGGTTTACCAGGAAGTTCAGGAATCCCTGGACAGCAAGGACTACCGGTGAGATGCTGAAGAGAGTCTCTTTATTTTCTCTTTTTAACACAATAATCATCGATGTCTCTCACTTTGATCCGCTCCCTGAAGATTTCTCTTCTCCTTGTTTCCTTTATAGGGTCCTCCTGGTCTCCCAGGACCAAAGGTAAGTAAAATAGTCAGTGGTGAAGAATCACAACAGTGTATCTACAATACTATGAGGTCCACTGACACTTTGGAATTGCTATTCTTCATTATGTTCTTTTAAACCTTTAAAATGGATTTTATCAGAAATATATATGACTTCAAACAAATGTCTTGAAAGTCAGAAATTGTCTAATTAGACCATTGTCCTTCACGACAGCTATTTCGAAGTAACATTATTTAGTGACGTCTTGGTATTTTTGCAGCTTCTTGACCATTGTAAGTATTTTTCTAACAGTTTCCACTGTCTCCTTCGTCCACAGGGAGACCCAGGTGATGTGATCTCCACCAATCGCTTTGGAGAGAAGGGAGCAGTGGGATTGCCTGGATTGCCGGGAGTTCCTGTAAGTTGTCTGGACAATAGTTGAAGACAGTTCTCCTTTGTCTGTATTTTCAGCCGTTTGTAAGGTCATGATATGAATCTGCTGTCAAATGTCCACAGGATATTGAAAAAGTTAGTTTAAAGATAGAAGTTTTCTTTAAAGACTATGTCTGTGTGTGTTCATGTAACAGGGCGCTCCTGGTCCCTCTGGTTTACCCGGTCCACTCGGCCCTCCAGGACCCAGAGGATATGAGGTAGAAGAGAGATGCCGCAGAACATGACATCACTATCTTCTTCCATGTTAAATTCAAGTTGTTGAGGTGACTTGTTTCTGGTGTTGTTTTTCAGGGTCGCCCAGGTCCTCCCGGTCCTCCTGGACCCAAGGTGAGTTCTGACACTCTGATTTTGTTGTCATTTCACGTTTAGCCTCGTCATCATCTTCTCATCCAGCTGAGACTCCTCACAAAGACCTACAGTGACGCAATATCTCTCTTTTCTTTTCAGGGAAACATGGGTTTGAACTTCCAGGGACCCAAAGGAGAGAAGGTGCTGTAAAAAGTTGTGACAAACACAAACACATCTGTCACTTTTTCTATGCTTAATCTCACTTAATGGATTTCTGGACATTAATGCAGGGTGAACCAGGTTTGCCAGGACCTCCTGGTCCTCCAGGACAGGTGGGAGAACAGAAGAGGCCACCTGAGACAGAAATTCAGAGAGGAGACAAGGTAATAAAACCATCCTGAAACTGAGCTTGTTACCAATCCTCCATATTTGGAGTTACATACTTGAAAAAGGGAGTTTTTACAAGTTTAGTTTTGTCATTTTTTTCAAAGGTCTAGACTTTTCCAATTAAACTGTAGCATAGCTAGTTAGAAACTGACTGTCGACATCCACAATATGCAAATATATAGGTATAAGTCAACTAAACTAACATCGAATAGACTAATCGCAAATAAAATGAACATAATAAATAACAAAATGTAAACTGAAACAGAATTAAACAAACTGTTTTGTTTTCCTAAAAGCTCATCTTCAGCTCATCAGTATTACTTGCTGTTGAGTAAATTAAGTAATACTATCAACATTAATCTCAGGCTGACAATTTTAACCTGCATTTCTCCAAAACTTCACATTTGAAGTGTGTATTTCCCACATTAATTTTAGAATAACAGCTTTGGGGAAACTGTTGCAGTTGCATGAGTTTCACCACTAGAGTGCAGCATTAAACTGTTTGAATTTATATATTTTTATGCTGTGATATAACTTTTATAAACTCATTAATAAACTTGTTTTGTTTTGTGTGTTTTACCTCTAGGGTGACCCAGGAAATCCCGGCCCCCCAGGTGATCCAGGCTACCCAGGACCTCCTGTGAGTATCGACTGTAAACATTTAAGAAAAAAATTGCAATTAATCCAAGAATATGCATAGTTCAGAAGGAATCTTTTTCACAGCCATATTGTTTACATGTGTTTTGTCATTTGTAGGGTCCTTCAGGTGGCCAGAAAGGAGACAAGGGCGAACCAGGAGAGCCAGGCAAACGAGTAAGTACAGTTCTCACATCTACAGCCATACTTAAAGACGTACGTAATACATTTCTTAACCTGTAACACAAAAATCACCCATTGGTCCTGGATGCCTGATCCTAACACAAGACCAGGACCTAAATTCTAACAGCCTTAATATTTTTCGAATTGCCCGCCAAACCATCTAAGAAAACCTGGAGCCTCCTTTCGGTCATTGGGATGAGAATAAGAGTTGAAAAAACACTTTATGTAGCAATTTGCGAAATGTGTGAATTGTGAAATTTGATTAATTTACTGTGTTCAACAGTATAAACACACAAAAGACAAAGGATTATTGGAAAATTTAAGAGTTCAATTGTGGTCATCAAAACTTCCACATGTATTTGTACAAGATATTATTATACTTTATTATATAATTTTATTCATATTGACATTTTAAAAACTCAAATTAATAAAAGCCATGATCACTATTTTCTTCTCCTCACAGGGCAAACCAGGCAAAGATGGTGACCCCGGTCCTCCGGGCTTCCCTGTGAGTTCTGCCAACATATGACAATTCATTACTTGATGTCAGGGAAATTATTCCAGTCCCTTTTTTAAAATGTCTCATTCACTTGACTGACTTTCTTTTGTCTTTTATTGCTATCAGGGAATCAAAGGAGAGTCAGGCTTGCCTGGTCCTCCAGGAAGGGATGGAGAGAGAGTAGGCTTTCGTCAAATGTTTAGTAATTTTAAAATCATATTCAAAAATATCTTTATTGTTCTGATTATCCTCCACCTATATCTTACTTTTTAGGGTCTAAAAGGAGATCGCGGATACCCAGGCCCACCAGGAGTGGTGAGTAATCCCCTTTTGTCTCATTTCTCAAAATAATCTTATAATGAAGTCCATGCATTGTTTTTCCTGTGGCTTTCAGCAGAATCCTGAGCTTTTCCTCGAAGTTTACTCAGTTGTCTTAGAGTGAAAATGGTTAAAAGATGCTATAGAGGCTGTTGAAATTATCTTAAGCAAGGCAGATGACTTTATAATATAAGAAATTATACAACATATATGATGATATAATGATTTAGGACATCTCAGTGCACTACATTCTTCTGACCACTAGGTGGTGACATTTTTCTCTGTGTAGTTTCCCCTTTTTTTTTTAAATTTCTTAATAAATTAAAAATATTCAAAGCATTTCAATCACTAAACTAAATGAATATAAGAATAAATAGTTTATATAAGCAGTGGCGTATGGGTTCATTTTCTCAAGTACTGTACTTGAGCACAATTTTGAGGTAGTTCGCTTGAATTTTTCCAAATACTTATATACTTCATTTCCACTGTAATTGAGGCAAATAGTGTACTCTAACTCTTGTACATTCATTTGATAACCTAAGTTACAAGTTACTTTATATTGACATCGGTTAAGATAAGACTTTATCAACTCCTTATTAAATATTCACAAGCTACCAATAAAGAATGTAATTATAAAAAAATTGAATGAATGTATAAATTAATGCATTAATAATCTTTGGCTACTTTAAGTGTAGTTTGTACAGTTTTGTTAAAACTGTTGAACTTTTGCTTGAGTAAAGTTGAGTGCTGATCACAAATGCTATCCTGTGCACTACGATCTCCTGGCCACTAGATGGTGACTTATCTTTCTGTCTCACCTTGATTTTTTTCAACACAGTAAACTTATTTATTTGTTTTGATTTATTTCATTTCTTGATTTAAAAATGGGATTCAGAGCATTTTGACCGGTTTACTGACTGTGATTGTTTTTATCCTGAATCTAATAAATTAATTTTATCGTCAGGTGATTGGCTCACCCTTAGGAGGAAGTCACGTTGGTCCTAAAGGTGACCCCGGGTACCCTGGATCACCTGGGCTCAAAGGAGACCGAGGACCACCAGGTAAACATCTTCACACAAATGCAACACATTCAAATATATTATTTACATTCAGATTTGTTCAGTATGTTGTGCATGTAACGCCAGCTAGCTAAAGAAACACAAATGTGATATTATTTTGGAAATAAAAATTTTAAATGTTTCATGTCTTAAATGCTTGTGACTATGCCATTTTTATGTGAGAAGGACAGAAGACTGGCTAATTATCTAGTTACTACTTGAAGAATAGTGCTGCTACTTTTGAAGATCAAAGTTTGGCTAACTTATGCTAACAACCTAAAGATAAGCGAATCTGTGCCTTTGTCACTTTGAGCTGCAATGATCAGTCAATTTATCAACTTTTTTTTTTTTTAAATAAAGATTGTCCTCTTTTCTTCTTCTTTTCAGGTTTAACAGGACCCCCTGGTGCACCAGGACGCCCAGCTGTCGGCGGTAATGGTCAGCCCGGACCTCCAGGATTCCCAGGAGAGAGAGGTCTGAAGGGAGACTCTGGTTCTCCAGGGATCTCTTTGCCAGGTCCCCCAGGACTTCCAGGGACACCTGGTGCCCAGGGTCCACAAGGGCCCCCTGGACCTCCAGGCTTTTCCAGTGCAGGACAAAACTGCATCCCTGGAGAGCCTGGGCGTCCTGGCGTGCAGGGAGAGAGAGGTTACCCCGGAGAAACGGGCCAGAAAGGTGAGAGAATGTATAGATGCTCACAAATCTCTGAGGTTTATTATAAATGATGCATAAATATACTGTCTTGTGAAACCATACAGAAAATCCTGATGTTAATGATCTGATTGACTGATTGACTTTAGGAGAGAAGGGTGACACCTGTGTGAATTGCTTTGGTGGCACCAGCACCATCCCAGGACCCCCAGGACCTCCAGGACAGCCTGGACTCCCTGGTGAGACCGCCTGAGTTTTCCAAATAATCCAATTGAATGTTGTTCTGTTCCATCTCATTATCTGGTGTAACTCACTGTTTATTCAAATCCACATCGTGGGATCATTCTTGTTGCCTTGTTAATGCATTCTGCAGTTATAGAAATATCCAACAATGATAAATTCAATTATGAGATATAATTCTCTTTCCTCTCCATCATTAGGGTCTTCTGGAGCCCCGGGTAATAAAGGAGATAGAGGATTTCCAGGAACACCTGGTGCTGTTGGCCCCGCTGTGAGTAGTTTTTACTTTCTACTTCCTGAAAGAGAACATACCATCCTGGAAAATATTTGATCTTGTTTCATAGTTTGTCTACCAGAGAGAACTAACAAGTTTCAAAAATATTTAGATTTGCAATTATTATTATAATATATCTGCTTTAAAAATTCAGTTATCCAGTATAATCTTTGATCCCTGGTCATGAGAAATCAAAATGAGAAATCTAAAGTACAAACAACCTGACGGATTATTTTCCTCTTTACACCCTCGATCCTTTCGTTTCCAGGGTGCCCCCGGGCCTCAAGGTGCTCCAGGATTCCCCGGAGAGAAGGGTGACCCAGGTGATGCCATCACAGTCAGTGGTATAAGGGGAGAGAAGGGTGACACTGGATTCCCAGGACCACCTGGTTTGCCTGGTCTGGACGGTCGCCCCGGTCGTGATGGACAGCCTGGAGTGCCTGGACCCAAAGGAGCTCCTGTGGGTGGCTTTTACTCAATCAACTCAACTCCAACCTTTAGATATATCGATTCATCTATGTTTGATTTCTCAACCAATATTTGCTTGTGACTGTGTTTAACAGGGCTCTCTGCTGGTGAAAGGAGAACGAGGAACCCCTGGTGAGCCAGGTTCCCCAGGTCTCCCTGGGGACAGGGGTCCCCCAGGTGCACCCGGCTTCGGACCTCAAGGACCTCCAGGAGAGAAGGGAGTCCAAGGCGTCTCAGGCAGACCTGGAGGTCCTGGCGCACCTGGTAAGAGGACACATGTAGCTTTATTCAGTCATTTCTACCACCTTAAACCCAAGTTTATTACTGACTGATAGTATCTGACTATTTTCCTCCTTCTACCCAATATTATTATTTCTAATCAAATGTCTTAATATCTCTAACCTTGACCTTTAAAACTTGACAAATACAAATGATTAACCACTCAACTTACTGTGCTGAAAATTGTTTACGAATTTAAAACTGCTTTATAAGAAATGTTCTCATTTGGGAAATGAATCACCGATCACAGAGCATCAATTGTAGCCTGGTGGTGAATGACACCATTAACTGGTAGCATCTAATTGTTTAACAATGTGAAAACCAGTGGAAATGCATATGTATTGACCCGGTGCATCCGTTTGCATCCTTCTATCTGCCCAACCAGCCCTCCACGCACTCATCCATCCAGTTAATGGAGTCATTTTTCTTTATTATCCCCACTCACTACTTTCACTTCCCCATTCTCTGACCTTTTGCCTGTGCTTTCTTTCACCATGCAGGTGCTAAAGGTGAACCAGGCCTGACGGTGGCAGAGAAAGGCTTACCAGGACCCAGAGGACAGGATGGCGAGCCTGGACTGCCTGGTGGACCAGGTATACAATCACGATTTAGAGTGAAGTTTCCATTGTAGTGCTCATGCGTTGATAGATTATCATATATCTGTTGTCTGATTGGCTTTTATGATGTTTTTTTTTCTGTTTGCAGGTAGCCCAGGTCAACCCGGACAGCCTGGTTTCCCTGGTTTACCTGGAGGGAAGGGTGAACCTGGACTTCCAGGCATCGGACTCCCTGGACCCCCAGGAGCTAAAGGTAAAGAACTTCTTCCTCCTAGTCTGACTATGTTTCCCTCTGTTCCTATATCGTTCTCGTTCTTCCTCTGCTCTCTCAACTTCTTCCTTTTCCTCTTGACTTTTACGTCGTTTTTTGTCTCTTGTCACTTTTTCTCTACCTTTCACCTCATCCTCAACCACCCTTTCT
This sequence comes from Rachycentron canadum, assembly GCA_038496675.1. Classification (NCBI taxonomy): domain Eukaryota; kingdom Metazoa; phylum Chordata; class Actinopteri; order Carangiformes; family Rachycentridae; genus Rachycentron; species Rachycentron canadum. Next base: position 2,896,206 of record CM076670.1, on the reverse strand, counting down.
TCCTTTCTCCTCTAGGAATCCCAGGTACCCCTGGTCAGCCAGGATCTCCTGGAGGACCAGGTAGACCAGGTGTAGATGGACTTCCCGGCCAGCCTGGATTTCCTGGACCCAAGGTAGGCAGATAGACAGAGAGATAGAAAGTATTCCATTGAAACCAATGGGAAATTCCTATTAATTTGCAATTAAGACTTCAACTTAGACTCTGTTCTTCTAATCAGTACAATAACTAGCACTGAAGCTGTGCGTACCCATAGTACATTCATGGCAATTAATGTACACAAATTTATGCAACATACGTTCAATGAAGTTTTAGGATTTGTGTCTGAAATTTAAAGATGCGAAGAGCAGAACCTGTTAGACTCAGGTTCCATTCATTGTAAACTTAAATTGGATGTTGTGAAGAAACTACACGTCTCTGTCTTGCTTCAAGATGATGATGATGATCGGTCTACATTAACAGGGAACCTCAGCTCAGCACAAAAAAACCCACCAAAATCCTTCCAACTACTTAAAAAAACATGACAAAACAAGGAGTTTTTAATATTTTTAATTTAATGTGGATCCAACTTTTACTTAACTTGACAGGGTGAGCCTGGCTTTGGACTTCCTGGTCCACCAGGTTTACCAGGAGTACCTGGATCTAAAGGTTTCCCCGGACCAAAGGGAGATCCTGGTTTCCCTGGCAGCCCCGGTTCACCAGGACGATCTGGATTTGATGGCTCCCCTGGACCGAAAGGTATTTTTTAGTTCTGTTAGTGATATGATGTATCTCAGTCTTTTGTATGATACCAAAGCACAACAAAGCGGTCTGACAGTACACCAAGCTGACAATCACATCCTCCTCCCTATCCAGGTGATCCTGGTTCACCTGGTATCCCTGGAGCTCGTGGCCCACCTGGACCCCCCTCTGTTGGCTCATTGGGTGCCCCAGGACCCGTTGGACCCCCAGGGCCAATGGGACCACCAGGTAAGATGTTTAAAGTTGGATTGGGACTATTTTAGGTTGTAGATACTAGAGAATGTCATCAATTTAATTTTCTTTGTGGTGACTGGAAATAACCTGCGTACAGCATGTACGCGGGTTATTAGAGGAAGCTTGTTTAGAGGAAGCTTGTTCGCAAAAGAACAGTTGTGTCATTTGTTTGTGATACTATTTTTGTGTTTATACTGTATTTGTGCATGTTTTTATGTGTTTACAATTGTGGAATTTGTTTATTTGGCTTCTCAAATTCACCCAGGATTGTGCATGACCACCCACTTGGGGCTTGTAAAGGTGTCTATAGGTCATTTTGGTACAGGGGTTCAAACTATATATTGTTTCTATGTGAGCACTCCAAGGCAGCTGAGCACCAGACTGAGCGTAGATGGTTTTGTTTGGTTGATTTTAAAGCACAGTCACCATTCTGTGTTGGTGTGTTGGTGATTCACGTCTTTGTACAGATTAAATGAGTTTGAATGTTTGTATATCAGTGGTTGCCACACTGCTGGATGGCAACTGTACCTTGATCTGGGGAACGCACACCTTCATCTTGTCTTGACTTTCATTGTTTGTGAGCCACCGTCCAATACGTCACTTGTCTCACAGTCTTTCTTGGCTGCATCACAATCCTCCAAACTTTGTAGCACCGACTGCACAGCATCTGTATCCCAGAGTAACACTCACCATTTTATTCGCGAGTTCACCAATCGTAAACTAACCTCACAGAGTTTTCGCTTCACCCATGTCGGTGCCTTCACCACTGTAACCTCCCACCGCTCTTCCTTCGAATGAACACAAAAAACGCAACCTAACCCACCCAGCAAAGTGTTCGAATACTCTGAGCATGCATTGATCGCTCCTGGACACAATCATCGTTCCTGGTACGCAGTTGACTCTGTCATTTAAGAGCTTCATTGCATATTCAGACTGTTCAAAAACCGGCTTCGCATAGAACGTTCTAATGCATTTAATGCATTATACTCTGTTCTTCTTATCTCATCTTCGGCTTAATCCACCGCACCGCCCTTACCCGTGACCTTCTGAATCCAAGGAGAGAAAGGTATTGTAACCTAATACTGGCGCTGATTGATGGTACAAGATAACACATGTGACAATGGTTCCACAAGAGATTTAGACTTTGTGTGTGCATCTCGTTTTGCGTTTTCTGCTTTGTCTATTTCCAACATGTGATATCCCGCTTCTTGGCTGTTTTCAGTAGGTGTCTCCAGTTTGGAAAATATTGAGATTTTACATCTAATTTGTCTGTGGGATTCATCTTTTGGGGAATAAGCTCCCATGAAGTTTTAAATTAAAACCTGAATTGCTTTTCATGTAATTCATAAACTGGAAAGCTCGAGTTTGAGAACGTTCTCATGAGGAGTGACTGAAATCTTTCTATCATCGTTACAGGAATACCTGGATCCAACGGAATAAAAGGAGACCCTGGCCCTCCAGGTCTAGATATCCCAGGTCTGCCAGGAGACAGAGGAAGTCCCGGGTTCCCAGGTTCCCCAGGACCAATCGGATCCCCAGGACCTCCTGGAGGACCTGGACGGGATGGCCTGCCTGGACTGCCAGGTAAAATAGACCCCTGACATCATTAAACTTTAGTCATGTTAGTAACTAATTTAGGGAACTGGTTTTATGTTGTCGAAAGTCCAGCTACCCTTTAATTTTGTTGATATTTTCAGCTAAATAAAACATATTCAATGAGTCTTAGTCTTAGTCTGTAAGTACTCCACCTCAGCCCCTTAGTTATAATTCATATTGGACACATTAGGAATTTCTGAGTCTGTGAAAGCTCTCACCTGGTGAAAATTAAAGTTAAGCTATAACATGTCAGATTAAACACTGTGTTTGCTGAATGCTAACAAAATAGTTTGTGTTTAAAATGAAGTAGTTCCTTAAATTTCACAACTGATTATCATTAGATACACAATTATCTGAGAATATGGACAAAAAATGTAAATGGCATTTTTCAAGGGCAATGAAATAAGAAATCAACTACGTAGATCTGGTAGAACAGATTCTAACTAGCTAGAAACCAGAGGGATTTTAGATCTTGTCTCAGACTCAATGTAGATAGCTACACTAGATAAACTGAATTCCTAATTGACTGACTTGGCAGTGGCTTGCTGGCCAACTTTATTCAGGTGTTTGGTTTGAAGAGTCCAAGAAGTCCAGTACCTGTGCGGGTTGACCATCTGGCTGTGGATGTCTGTTGGGTTATCAGCTATCAATCAGATATCAATGCTGCTCTAAGTTCTTCTTTCCCCCTCTCTGTTGTCTGACTGGACGCAGGTCAGAAAGGAGACATGGGTCCCATGGGACCTCCAGGACCCTCTGGAGGACCAGGAGGCCCAGGAGGACCTGGCGCACCTGGACTTAAAGGTATTCATGTGAAGACACACACTCCATGCATCACTCATAACACTTGCAAATAGCCATGAAAATCATGCAGATATTTTTGTTTTGAGTTGTTTAAGAACTTAATATTGGCTGATGTGTTATTAATAATATTTTTTTCCAACTCTCAAATACCAACTTCAGACAGACCATGACAATGAGCAGTGACACTGAAGAAGACACAACCTGTGATTCTCACATCCTCCTCCTCTTTCTCAGGTGAACCTGGATTCACAGGTAGAGATGGTGCACCTGGTGGTCCTGGCGCTAAAGGAGAGAGAGGTGACCCTGGTGTCCAGGGACCCCCAGGAACCAGCCAGCCACCACAAGTGACAAAGGGATCCAAAGGAGATTCAGGACTACCAGGTACAGCTGATATACTATATAGGACATACATATATACAGTGTGTGTGGTATATATATATATATATATTCTTTGTATTTGACTCTGTTATACAGGTATACCAGGTCTTCCAGGTCAGAAAGGTATCTCTGGTCTCCCTGGGGACCCTGGCCTGCCAGGATCAGATGGTCGCCCTGGACTCCCTGGACCACCAGGTATGGGTTTACCTTTCCAAGCACTATCAATACATATGTGATCATGCAAATAGCTCTCTAATGTGCTGCTTTCATTGTGTGCAGGTCCTAAGGGAGATCCTGGCATCCCAGGAAGCTCAGGTGGTCCTGGAGCTCCAGGACCAAAAGGCAGCATGGGAGAAATGGGATTTCCAGGTGTGTTTGAATGTTTCATAGCTCTTTATCATTTCCCAATTAGTTGTTAGTGACATAATGAATGTCATAAATGCTGTTTCTGCACTGTGGTCACATCACAGGACCTGGAGGACAGAAGGGTCTCCCAGGTGTACCAGGGCGGCCAGGATCCCCAGGACAGCCAGGAGCTTCTGGTTTTCCTGGAGCCAAAGGTGAACCAGGTTCTGCTGGAATCGGACCACCTGGAATTGCTGGACTCAAGGTGCAAAACTCAACCGCTGAAATTTTGTAGTTTAAAAAAAAACGCCAAAGTACAAGTGTAGGTTCACACTTGTTCTCTATTATGTTCTTTAGGGTGAGCCAGGCCAGCCAGGATTCCCAGGAAGCCCAGGACTCAAAGGAACTCCAGGATCACCCGGTCTCCCAGGTTTACCCGGAGGACCAGGTGTCAAAGGTGATCCCGGCCTCCCAGGATTCCAAGGTAGGTTCAAGAAAGACCCTAAGATGTCACAAAAGCCAGTGACATAGGTGCCGTACACATATGATCTTTTCCACTCATGCTTTGAAATAAATAAAAGAAAGTGGCATCATACAAAGAAAACAGTTACATTATTTGTTGGCTTTTCTTTCAAACCAATTTGGACCAAAGCACTGGAGAGGTTATCAAACAAAGCAACAGTGACTGATGCATCGTCAATCTTTTCTGTGTGCTTCCCTGCCAGGTTCTCCTGGTATCCCAGGTCCTAAGGGTCTCGATGGTGCACCCGGTGGCCCAGGTCTCAGTGGAGCTCCCGGTAGGCCAGGGGAGCCTGGTCGACCAGGAGCATCAGGATTGCCAGGAGATAAGGGTCAGGCAGGACGAGATGGGATCCCAGGACCGGCTGGAGTCAAAGGAGAGCCAGGTAAGTCGCTCGTCGTTTTGCTCAGAAGGAATAATTTTTCGTATACTTTTGATTTCATTCATTTCACTTCTGCTTCATTTCTTCTGTAGGGCCTCCCGGTTTTGGTGGCCCCGGTCCCTCTGGGCTTCCAGGGTTACCAGGTGAGTTACCATGTACTCCATGGACATACCCAACATTTTTGGATTTTTACAGTTATTGTCGCTGTGCTCATGTAACACTGTATTCCTCACTTTCTGTTCAGGCGCTAAGGGAGACCCAGGTCTTCCTGGCCCCTCTGGCAGTCCTGGTTTCCCTGGCCCTAAAGGTGAGGCTGGCTTCCCTGGCGCCCCTGGTCCCCCAGGAAGCAACGGCCCTCCTGGGCCTCCAGGACTGGCTCTGCAGGGCCCTAAAGGACTCCAAGGTCCCCCCGGACCACCTGGACGAGCAGGTAAAGCTTTGATTTTGTATTTGTCACCACAGGTGCTGTCTGAAGCTGCTGCCTGGTTTTTTGATAGACTCACTCAGACTTGCGCCACATGTTTTGCTTTATTTTGTGAGATTTAAGGACGAGGATATTCCAATTATCATCAATGGAAAGATAATCACATTAGTGTTTCTGTAACAACCTTTAGTTAGCAACATTTTCCAAAATGGCTCTCATGCAATTGCAACCACAATTTATTTTGTTTGATTAAACTCAAACTATAAACCATTGACCCTTTACAGCAATCAGGGTCTGTTGTGAGGCTTCTTCTTAATGTTTAAATCCACCAACAAGGTGTTTTCATAAGTTGTGACTCTGGAAAACAGAGTCTCTGGAAAAGTGAAAGTGGAAAATTTGTTGTTAGTAGTTAATGGTCTAAAATATAAACCACCAACATACTGAATTTGAATGAATTTGCTATACAAACAATAGAAGAGAAACATTAATATCTTCACCTAACCAACGAAAAAAACCAGGCAGCAAATGGCAGAAACAGCACTTTAAAATGTGAATGTCTTCATCTCCATGTCAGTTTGATTTTGCATGGGATGTTGTCACACCAATCGCTACCTCCGGTGTTAAGAGCATCATCACTGTTTGAGCACCGACACACCTGTCCAGTCATTGTCAGTAAAACACAGAGCACTGATGATAAATGTTTGTGATACCCCACCTTTCCCACCCCCTTCACCCCTTCTCACCAGGATATGTCGGGGTGCTCCTCACGCACCAATCACTGTTTGTCACTGGGGGTTTGACCACGCCCACCCAAAAAAGAGCATGAGTTTTTCATCAAATTTTTTTTTTCAAATCCATCCGTCCTCATGTCTCATCACCACCTTGCCCTTTTCTCCTGATCCCATAATTGGGGGTGGGGGGGTGTGTGTTAATCTATTCATCTCTCCACAGCTCTGACGTCCTGTGTTTGTCTGTGTATGCTCGTCGTCATTTTGAAGAAATGTTGGTGTCGGAGACAAACTCACAACTGCATCTTTTCTTACTGTCGACGAATCTCATGAAAAGACCAAAAACAACAATGTACCAATCAGACATTTAAAAAAAGCGACCTAAACAGTATCTTAATACAGTGAGTAAATTGTGTATTTTTTGGGAACTATTTTCACCGGTGCATTAATACACATTAGTGGATATTTATTATATTGTGATTGAGTCAAAGGTTTTCCAGTACCAGTTACAATTTTGTTAATTATTTATTATATTGTGTAATGTGTATTTATTTATGTATCTGATTTTTAAAAACAAACAAACAAAAAAACCCTACTGTAACCAAAGGCAACAATAACTTAGGAGTCCAGTTGTGAGTTTGTTGTGGGTTTGTAGCTGGCTTTGCTGTCCTGAATGTGTTTCGTCCCACCAATCAGTCATCTGCATGGACACTGTTTGTCCCAACACAAACACACACTCATCAATGAGATCAAGTCTAACACAGTGCTGGAAAAGTGGACAACCCTGACACACAACTCAGGAAAATGTACTATTTTCTCTTTGCTAAGAATTAATGCACAGTATGATTTGTATAATTAATATTATAAATACCATCAAAACATCAAATTTTAATTAGTTAAATCACATTTAACACGTGTTTGTGAATTTTCTGAACTCATAAATGAAGAATTCATCCTTCTGTTTATCTGAAAAACATAGAAATTACTAAATTTGGAAATATAATACATTATTTTCATTGGACAGTTACGTGAAATAAATATAATAGTGAATAGAAATCAGTGTTAGTGAATTTACTTTACATTTATATCACTATAACGCAGTGCTTATTGGTTAAACTGCAAAATAAATTTGAAAATCAATTCAAATTAAAGCATGCTTAACATGCCTTTTTTTATGCAATATGTCATTCTGTAGATTTTAGTTTTGTTTCATTTGATAAATATTTAATTACAAAATAAAAAAAATAAAAAAAAATAAAAAAAAAAAAAATATATATATATATATATATATATATATATATATATAAAACAAAACAGACATTAATGCAGAATGCTTTCTCCCAGATGAAAATTGATATTTACAATAATTCATAATATTCATGTTTCATGTCACTTTAAAGTAAATGTCAGGTCTGACCACACAACAGCACTGTGTCAGAAAAAAAAAAAACTCAAGTGTTGTTCTGGGAGTTGGGGTAGTCAATGCTGATGCTATAAGGTTTAACCTCCTGTTTCCCTTGGCCCCACCCACTGTGGTGTGGCTCCGCCTCTTGGCGTGATGACTCTTGCATCCGGCTGTCGCAGGTCCCTCAGGTCAGATGAACGGCATCCAGACTTCTACTGCACGTTCTTTACAGCAACTCTGACTTAACTCTGATCTCACTCTCTGATCCAATGGGAACAAATTTCACCTGAAATCTATTTGCATTTTCTTTATTTCTCTCTAATGACTGTCTCCTTTCACTTTCCATGCACACTGATGGTAGTATAATGCACTTTTAACAAAGTAAGCACCTTTTAAATACTTTTTTTCTATTTTATAATGAAAGAAAATAACACACTCCAGATGTTATATAATTGTAATATTCTCATACAATCAGCATGTTATCTGAATCACATGTAGGTACTTAAAATACAGATCTAACAGTCCGATTGAGTTATGCACATAATAAGCACATAATATTGTAAAGCTTGTGCACAAAATGCACCATATAACTACCTCACCTGCAACGTTAAATCATTGTTTTTAGTATGTGTCACATGCTGTATTTTCAGTTGTGCTGAATATTATTTAAATGTTATTTAGTTTGCACATAGGCATAATTATAATAAAACAGCCCAGAGCTTGTTTTGTTAAAGTGCCCAGCAACACCAAAATCTAAAATTTGTCAATAGCTTACAGGTAGACGTTTCCCCTGAGCCTCCACAGAGTCACATGGTAAAAGAAAAGTTTAAATTTATGAACGTAGATTGCTAACCCAAGAGGACCAGTGGTATGTCAAGCACATAGTTTCATAATCGGTTCATGCAGTTTGTTATGCTAAACCCAGGCCTCATGCAAACATATGTTAAAAGGTTAATGGCATTTTACATTTTTTAAATTATTATATATTTATTTATTATATAATTGTTATATTGTGAATGTATTTTACGTGCTCAAATGATTGATTAGAGGGCAGGAATTAATCATTTTCAAGCCATGTACCATATGACTTCAGCTGAGCTGCTTCTTTGGAGCACATTATGAAATCTGGCTCCAGATTGGCCGTCAGGTCTGTGCAACAGCTCCTCATATTGAGTAAATGTAATGTTATTATCTACAAGCTAAAACAACAGTTCATGACTAAATCACAATTGACCTTAGCTTGTTTCCCCAGTAGCCTTTTTGTTTATTGGCTCCAGGTTACACAAAGAGAAAATATCTCTGCCGTTGTTTGGTCTGACTGTGTTTCTGTGCTGATGCTTGCTTCTGTCTAAACCTCCTCTTCTTTTTTGCCCCACGCCGTCAACCCGGCTTCGCTTTTTCCGGGATTTCTGGGAACCGTAGGTCCTCCAGGTTAGACTCCAGTGGTCTGATGGTTTCGATTTGTTCTGTGGTAAAATGCTCTTCGAAGGGGTTTGTGAAAGGAAAATGAAGAGTGACGTTTAAAGCAGGTTTCTCATTTCAGGGTTGGGGTCGGTTCACTTCAAATGCTCTCGGCTCAAAATCTGAATGTAAAACTGAAATTTACACAGATTTCATGGCATGACGATAATTTAAGTCGAAGAATTTCAGGGGCTTCCATTTAATGCTTTGAAGATGAATTCATTCCAGCCCTGATCGCTCTGATAACACAATGCTTTGTGTTGTGTTGTTGTCGTTGTTGTGACCCTCTCTTTACCCCACAGGTCAGGCTGGATGTCTCGCATAAGCACACACATAGGCTGACACGAAATCTTGTCAATACAAACACACAGTCCAATTGTTGTACAGTATAATGTACATGACTAGATTCATTTCAGTTAGAAAAAAAACACGTTTTAATCTTTATTTATTTTCTTCTTCCCTGAGGCAAAGTTGCTCTCGATAAATGCATTTTGTTTTGGTTGAGTTGAAGCAATATTAAGAAACAAACATCAAACCAAAAAAAAAAAAAAAGAGGTTTGGTGAACTCCAGTGCTGCTGTACATCCCTTGTCTGCTGTTATGTTTATTTATTTAAAGTCAAGTATAATGAGTTCAGGTGATTTGTACAAGCTGGTGAAATAAATAGTGTATAACCAGCAAACAACAAGTGAATATAGTGCACTGCATTTATATTTTCTACTTTATTAAAAAGGCTAATATTTATGTAATTAACTAATTTCTTAGACAAAGTCCACTTTTCTAATTGATATTTAGTGAAGTCAAACTGGTCCCAGCTCATGTGCAGTGTTATTGTGTTGTTTCTCTGTTATGCTGTACCTGACCTTTGAACCTTTGATGTCTGCATCTGAAGGTCCATCCGGCCCACAGGGTCCTCGTGGACCCCCAGGAACTGGCGGCATTAAAGGCGAGAAGGGTATTCCCGGTGCTCCAGGCCAGCCTGGCTTCCCTGGACAGAAGGGAGACATTGGTGGTCCAGGATTCCCGGTAAGATCAGATTGTTTGACTGTAAAATTGAAGTATCCAAAAATAAGGATAACTGCATCTTGGGATGTGATTGTACGCTGAGATGTAAATGTCTGTGTCTGTACTTCCTTCTTACCAGGGTACCTCTGGTCTTCCTGGTGCCCCTGGTATAAAGGGAGACATTGGTCTGCCTGGCGTTCCTGGATTCCCTGGTTAGTCCAGAATACATTTTCTCCTCATTCTTCCTGCATTTCAGAAAATATATTTCAACCCTAAGTGTTCATTTGTTTTGTTTGTATTTTTGCCAGGACCTAAAGGAGACTCAGGACTCCCCGGTGGCATCGGTCTTCCTGGAGATCCTGGAGATGTAGGACCTACTGGTGGGTGAACACACATTATGAATGGGGCTACATATGATCATGAGGGAGTTTACCTCAATATAAAATCTGAAATCTGCCTTTGAAGTCTGTTTAAATGATTTCTCTCTGTAACATTTGACCCGAAGGCCCTCCTGGTGACCCTGGTGTACCTGCGACTCCAATCGTGCTGAAGGGAGAGCGAGGACCCCCTGGTCCTCAGGGTGTGCGCGGTTCTCCGGGAGCACCTGGTTCTCCTGGACGAGACGGACTCCCAGGTGGGTGAATCTGAGCGTTTGCCAGTGGTGATAAATAAATAAATAAATAAAAAGGAGCTTAATGTGTCGAAATTAAAGAAATGTCCCTATAAAGTGATCTTGGTTTGCTCTTTTATAACAACAGAGTCTTCTCCCCCTGTTCTCAGGTCAACCTGGTAACCCTGGAGATCCAGGTACCGAGGGTCCCCCTGGGTTCAGCGGCCCACCTGGCAGGAAGGGAGACACTGGACCGGCTGGGCAGCCTGGTACGTAAAGTATCTGAGACATCTAGCAGTGCCAGTCTGTCAGTATTTTGAAGATCGGGAACAAGTGTAGCCCCAGTGGCCTCCCATCTAAAATATATCCTTCTCCTCTTATCTCAGGTCAGCGTGGTTACCCTGGTCCCCCTGGTTCAGACGGTCCTCAGGGTCCTCCTGGACTTCCAGGAACAGCCTCTGCAGCCCACGGCTTCCTCATCACCCGACACAGCCAGGGTCAGGACGTTCCCTTCTGTCCTGATGGAACAAACATCATCTACGACGGATACTCCCTGCTGTACGTGCAGGGCAACGAGAGAGCACACGGACAGGACCTCGGTACAAACCAGTTTTGCTTTTTAATTCACCGCAAAGTCATATTAGACCGAAGAGGTAGTTGTTAAAGCCTTGTTTTATCGTCTGCTTCCTCTGTCCTCTCTTCTAGGCACCGCCGGCAGCTGTCTGCGCAGGTTCAGCACCATGCCCTTCATGTTCTGCAACATCAACAACGTCTGCAACTTCGCCTCCCGCAACGACTACTCCTACTGGCTGTCCACTCCCGAGCCCATGCCCATGTCCATGGCCCCCATCACCGGAGAGAGCATCAAGCCTTTCATCAGCAGGTAGGGACTGGCAGGGATTAGGAAGCACACTGTAGAAGTAGAGTTCGATGCTTAGTATTGAATTTCACATTTCCTTTGTCGCAGGTGTGCAGTGTGTGAAGCTCCAGCCATGGTGATTGCGGTTCACAGTCAGACCATCCAGATTCCTTCGTGCCCCGCAAACTGGGAACCTCTGTGGATAGGATACTCCTTCATGATGGTACGACGTAATAGATACAAACACCTGCGTATTTGTATTCAGCATCCTTGTTCACGAAGATGTCATCTCTAGCCTCTAAATCCTACAAGCTTTAACTTTTCTTCTAATTTAATCCCAAAACAAAGTCTAAACCATCTAACAGCCCATTAAAAAAGGGTTGAGACTGATCCAAATGTGCTTCCTGTTCAAATTTTTCCCACTTTCAAGGTCTAAAACTCAAACTAGATTCAGACCATGTCAAACAAGCTTTAGGTTAAGAGAACTCTTTATAATTGAAAGTGCAATTTGAAATACTACTGACGCTCCCGTACACCGATGCATTTAGGACATTTTAATTCCTGAAAAGTTTGTCTGATGTAGTGTGATTACACTTTTCTTTTTGCATAACTTGTCATCTCTTCCCCCTTCCCATCTCAGCACACCAGCGCAGGTGCAGAGGGCTCCGGCCAGGCCCTGGCCTCACCGGGCTCCTGCCTGGAGGAGTTCCGCAGCGCTCCCTTCATCGAGTGCCACGGCAGGGGGACATGCAACTACTACGGCAACTCCTACAGCTTCTGGCTGGCCACTGTAGAGCCCAGTGAGATGTTCAGGTACGGACACACGGACAGAGAAGTTTCACGTTCAGTCCGTCTTTGAATCATTGAAAGAAGAGACAGATTTGATTCGGTGAATGCTTTAAAAATCTGCCTCCGCTGCTAACTATCCTGCTCAACATTGAACACCAGACAGACGAAGTTAGAGATTAGCTGCCCAACGTGTGTTCAGCAGCTAGAGAACCCGATATTTGCCTCAGAGGTGGTAGAGACCCAAAACTGAGCTAAAAGAGTAAACATTGGACTTATAGTCAGACACCATAGACTGTATATAAATGTTGGTGTAGATTCTGGGGCTGTAAAGTGAAGCCAGTGCTTAAGATCCCTGAACCTACATCTAGCTAATGACCTTTAGGGGGCGACTCCACTGGTTGTAAAAAGTTGTCAGATTGTATTGAAGTCTATGTGAAAATGGCCAAACAAACAAACTACAAGCTCCAAAATGGCAGCTCACAAACTAATGACATCATCAATAGGTTAATACTTGGTTTACTCAGAAGGTGATGATATGTCAGTTTTATGTCTTTGCTGCCCCCAAGTGGCCGAAGAATTCAGCGATTGCAAATTAAAGTGGTGAAAAATTTTTATTTTTATTTCAAATTTTAAAAAAGGGCCTAAAAGTTTCACGTGATTAGATATTATCATTTTTCCACACGTATCCATTAACCACCTTTAACCTTTGACCCTCGCAGGAAGCCGCAGTCGGAGACTCTCAAAGCAGGTAACCTGCGGACACGCGTCAGCCGTTGCGTGGTTTGCATGAAGAGGACGTAACAGCACACGGCAACGAGCAAACCCATCGTTGCCCGGAGACGCCCAATCGATGACACGAGATGATTGGATGAGTGGGGGACAAGTAAGGGAGGGAGGGAAGGGGAGGCAGGGGGGAGGGCAATGGTCGCCATGATGGAATTCCAATGGTGCATTGTCTTCTGGGAAAAAACAAACAAACAACTCAAACAATGGTGCTACTGTGCAACACAGCTTAAGAAAAAAAAGAAAAGAAAAAAAACTGACGTAAATAAATCTTACTTTTAGTCTGTTTTTCCTAAGAAGTACCTCAAAATGAAAGCAGAAAAATATCCACTAAATGGTGCCATGACGGATGTGTGACAACAAAAGTGCATTTTTCATTTCTTTTCCCTTCTTTCCCCCCCAAAGGATCATTGTTTCCTTTCTTTTTTTGTTTCTTTTTTTTTTTTTTTTAATCATTTTTGACGTTGGTGCAAAAAAAAAAAAAATGTGATTCTCTACATCCATTTCTTTTTTTTTTTTCTTTTTTTTGTTTTGTTTTTGTCCTTATTGATGAGGACTGGATGGTTACCAAATCGGCACTTTGACTTCGAAACATCCACGATGAGATGCACTGACGATGAGCTTTCCTTAGTGAGACTGACTGCCTTTTTTTTTTTTTTTTATATATATATTATTACTAGCTCTTCATTCACACGCTCTTTCTCTTTCCCTTGCTGTCATTTTTCTGTCGTTTTACATTACATTTGGTGGTACTAACCCTGCTATAGCCCGCCTGCTAACACCATCAGCCTACACCTTCTTTCTCTTACGTTTTTTTTTTTTTTTTTTGTAAGAAATAAAATGTGTATATTGTGTAAAACACCTTTTGTTTTTAGTGTATTAGGTCTTGAGTCAGTACCAGCTGTTTGAGACGATTTCCACGCACTCACACATACATTCACACACATACACACATATTCATTCACTTCATTGCTCATTGACACATCAACTCAGACATTGTACAAAGTAAGGCTTTTATGAATGGAACAGTATTTTATATATAATAAATATATATTTGAAAAAAAGAGGATTAAAGGTATATAAACTTTATTTGGCTGTGGGGAGATTGTTCACTGTTTTCAACCACAAACAGGTCATGCATTTCACCGAACAATAAAGCTAACTACTGAGCACAGACAGAGCCATTTTCCCTAGAACATAACAGTCTTGTATCATATTAACGATGCCAATCGCTTAAACCTTTTGTATTCGATGTGTAGAATTAATAAATGTTGAACTGAAATAAAGGGGGATTTGCTTGTAGGTAGTCTAATGATTTGGGGATGTGACAGATATTTGTGAAAAAAAAAGAAAAAGATTTCAATTAAATCTTGGCTCCTTGATTAGAAAACCACGAGATTTGTTTTGTGTTTTTTTTTTTTTTTTTTTTTTTCAACATTTCCAGGTGCTGGGCTTTGCTGTAAAAAAATAAATAAAATAAAATAGAGGGGCCACAGGTTCTAGAGAGGGGGGGGGGGGGGGGCCTTGCATTTGCACCCATAACCTTCAAAATCCACTTTGGCTGGCTTGGATTTGAATCCGGTTCAAGTATTCACACAGGTGTCTGAACATCGAAATCAGGTGTAACACATAGACTCCTGATGTACTGTAAGTCTACAAGAGCTGTTTTGGGGTGGGAGGGTGGGGAGAAATATTTTCCTGTGATTTTATTGTTATTTTTATTTTTTCAAAACTGCTTTTATGAATTCAATTTTGTCAAACTGGGGTGCGATTAAAACTTGTTTTGTGTTTTTTTTTTTTTTTTTTTTTTTTTTGCTTTTTTTTTTTTTTTTTTTTGTTTTATTTTCTTGTCATGTTATCCAGAAGTTGTTATAAACTTTTAAGACTGAAATAAATACTATGTCCAAAGTGTCGTCTCCTGGGATTGAATGATTATCTCCAAGAGTAAAAATGGTGGAATCTCAAAACACCATCATGCATTTCAAGTTTTTGTATCAAAACTATCAAACTTTTTTACTCTTCTAATCCTACAATTATAATTAGAATAATGAAGCCATGGCTCCAAATCTATGAAGTTGTATGTCAGGGTTTAATATTCACCCCGACCTGTTCTGTTACATCTCTGACACTGCTGCTTATCTAACAGTTGCGGGTTGTTTGTGACCAAATGAAGCTTCTCCCGAATAAGCACCAGTCCCTTATATCCTTAAATAAATGAGCGATCCTGGTTAACCAGCATTGGCCTGCCCAGACGTCCGGGACTGGGAGGTGAGGGTCGCTACCACCTGCACCACCTCTGAAGTTCATATCAAAATGAACTACCTCTGCACACAGGAGGCCGTGTGCGGCACCTGACATTAGGGATGATAACGTACCTAATGCGCACCCGGTTTGTATCAAATGGGCAGGGTTATTGGTGGAAATGCAAGGGCTGTGTCTGCTACTGATTTCAAAACATCAACTCCCAAAAATCATTTGAATTATCTGCCGAGGACACTGCTGTTACAGTCGGTGACCGGCAGATGGCAGCATCACAGCACAGAGTCAGAGGGCGAACACCTTCCAATAAGAAGTTTAACCCAGTAAATGATCAAATCCTGCTTTAATATTTATTATATATTGGTCTAGATAACAATTTAATTTATGATCCTACTGGTGTTAAATATATCCTTAAATTCATTATGGCTAATATTAAAACAATATTACAGGGGGCTGTAGATATAAAGGAGGTTATAAAGAGTTTAATTGAAACCCCCAAGTAAAATATAATAATTATATGTATGAACACAAAATATACAGTTAATATTTCACATAAAAACCTTTGTGTGAATACTTTTATACTATACTACTAATAATGAAGACAAAAGTAGAAACAATAGATGTATTCAGGGTGAAAAAAAAAAGCAAAGAAAATAAATAAATAAAATAAAATGCCAAGATTCTTGTTAATTAAAGTATCAAAAGAACAGAAAAGCACCGCTGCTCTTTTATAAAAATCAAAGAACAAACAAACAAAATATGAAACCTGGAGAAATGATCATAAAGTTAAATCAGCATATCACACATTAGATGCTTCTTTAACAAGGAAAAAATAAAAATAATATTGAAAATGGAGAAAATTCAAAAAAGAAATCCCATCATCACATAAAAAAAAAAACTGAAACTGATTAATATAAAAAAAAAAGAACTTTCCTGTCTCTCTCCGACGCTCACCTGTCCACCAGGTGAGCTGATAACACCTTTTGAAATAGTCAGATATTCATGGGTTTATATGACATAAAAATACTGTAGAAATTAAAACCAGGGAGCCAAAAAAAAAAAAAAAAAAAAATTGTCAGGGTTTCTTCCCCCTCTTGTTTTTCTCCCTGTGGCGGCTGCAGCTATTGTCTCAGTTTCATAAGCTGTCGGAGGCTACAGGCTTTCTTGGCTAATCTACTTCCTGAGTCGCACAGGCTGAGCTGTGGAGACAAGGGAGGATCGGAGGTGAGGTGGTCTATGTTTGTACCCAGGCCTGTTGTCTCGGCTCTCTAAGCTGTTTAGAGCCAGTACTGCCTGCTGGTTCCTGGATAGACATGCTGATCTTTTGTCTGAGCGCGTTTCCCCCCTAAGCTTCCGCTCTGTGCACAAAGGTAAGTTTGGGACGCACAACAAAACACAAAGTGCTACATCACACTGGCTGGTGGTGGCTGGGAGGTTCCCCGGTGCTTAGAGAGCCCATCCCATTACCAAAAAACGGATTACATGTTCCCTTGAGCCCAAAGGCCGAGGTGTCCTGCCAAAGTGTCCTTAAGCAAGATGCAGAAACCCTGCTCCATCATAATCAGCATGTCAGGCTGAGAGCATCAGCTGAATGTGCATGAATATCTACATTTTAATATTATTATCACAGAGGTTAAATGGGCTTTTAGGGCGTTTAAGGATCCTCATCCCTAAATGAGTTTTTATTCCTAATTCAAGTTCAAAGTTAAACAGTTAAGATGATATAAAGAGCAGGGTTGGGGTCAGGGTTTCTCAACCTCTTCCAACTCAACTCCCACCTGAAAACTTGACCACATTGGACCCTATTACAATATGAGGAAAAAGTTTTTAAGTTTTTAAGGGTTTTTTTGAGTTTTTAATCATTCTTTATGCTGTTAAAGATCATTTTATTTAAACCCAGTGTAAAACTTTATGTATATATATATAATTTTTTCCTTTTCAGTAACAACATCTATATGCAGCCTCTACAAAAAGAAAATCTCCCATCTACTGATATAAAGTGAATATTATTAGTATCGTTTTGGCGATTTAAAATGTTGTGGAGGTTTGAGGGAAATCCCAAAGCCCACAAAACCTCCTACGTACAAATTCACATGAATCAAACTTCCTACCTGTGAATTAAATGGAGGTAAAAAAAACTGTCGGCCTTCAGTTGTAAGATGATTAAGCTCTTTAAGTCTTTTGGGCCTTGGGTCTCAAGCTCAACAATTAAAAGGTCAATATTCAAGTCAAGCGCAAGTGCATGCTGCAAAAAAGAAACTACACTATGAGCCTAAATTGTCCTTTTTACCCACTCTGCACAATGCATGATGGTCCTGTGGTGGTACAAGTGTGAATTATGTCAGACACAACCTGTCTGAGGTGGTGAGATGTGATATATTTAGTGCAGATTATAAGATAATTTCACCATTGGGTGAAATTTCAACAACTCATTAGCTTGTTAGCATTGTGGCTAATACTCATGCTGCGTTGTTGAATTCAAACAATGTAATTATGTTTTATTTCAGATGAAATGACAAGTTGTCCCGATGCCACTCTTCAGCATTAGCTTAACGGCAGCCATTATTTTCTAGGGGCAGGCACTTTTGATTCCAACAGATATTTAATTATCAGACATCTATAGCATCTGATCTGATCTAAATACCTGGAAGCCCCCCCAGTGCTACCTAAATAGGAAACCTTCTAAGCTGTGACGAGGAGGCGGAGTGGAGTCTCCAGTCCTGTCAATGGAGTCTTTCTTGAAGACGGATGCTGTTGTTGAGCGTCAACGAGGTCAGGCCTCCCACTGGGTGACATTGAAATGAGATGCGGTCCGGTGAAACTCTGACGCATCCTCCCTCAATTAGGTAAACCATCTGTGTGTTTGTGTGTGTGTGTGTGTGTGTGTGTGTATGTGGGTTAGGGGTTAGCCAGGGGATTCCAGGGACTTCGAATACGCTCACTGACGACGATGCTAAGAGCAGCACTAATAGCTGAAAAGGCGCGTACATCAGATCTGCTCATTATGCCAGCCAAGTGGAATCCAAGCTTGGGCCCACGTCATGCACATAGACACATATGCACTCAAACGCACACACAGACAAACACACACTGGGTGTTGTTTTGAAACTCTAGCACTAGTCTACATCCCCACTGGGCCCACTGGTTCGTCCATCAGTAATGAAACTCCGGCAGGTCACATGTTGGTGTTGAAATGTCCCCTGCTTGGTCCAGGGGCCTGGCCCTCATCATCATCACACACACACTCACTCGCACACACACACAGACACACACACACACACACACAGACTTCTATACATCACTGTGGAGGTCTGTCAGTCTCCCCCCAGCCTGGGCTTCATCTGTAGGATTATAGACTATGTTCGGGAACTTCCCATTACCCAAAGGTCACAGTTTCAGTCTGTGCCACAGCCAAACCTGCTCCGTCAACTCCTAAACCTTTTCCTGCACGCTCACTGAATGACATGAATGAGTATATGTCAGCCTCATTTATTTAAATGTAACTAACCTTCAAGTGGCCTTACTGGGGGACCTAAGGTGTGAATTTGTGCAGAGCCACAGCTATCGGACTTTTTAGGGGGGTTAGCCATCTGAGTTGCAGTTACGCTCGTACGATTAAAATATTTTGCACGCAGAAGTCTTCTATAGGGGGGTTTTCGGCCCTAACAGCCCTCACCAGGTTTGTCTACGCGTTGTAGACTAGTACTAGTAACAATAACGGAGGAGTGAGTTGTATATTCTTGACTAGTATTAAAGCCCAGTCCCCAAATATGTGGTTATGGAAGACAAAGGATGACAGCTCCATAACTGGTGAGCTAACCATCTACTTCCTTTTGGCATTTTATTCCCAGGAATGTACGTAATTCAATTTCATAAAATGTTGGATGGTGGGTGGGCTACTTTGTTGTGACATCACAAAGTTACAGAAGTCCTGCCGGCTCATTTTAAGGCTCAGTCTCTGAATACAGGGTGTGTTCATCTCTGTGAACTAAGCACCTTGATACTTTCTCTGTATTAATTTAGAACCTAAACCTGATAATCAAAGAAGACATGGACGTCCAGCTTTAGACTATATGAGACCTTTAACTAGAAAATTTAACACCCCCAACAATCAAATTTTCTTTATCATCACCCAGATTCACGAAAAATAGGTCATAAGACGTGTATACATGTAAGAGATATTTTGGGTTTTACTTTATAATCTGCATAATGTGGCTTTTTGTTCTGAAAAGGTTTCAGTTCATGAGACAGTCTTGATATCTTGAAAACACCGGTGCTGACGTAAATGCTGTCAAAGAAAGACACTGATACCCCGGTTAGACTAACACAGTGACGTGGGTAAAATGACTGCCGTAGTGCAATCAGAGGGCAGTTGTACAAAGGGAGTAACATATCAGGGTTTGAGCCATATGGCTTTTTTAAAAAAAAGAAAAAAGAAATCAAACTTTCACTGAAATGATAGATGTTTGATAATATGTACAGAGACCAGATGTAACATTTCAGACTATCTACTTTGATTAAGACCCTTGACTCTGACCACCGTTTGACCTTTGTGTTTAAAACGGCCCACAATTTCATGAGTTATGTTAGTTAGAGATTATCATATTGGATGATCGGATTGCTGATAACGTTTTGTGGTCAACGTCATTAACCCTGAAGCTGAACACCAGCCCTTCGTTAGCTGACAGAGAGAGACGGTTGCAGGGGGAATTCCCAGCACTAATTGACATTTAACTTGTTATTTCGCCAAACAGTAATTTGCTCGGGTTTTGGCAGCGTGTTGTTAAATCACAAAAACAGACCCAGAGGCTATCAGAAACTAACTGAAACCTTAGAGAGGAAAAGGAGGGTCAGTCTTGACGTCCTCATGAGCAGCGAAATAAAACAAAATCAAAGACTTATTTTTATCTCCTTAATCTGGACTGGCTCGTTTGCCCTAGAAAGCATTGCAACAGTATTGAACTATTGGCTTTCTGTTCCTTCTTATCAGCCGATGACAGTCAGTGTCATGGTGACCTGATATGGTTTTATCGTCTTTAAACTGCTGTGAATCTTTTACGCATCAATGAACTTTTCATGTTACTGGTCTAAAACACGATTTGATGATTTGATGGGAAAATAATCGTCAAAGAGGTTTTCCAGATGATTGATGGACAGATAGAAAATCTGTGATATGAACAGATGAAACTATCAACTTTCTTGCCACTAAAAGGTCTAATAACCTATTTTCTCAATTAACTTTTTACTATGATCAATGGGTTCCACATAGACATGCAACTTTCTGCCAAATTACAGTTTGGGGTTTTTCATTTTTAGGGCTTTTTTTTGCCTTTGTTCAGGTGGGGGATAGTGAATCTACCTCAGTTTTGGATTTTTCAGATAAGACATATTAGTCTGCAGTGTTTTATCTGAGCTCTTCAGGCTGGAAGATGGAAATGAATTGGGTCGAATACTCAAATCCAAAACTATTAGTAGCTGTGGGGTTGTTTGTCTTAGGTTGCTCAGATCACACATGCAGAGTTTTGATGAAGCGGCAGTTTTGAGTGTTGAGTGCAAGGTTTTTCCAAACTTAAGCATTCATTGTTGCAGATTTAATCACGAATAGTTATTGTTATACAGATATTCTTTAGATTTTAAAGTTCAAACTGAATCCAACTGTGGTTCCTGCCTCCCAGAGACTCACAAAACGCTGTGGGAGGATGATTTTAAAAACTCTACTTAAGGAAAAGTACATTTTGACCCTAAACTGGCTCCTTGTCTGGTAAATAGGAATCAAAAGTGATTTTATTTCCCTTGATTCATCTATAACTGAGAAGAGCCAGAAACATTGCACTTCCTGGTAACTATCATAACGCTCAGTAGGGCGTGTACCTCGAACAGTCCTACACATTTTCTCCACCGTATTATACAAACTCATATAGCGATATCCAAACCTTGCTTCCTGAGGAATGGATGTAAATATGAGGAAAGGGATAAATCACACATTCATCCACATCAGAATTGAATGGGTTCCTCTCTGGGCTGGTCCACATCCCTCCACCAAGTGTGGTGCAAATCACTTCTGTACTTTTTGCATAATCCTACCGCTAACAAACAAATAAACAAACAAACAAACAAACCAAAGACACACAATCAAATCATCGTCAACATCACAGGTTTATAAAATGCTTTTAAGGAAACTCACTGAATAAATATGATCTAAAGTGGTAGGATCAGGATGTTGGTGTTTTATGTTAAACAAGTCGTGTGTTGTAAAATAAATTTTGTCATAGTAAAGCTGTTTATTTATTGACTTACAAGGAGAAAACCAGACAAACAAATATGACTTTGTGTGGTGAATCAAAACTCTCCTCTCATCTGACTGCCACGGTGGACTTTGGATTGTTTTGACAGTTGGACTTTGGGACCGCTGGCCCGGTCACCTGAGCTGGATAAACACTGTGTGTCATCGAACGAAAAGCCCTCACCTGCAAAAAGAGCTTCAGGAATGAGGAAACAAGTGCTTTCTTGTTGACACCCATGTTTTTTTTTTAAGAGATTTCAAGGGCCAAAGGGTTAAAAACTCAATAAAACACATGAATGCTTATCAGGTCAGTTGAGCAAAACAACAAATCTGCAGTCATGTGCTTCCACGACAACACAAATGTGTGTGTAGCCAGCTCCTTCATTCATTCATAATCCAATCAGTACAAACGACTAGATTTGTATAACATCAAGAGTCACTTTGTTTGTTGTTCACAACAAATATTTGCAGCTTAAATGTGACAATTTTCTTCTTTAGAAATTACAGTCACACAACTTAGGAAGTGGACGCTATAGGAAACTAAATCTACCTCCAAACCCTTTGAAACCTGCTTTTTAAAAAACGGCAACAAAAAATTATTTTTACATGTTTTATAATGATTTCTTGATCAGGTCTCAGCTTCCACTTCAAATGCTAAACTAAGCTAAAGCTGGGAGGTGATTAGCATCTCACTGAAATTATTATTCCTTTAAAGGTGCCAACCATGTGCATGATAACGTGCTAAATGTCGCCGGTTTATTTTCCTCAAATAGTTACCATAAGCTATCATAGGATGCTAGCATGCTAACAGCAGCGATACTTCAAAGATCAGCTGATCGAAAGTGCACCTCAGACTAATAAAGAACAAACCCTTAAAATGTAGGTGGCAACATGACATTTATTCTGGTGCAACAGCCAGACACGTCACATATTTCGAACAAGATCATTTTAATTCACCAAAAATACATTTTTGGCGCAGCATGAACTGTAGTGGCCAAGTAGGAAAGAGGGAAGACAGCGGGATTAAAACAATACAAAGAGCTAGTAGCTTGGTTTCATCAGGGTCTTAATAAAAAAAAAAAAAAAAAAAAAAAAAAAAAAGCAACCAATGAAACTGAGATAGTGGCATGAGACAAAACATCTGCTCCATAAGCTAGACGCAATCTTTGATTATGAAATCTTGCCTCATTGGAGGATTCACCAACCTTCTTCCTGTTGATGTCACCATCCAGTAACTGCAACTTTGTGGTCTCATTACACTCGTTGAATTTAACCTGTGATCTGGGGAGTTTCTCAACCTGGAGGAAAACCGCGTTCTTTCAGTGTGACCAAACAAGGTGACTTCAATGATGATGAAAAACTCCCAAGCCCGACTGACTGGAAGTCTTATTCACGTTGAAAAACTTGTGTAACATTAGTGTGATAAACTGTGTGAAGAATAAAGGTTAAATAAACAAGACGAAACAGAGAAAGGCAGCCGAGACCACAGTGGTTACATGAACACATTTTTATTGCAATAGCTCTATCGAAAGCAAAAAAGTTTTGATAAATATAAACACTATGCCGATGCTCAAATCGCCTCTGAGTACCCCCTCCTACCCCCCTTTCCCTCCACGAGGAAAAAAAAAAAAAAAAAAAAAAAGAGAAAGAAAGAGAGAAGGAAATAAAAACAAAAAAAGGGGGGGCACCTTGCGAGGCACCGATCATAACATGAAAAAAGCGACAACTTGAGTTTTCCTTATTTACAGGATTTCCATTTCCACCAGTTTTCTTTTCTTTTTTTTTTAAACTCTTTTTTCTTCTTTTTCGTATATAGGACGTACGTCGCTGAAAAATAATGCACATACGAAGGATACACACCTCCACAGTATTTTTTTTTTTAACTCTCTCTTTCCTGTAAAGCTAATAAACAACAGCATTCAACTCGGAAAATAAGAACACAGGTAGCAGGGTAGAGTGGGATTTGCTTTTTTCTTTTTCCCCCGTCCGCCGAAATCTTCCAAACTTTTCGGAAAGATTTGAGGGGGGGGATTCGGACCCGCGCCTGATAGCAGGGCAATGACCACCATCCTCGCCATCGCCATCCTCATCGTCTTGCTTGCCATCGACAGCATTTTCCAACTGTTAAACTGTACTACACAGCAGCAAATAAACTGTAATATAGTTACAAAAAAATAAACATTAGGCAGAGGTTGAAACCCATTTCTTTATACAAATAACTGCAAAATGCCTATGTACTCTTAAAAAAAATACTACCCTTGTATCGCTTTGCTTTCAGAGAAACAAGGTTGCCCCGATACAACAAAACAACCAAAAATAAGATTATTTTCCCTCTCTAAACTAGAATACAAAATAAATCAAAAGATTAGAGGAAAAAAGAAACAAAAGTTTGCATAAGGATGCAGTACCCTAAGTCTTCTCTGTGAGGATTATATATATATATATATAT
>CM076670.1:2733616-2867236 GCA_038496675.1 Rachycentron canadum | reverse complement strand
GGTTACAAGGTCCTGTGTGGGCCAAGCGAATTGTGAAACCTTATAAAACCCCAGTGTTGTCTGAAGATTATAGGTGACGGCTTCGGTTTGGTTCGGCTCAACAACCACCGACTACACAGGTGAATTTGCCTACAATCACAGCCATAAACAGAATCTTTTCGGCCTTTTTCCTTAACGGTTATTTAACACAGCAACAATATAAAAGTGGGTGAAACTACATGCTGGAGTCAAGCCGCAGGTCCCTGGCAGCAATAAATGTCTATAATCACAGGGAAATCCAGAGCGTTTTGGCTTTTGCACAACAGTTAGTGAGGTATGTCGACTGTGTCAGAGCTTTTCAAAGAAGCAGCACAGATGTAAGACATCTCTGACCGAGTGGGCGGCTTGGCTCAAACTACTCGTATGAAGAAAAAAATCTGTTTGTCTGGTAAATAAGTGAGCGTGGCTGGTGCACTTTGGAGTCAGATTGCTTCCTGCAGACACACACACACACACACATGAAGTTTGCTTCCTGCCCTGGTATCATGGCTGGGCCCAGGGTTTGGTGGGTGGGGTGGGGGCGTCAGGTTGGCTGTTTTGGTGCAGCCTAAGCGGCCCCGAATGACCCTGGCGATGGCCGCCGTCCAGCTGGGTTATTCCACTGAGAGCAGGGCTTTGTCTGACACAACAATGTGAGCAGCACGCCACAATACAGATGCTTTGACAGGGGGCACTGCTGGAATGCTGCTCCTCTGTTTGTTAGCCACGGGGATAGAGGGATAGATGAACGATAAAAAGAAGGGAGCGCACGGAGGGGAGAAGACTCAGCCCAATCTGGTCCGGGCCAAACTATGGCCAAAGAAACACAGAACAACTCTCAAAGTAAACTCTGACGGCAACACAGTGAAACAGAGAGTGTCCAGAAAAACCGAGACAGTCACCGTCTAATTACAGACTGAGAAGCCATGACCTGGATGTTGACACCGTTGGACACGGACAAACCTGGCAACCCAGACAAAAACAGATTCATTTCTACCGACCACGGCTTCAAAATTCATTATTATTCTATTGATTTAGTCTGAAACACAGGGAGAAAACAGTGAAACGTGCCCATCACAGTTTCCCAAAGCTCAAGATGATGTGTTTTGGTTTGTATGAGAAACTTTGGAAAACCCAAATATAATAAATTTACCATAATGTTAAGATTAGAAAAGTAACTCGGCTGTTTCAACCTCTTCCCTTCTCTCACACGGACATTTACATCTTTTTCTGTTTCTCTTGTCAGACGTACAAAATGTTCCATTTTCCTTATAAAGTTGTTTTTAAAAATGTCTCCAAGTCTCCACATCTTCAGAATCAGCTCAACCTCAGCTAATTATATATATGTGACTCAATAAAGACAAGAAAAAACTAAAAACTGACCGTGAATTTTTCCTTGTATTATAGATAAAAACACTTTAAACTATAATAATGACAGAAAACCTCAACACAGAAAGTTTGGGTTGTTTTAGAGTATACAAGCAACTGACAACTAGGACTGTGACCTGAAGTAAAGCAGCAATATCCCATTCAAAGGGTAATCCTGATCCAAATGTGATCCAACTTTGTACACGAGTATATCGACCGAAGTAAACGTCAGAAAGAGCTGATTCTTTAGTTTAAGGTGAAAAAAAAAAGTCTTGTTTCTAGCTCAAACCATCGTGGGACAACAACACTTTAAAGACAATGTGACATTTGGAAGCACATTAACTTCCAATGCTGCTGCTAAAATCCTGATATAACCACGATGCCGTCGGACAAAAATCACCAAACCCGTGAGTTAAAGACAAAGACTGAGCTGTGATTTCAGCTGTGTTTATTAGTGAATGAAAGTTAGACGCTCATTCATGTCGAGCTGCCGTGCTGTGGTGAGTCTTCTATGGAAAGCAAAAAAAAAAAAGGTAAAAAAAGTTGCCAGGTTTGTCGCCAGGTGCGTTTTCGAACAAAAGCTGCTATAGGGGTGAGAAATGTTGGGAAACCTAGGAACAAAAGTTGTTGTTGAAAGGTCGACGACCAACGAGGAAACTCCAAACATGGCCGGTTGATCATTTGTGTAATGTAATCACTCAGTCAGTCAGCAACGTTGCAGCCAATCATTACTGAAATGATCATAAAGTTACAACCACATCTATTAATCGAGTAATTGGTGCTGGTCTACTTCCTGTTAGCGTGACAGAGACAGAGAGGAACCAAGTTCGTTTCCAAAATAAAAGTCAAACACCAAGAGTTCAACACACTCAGATGCAAGTTCAATATTTACCTGAGGAAAAAAAGTGACTTTAGGGCAAAAACAGAACATGAGACTGATCGACTATAAGCTGTTCAATATCTACAGCTGATCTGATCATATATCTGACACACACACACACACACACACACACACACACACACACACACACACACACACACACACACACACACACACACACACACACAAAGTTATCCTGGCTTGGAAAAACATGGCAGCCACTGGTATACCGTTGTGTACAGTGTGCAGTGATGTATCACGTGCAAGGTGTTGTATTGTGTACGTGTTGTGTATATACAGTGTGGTAATGTGTCATATTTGTTTTTCTTTCCATCTGAGTCATTAGACTTTGTGCTGTAAACAACAAGCTCTGGCAAAACTGTACTAAATTATGGTCACGGCGACGGAGTTGAATTTGAATTTGTGTATGTGAGACTGATGGAGGGAGACAAGGGGGGGAGGGAGACAGGGGGGGAGGGAGACAGGGAGAGTCTGAGGTCTCTGGGTTTCTCTGCAGTCCAGACGTGGACTTTGATCAAAACAACGCTCTTAGGACACAGGCCCGACTGACCTGGACTGACCTCAGTTAAACACACACAAATACACAGACACACTCGCCACAAAATCGGGTTATAAAAACACCATTTGCCAAACACCTGCATTAGCTAACAGCTTGTTGTGTCATTGCAACACAGGCAGGTGTTCAGAGCCGTGACCGTCTCTCTCTCTCTCTCTCTCATATTCTCCCTCGTTCAACCTGCCCTCCCCGACCCACTGCCCATCTCTCCCTCTCTCTCCCTCTCCCTCTCTCTCTGTGTCCCTAAACCCCATTCACCCAGCTGGGACAACAGATGAAAGGCATCGTGGGAGTGAACAGCGAGCATAACGTGTTGACCTGACACGGGCTGGTGTGACAGCTGCGGCGACGGACTTTCAAGTGCCGGTCCAGGTCGGGAATTCGATCGGGCACTTGAAACCCCCATTTTTTTATAAGATAAATTAATTTTTTTTTGTTTTTCCAGGCCTCTGTATTACTTTTCCCATGATTCAGTGTGTTTCCAGAGTTGGAAAATCATTGAGCTTTATAGAGGATTAAGAAAGAAGATGTGTTCAAGTCCTTCGTGTGTCCGAGCCAGAAAAACACCAACATGTAAAGTTAGTTAAAGCGAGACAGGCCAAAGATTTTTAAGATAAACAAGAGAAACTTGTGTTCATAACATTTTGATTTTGAATATATTTTTAATTACCTTTTAGACATTTATATATACTAACAGGAATTTTATTTATATATTAACTTTTTTCAACTTCCTGCATAACCACAGATTAAACATTGAAATATCTATAATGCACCTATATATACCGTTTACGTTTGATTTCAAGAAATTTTAATACATTTGACGACATTTTAAGATAATTTTAATATTTTAGACGATTTCATTCATAGATTTTTTTAATATTAGTGATCACTGTCAAGCTACAGCGACCTTTATTGTTCAATTATTAACTAAAACGTTAAGAAAATTTCCTGCTGAAATAAAACATCATAGAAGAAACTCTACATACGATGTCCATACCTTCATGTGATCGTCTTATGTCTGTCGGTGGAGCAGGGAAAACGCCAACAGATCTGAGATTTCAATTTGTTTTGTTCAGACTGTGGATGTCAAAAGGTCACTGCAAGGAGATGAGTGCGAATGAAAAGACGAACAAAGGTGTGTGTGTGTTAAAATGCCTGCCGTACACAGAGTCGCTCTAAAACACATTTTGGCGCTACACGCATTGGGGGGGGTCAGGGGGGGTTCGTCTAATAAAGTTATCCAACATCACATTCCAGTAAGTCGAGGGGTGCTCTAGTAAAAACCCTGCTTTATCATTACCGTGTGTCTGAGGGGAGGCAGACACAAAAAAAAAAAAAAAAAAAAAAAAAAAAAAAAGACGAGGAGAGGCGGAGAAACAAGTAAAAAAAAAAAAAAAAGAAAAAAAAAAAGAAATGGGAGCTCCTGCATGTTCGGGAGAAACGGGAGCTCTGCTGATTGAGTAGTGCTCAGGACCACCTATGAAATCTACACTTAGAGTAACTGAAAACTCATGGAATGGTGAGACCACATAGCTGACTGTGTTTAAGGCCCATTTATTACCCATGAGACACAACATTTCCCTTTGAGTAAGCGCCGCAGGAAGGTAGACACTCAGCCCTTTGGTCTTGTGAAGCTCAATCACCGCCTGTAACTTTATTTAAAACTGCCTGGCTTGACAAACTGAAGTCCATCAATAGTTTGAATGCGTCTTTCTACTGAGAATAACTGCAACTCAAGATTATTTTCATCATTGATTCGTCCGTTTTTAATTATTTTTCTCAAGTTTCTCAATTGGTTTGATAAAAAAACTCTGGAAGCCAAACACATTGAGGTTACAGTGATATAAAGCCATCCAGCGATTGTTTCAGCTCTAACTCAGCAAACGCCTACTAATCCTTTAATTCCTCACAGAAGTCACCAAATACCCTAAATGTCCTTGGAAAGCTGAAAACTGATCACAAAGAGGAGCTCAAACCTGAAATTTAACACTGTGGGAAATACCTCCTTAAATTCTGCAATAGTCCGAGAATCCACTGACCAATGGGAGTCGAACATGCCCGAGGTTAGGGGTTCAATTCTCTGTTCAGCTGGACGGACAGAGAATAAAGGTGCTCATCAAACGGCTAAAGTTATTTTCTGATAATTTATTTGCTGAACAGACACTGAAATGGACATTACAGGCAAAACTTCAACCTCTAGGGGGCTTTTTTTTTTCACAAATACTTTCCTGTGACGGTCAGAATGGGCAAAACTGCTCCGTGTGCATGCAGGACGGTTAATAATTCTAACATCTGTGGACGTACATATCTGGCTATTTAAGAGAGGGACCTCTACATGCATCACACACACACTCACTCACACACAGAGTAAAAAAAAAAAAAAAAGGGGGGGGGGGGTCCTGTTACAAGCAGCGCATGCCTCGGATCGGCCCATAAATTCATGTCAGTCTGGAAATAGACCTGTAAATATAGAAGGGCCTGGTCGCGGAGGTGGGAACGAGAGAGAGAGGAAAGGGCAGCCTTGTAGCGTCTTCACTCTCTGCCTGATAACCCTGCCTCACACTTTGCCTAACCCTTTACCACCTCATATCCACTTGGCCAGGAAACGGCCGGGGGGGGGGGGAGGAGAAAAAGGGCAGGTTCCCACCGCAGCCTCCCTCCTGACACCAGCTTACATCCACCTGACCAGATGACGCTTAGGCCGCGTCCGCACTAATGCGTTTCTCCGCCCAGACGACTGATTTAAGCACCAAAAATGATCTCCGTCCGTACTCCTGCATCTGGAAAAAAACGCAGATCACATGACCGTTCACGTATAAAACATTGTGCATCGATTTCGAGTGACTGAATCATATCATATAGTTTCAGATGAGCCAAATATCGCTCTTAACTGTCTGTGTGAATGAGTGAATGTGGCGTCCGTTGTCAAGCTCTCCGAGTGGCCGATAAGACTAGAAAAAAGCTCTACGCACGTCGTCCATTTACCATTTAGTTGCTGAAAGGCTTTTTAACTGCAGAAAAGCTAGGGACTACCTTCTTTCACATCACCCTCTGTTGTTGATTACTTTCATGATTAATTAACCTATTGATTACTTTCCTGATTAAATCATTTGGCCTGCAAAATGCTGATCAAAGTTCCCTGGAGTGACGTCTTCAAAATGACCCCAAAAACCTCCAAAATGATCAATTTACACTGACTTGAAACAGGAACTAGAATCAGACATTTACAAATGACAACAATTAATCGATTATTAGTGTTGTTGGTGATTAGCTCTGTGTTGATCGGCTAATCCAGGAGCACTAGAGTGACTCAAGCGTACAAAAACAGCAGTTTGAATGGAAGTACGTTAGCCGAGGGGCTAACGTGAGGTTCTGCTCAGAGGCCAAACGTTTTTGTCAGAGGTATTTACAAGAAACAAGAAACGTCCCCGAGTGCAAGGAAAGTCTGAGAGGGCGCTCTGGCATGGACACCAGTAGCTCTACACAACACAACACAACACAACACACACAGCAGACATCACCGTCTGAGTCACTGACTAGTCACTGTCTCTGTGATAAGAAAAGCCTGCAGCAGGCAGGCAGACACACACACGCACACACACACACACCATAAATGTGCATCTACATAGAGACGTGGAGACGTGGAGCCTTTCCAAACTGTTACTCACGCACTCAGCTGGACTCTCTCAAAACAACTGAAAACAGAGAAATTCCTAAATTAAAGCCGTTTTCATCGAACCACCTGCAGCTGAACAAACAGAAAAATGTCTCTGTCAATGCAAATATCTGCTTTTGTGAAATGACCACAGCTGGAACGGACCGAGTCATCATTTCATTCATTGCTCTCAGTTAAACTTCATCTCCTCATAAAACCTGACATATTACATTTACTGAGAAACATATACATATATTATATATGACTGAAACATCCAGCCCCTTTAAATTAATTCAATTTATTGATTTCTTTTCTGTTGATCGCGGTTCCCAACGTTTTCCAACAACTGGCCCGCTTAAAAATCTCAAAAATGTTGGCAGCCCACATCCGACCCCATCACGCTATGGAGGGAGATCGTTCAATTTCGAAGCATTAGAAAGATAGAAATAGAATTATGTTTTTTCACCTAAATTGTGCTGTTTTGCAAATGATTTGTTGGCCCCCTTTGCAGCCCGCAAGTGGGGTTGTGGCCCTCAGTTTGGGAACCACTGCACTAATACAGAAACTCCCTTAAAATGACTTCAGTTCTTCATCAGAACATTTTCAGGCCATTGTACATTTTAGCAGCTAGCTGTGGTCACAAGCCTAACAGGGAAATAAACTGCATTCACCACATTGATGAACACCGTTCGAGCTAAAACAAACCGCCAACGTGACGGACAGAAAATGAATCGGGCGCCGTCGTCATAAAAACTGTTTCAGCTGAGTTCAAGCTTTTTAAATGTGAAGATTCGATTTTGTTTGTCTTATAATGAGAGTAAAGTGAACATCTTTAGGCTTTGGACGGTTCATTGGATATAATAACAAATTCAATACACAACTTTGGGGTGTATGAAGGTGCAACAAGGCATTTTTCCATGTGTTTTCATAATTTATAGGAAATACTAGTTATCGATTGGTTGTAGCTGTAAAATCTCAACCTCTACGTCAAAGATGGAGAATGAGCCTGAATGTAAAGGTGATTCTCTTATTTTTAGATGTACTTCTCTTCTCGTTTGAGGGGGTGTGGTTATTTTTCTAACCTCAGCTGATGTAAATAAACCTAATTCAGGCTTTATCTAATATTTAGAGCAGCGTTTCATCTCAACGTGTCTTTGACAGCTGGACAGAGGGCTCAACCCCCCCCCAGGTCAAGGATCCAGGTGTGCCTCTATCAGCTCAACACCGCAGCTGAGAGGAAGCGCATTCCTGAGTGATGATGATGCGTTTCCTCTCGGCCCCGCTGTGTGCCTTGACATGCCGCCACCACCGCCGCCGCCGCAATTACAGCGCCACATCAAAGGCAGCCTGCCGTGACTCAGTGCGTACAAACACACACACACACACACACACACACACCTAGATGCAGAGAGAGGGCTGTAAACACACCAACAGACATGGAGCACGCATGGGCTGATCGTGAGTATAGGTATGGATTAACGTTTGTGAACGGTACCTTGAACTGCATGGACCGACACCTCACACACGGACACACACACACACACAAACTGCGCACAAAAGCTTAATGAACCTGCTGGCAGAGGCTGAAAACAAAAGTACACACAGACAGACGGACAAACACACACAATAGGATGTGCTTGAGCGCTTTGAGTGTCAGTTGATCTCCTGCGCTTGCAGGCACAGATTCAGCACTGATTTAACACACACACACACACACACACACACAGACACACACACACACACACACACACAAGCTCTTTCATCTCTGTTCAGTGCAACGATAAACAAATGAGTCAGTCGGCGCTCGCAGAGAATCCTGACTCATGCTCACGCACGCACACACACACACACACAGTGAGAAAGGAGTCGATTCGTGAAGGAAGCGAGGGGAAGAGCGGCGAGGACCGAATACAGGAGAGAGCGAGTGGGTGAAAGGGAGAAGGAGATGATGAAAGAGGAAGCGAAAGACTGAAAACAGAGTCAAAACATCCTCTGCTCGTCCCCTTGATCCTCGCGCACGCCGTCTACGCCACCGACTGCAGACCTGACCTCAGCACTACTGAGTCTCGATGTCCCCTTTTCTCTCATGCACACACTGATCCATTTCCTCCTGAAACCTGCGCCTCAACATCACCATCTGAAAACACGACGCTCACGGATAACATCTGTGGCCAAGCCACATCATCATCTTTATTATTATCACATTATTTTTAATAAGGCTGGGTTGAAAAAAAAAACAAACAAACAAACAAAAAAAACAATTCTAATTATTAATCAAGGAAGCGCATCGCGGCGATGAGACTTTAACGTGTTCTACAAACTTCTGACTCAGAGCTAAAGATTTTTTTGGGGTTTGTTTTACACACATGAGACGTTTGGTGCCATTCAATGCTCAACAGTGACACTGGAGCTAAACCGATTTGTCCAGTAATCAATTAGTTGACAGCAGTGCTGCCGCATAAATTGTGTTTTCATCGTCATCGCAAAATGAAGACACTGACTGAAATGCGACGAATTAGAAACTAAACAATCTTCTTTCCACGGGTTTGAAATATAATCAAAATTGCAATACGGCCCAAGTGCAAGTGAGAGAGAGAGAGAGAGAAAAAAAAAAAAAAAGAATCGCAGGAGCTATGATTTTTTGAGAAAGGAAAAAAAAAAAAAAAAAAAAAAAAAACGTGCCACAAGGTTTTTGTGCATTGCTAGCACCCTGAGCCAAACCGTTTCTGACTGGTGCTGCACAAGTTGGGGCAGCGGCTACTGTAAATCACAACTACAGAGCAGAAGTGAGCTGCTGAGTCGGGGAAAACGAGGAGGAGGTGTGCGTCGCCCCTGACACATGTCTGACACTTCGCCGCTGTGTTTTCAACGCAGCGCGAGACAAGTTCCCTGTGGACGACTCCTGAGCTTCTGGTGCAACAGAAACAAAACAAAAAAAAAAAAGTAACATCTTTTGCAGCAAAGTTAAAAAAAAAAATAAAAATTGGAAAACAGGTTGACAAAGGTCACCCACAGATAATCAATTAGTTGATCAAAGGGAAGTTTATCTGCAATTATTCTCTATAATTGAACTAAACATTTGCTAGTTACTGCTCATCGAACGTGAACTATGCTGTGTTTCTTTGTCCTACTTGACGATAAAATGTTTTGGGGTTTGGGATTTTTTTTGGAAACGTCATCTTGGGCTCTGGGAAAGAAATCTTTGATGTGTGATGTGAGAAAATGATCTGCAGATTAATCAATAATTAAAATAATCCTTTTGGGTATTTAAAGTGTTCCAGGTGTTTTGCCAACACACTAAATGCTCTTTCTGGCACTAGGTTCTTCCATGTTTAGTATAAATAACCTGATCCCCCCCCCCCAAAGGTGTACAAAGGTGTCTCAAGTGACAGCCTTAGCAGGAAAAAGAAGAAGAAGAAAAAAAAAAAAACAACCCACACATTAACACACTCTGCCTACAGTACATGCTGACACAAAGAAAACAGGCAGCACATGCTCAGACAGGCACAGAGAGACACCACACGCTACAAAGACGGGAAGTCGGGGCCTTTTTTTTTTTTTTGGTGATTCAGTCCACACTTGACCTCAGGTAAACCTCTGTTCGTTCAGCAAGCTAATCTGTTGGCGTGCGCACACACACACACACACACACACACACACACACACACACACACACAGACCTCAAGATGAACCGCATATTGGTGCCACTTCCTGTACCGGCACTGTTATAGCTGAGACTTCAGCTCCCTGGACAGATGCCTTCAAAAGACAACGGCTGGCTGCTCAACGCGCCTGAACGCAGCCTTGTCAAGATCACAGAGACTTGATCCAAAATAGATTCACTAGAGGAGCTGCAAATTGATATAATGCAACTAATAATAGCACGCGGCACTTTGGGTTATTTTGGATTTCAGTGAGGAAAAAATATCCTTAACACTTCCACTCGCACATGAAAACTGGTTCTCATGCACACACGCAAAGCACGAAAATGTTTTTTCCATACTCTGGCTGCCTGTGTGAAAGGTTTTGCTGCTAAATATGATGAAAGTAGAACAGAGCCTTTAAACAATGGGATGATTTAGCATCGATGAGCCGTGAGGGGCAATTTCCCAACCTGACACACAGATATACAAACACACACTCACCCTTGGTTGTTGTGGTGACTCCATCAGATTTGGTGAAGTCAATACTGGCATAGGCGCCGTTCTCCGGCAGAGGCACCGTCCCCACCACCGCTGCTGCTGCTGCTGCCGCCGCCGCCGCCGCCGAGCTCCCGTTGCTGCTACCGGCGCCCGGCGTCATGGCTCCCATATTACTCCCATCCTCTCTCAGCTCCAAGGCAATGTAGTTCAGGCCGTTCTGGTAGCCCACAGACATGTTTCTGCACATTCTACCTACTCCAGAGGAGGAGGAGGATGCTGGGGTCCCTATGGCGGCGCCGCCGCCCATTTCCATGGCTCTTGTTGGAGGATGGTGAGCTGGCGAGTCCCCGAGACCCTCCACGGACATCCACACGCTGTCAAAAGATGCTGAGCTGGCCCATCTCGAAGCCTGACCATCTGTTAGGTAAGATCCGTTGGGGGCAGTGGGGTTCACCAGTGTTGCATGGGTGGCTGAGGATGAGGGGCCGAGTCCTCCTCCAGAGGGAGTTGAAGTAGTGGAGGAAGTGGAGGAGAATGTCTCAGAGCTATGTCTCCTCCTGCCCTGGGGGTCAGCTCGAACCACCTTGGGCTCCAGCTGCTGTGTCGGTGCCCTGCCTGGGCTTGATGGAGGAAGAGGGGGGGAAATGGATGAGGGGGAGGCAGAGGAAGCATGGCCGTAATGTCCCTCTATTACACAGAGATGCTGCAGCATGGCTGTGGGGCTTGTTTGCGTCCTCTCACCTCTGCTGAGGTTGAATGTCATGTCTGTATAGTCGTCCCCCATTGACCTCCAGTGACCTCCGGCGGGGACTCCAGGGGAGCCCAATGCCCCAGCATTGCTAGCTAGGGGTCTGATATAGCTGGGAGGGTTCCATGGGGCAACAAGGCTGGGCCTTGGTGACTGGTTTTTACCCAGACATCCTGCGCTGTCCTGCTGGTCTGCCTCCACCTCTACACTCATATAGTCCTGGTGAGCTTGGGGCTGTGGAGGGGAGTGACGGTGGTCACTGGATCCCAGGGAAGGTGCGTCATCTTGGGCAGAGAGAGGGTAGGCGGGGGGCTGTTGTTGGTGGGGGTAGTGATCGCCAAACTCAATGTTAATATATTCTCCGGGACTGGAAGGCCCTTCAGAGGAGCTTCCAGTGACAGGGACTGAGGTTGAGGTGCCTGCAGACACTGTGGAGGGCTCACTAACCCGCAGTGGACCATGGAAACTCCTTCTACCTAAAGGGAGGCGGTTAGGCCTCACAATGCGTCTGTCGGCCATTGCTGCGGTCGTGTGATGGGCTCCATAAGGCGGGGGTGGATGAGAGGGGGTTGAGGTGCTACTTCCTCCGCCAACCCTCCTCTCTGGCGTTGACATTGAAGCTGTGGCAACTGATGAATAAACTGGCTTGGCAGGAGAACTCATAGGAACATACTCCCCATATTCTTTCTCATCCTTCTCTCTGGTGGGGGCTTTGTAGGAGCGAGGGAGGGAGAAATAAGGGCTGTAAGACTTTGGGGTGCTCTCAGGTGTGCCGGGTGTATAATAGCCACTACTCCCTTCGTTTGAGAGCTTGCGCCCCCCACTGCTGCTGTACGACATGTCCATGTATTCCCCATTCTCAGGTCTGCCTGCTATACTGTCACTCCCACTGGCACCTGCCAAACTGGAGCTACTGTGAGGACTGGGAGAGGCCTGCACCGGCGAGGGGGAGGTGCCACTGCCCCCCGGGAGCATCATCATGTAACCGTGGGAGTCTGTGGAGGATTGAGACTGGAGCTGGGGGTGAGCTGATCGGGCACCTAAAGCTGGACTGTGAAACTGGGGGGAATGAGAGATGTGATGGGAGTAAGAGCTGGGTTGCATAGGCATGTAGTCGGGGGGAGTGTCCCGTGGTGACGCAGCCACGCCACACATCATGGGCATGTAGCCGCTGTCTTCCTTGGCAGAGGAGGAGGAAAGAGAAGGGCGCTCACCGCCGGCCTCCGTCCGGGAGAGCGTGGAGGGACGGCTCTGCTGGCTGTGCTCGGAGCAGGAGCTGTAATCAGAGCGGAGCGAGGAAGAGGAGGAGGACGGCCCGCCACGGAGCAGCCCACTGCCAAATGGCAACACCACATCTGAACCCTCATCCAATGAAAAATTGGTCTGGGTCATTTTCTGGTAAACCGCTACTCCAGAACCGCCGGTTGCTCCCCCAGCAGGTCTGGAGAAAGAGTGTGTCCTCCTCCTCAGCGAAGACGAAGAAGAAAAGCGTTCATCCTCTGTTGTTGATGTGCTCTCATCTCGTGGCGTGTCACCGCCACTGTTGTTTCCAGACCCCCCACCGGTGCCAAAGACCTCCCGGTTCCAGCCCATGGCCATGTAATCATTTAGACAGTTCTCCTCTCTGATTGGTGGGGTGTTGCCAAGGGAGTCTGGCGTGTTACTCCGCACCCGGAAGTACCGGAAATCACCAGGGCTGGAGCCATACTCATCTGAGGAGTTGAAGCCGCCATCAGACGGGGAGCCGCAAATCGAGGCGCTCGATGGGCGGGTGAGGGTGTCGGAGACGGAGCCGTGGCCACTGCTGGACGAAACGCTCACAGGACTGGTGGTGGAGGGGAAGTGGGAGACTGGGAGAGAGGCGGAGCGGGCGTGGTAGGTGGACGATGACCCTGGGATGGCTCTGACGTAACGCCCGCTGCCGGTGCTCGTGCCAGCGTTTCCTGTGGCAACACCACTACCACTGCTGGCTCCGCCGCCCTCCTGGCGACCATGATGGGCTCGTGCTGAGTTGAGGTGGACCAGACTTCCTGTGGCGGAGCGGAACGGCCGGTTCATTGTTCCCTCGCCCTCGCTGGACGTACGGAAGCGATAACCACTGGCCCCAGAGCTCTTACTCGACGGGGGCGTGCCAACGACCGACTCCGTTCTCGACCGCCGCTGCAGCCCAGTTTGGCTCGGCGGTAGGTTGCCCAGGTGGCGCCGTGTCGTGATGAATGGCATGGGGTTGGAGCCCGAAGACTGGCTCTTACTCCTGGGCCGAAACTCAGCAAAAGCTTTTAGGGCCTTCATGGTCTCCAGGATGGTCTCATGCATGTTTTGGGCCACGACAGAATCATCCACCTGCATCCATATCTCCCCGGGCCCGATGGAGGAGGAGCGACCCACCTCAATGAAAAAGAAGCTTTCTGAATGTCCACAGCGCCGGATGTTCATCAGCTGAAGGTTAACGCAGGGGGTTTCAGAGTTCAACTTTACGAGGTGTATGGTTTTAGTAGAGAGGCAGAGCCGGTAAACACCTGTGAGGTTTTTAGTTTGACCCAGTCCTTTAGGCTTCACATTCACCTGCCACACCTCTTTAAACACAGTACCGGGGGTGACTGTACCATATCCATCATCCAGATCATCAGAGTCCAGGTGCCCTTTTTTGCCCTCACTCATCAACTCACTGACGGCCACGTACCAGTCCTCCTGCTCCTGCTCGTTTTCAGCCACAATGGCAAAGTACTCGTCCTTAGTGTAAAGGGCAATGAGGTGTTTGTTTTTGGAATCCGCCCTTTTGTTTACCGTGAAGCACTGGTAGAGGTAAATAACCCTTTTCGGGGGAGAAGGGGCTACCGCTCCGCCGCTTGCGACGGCCGCGGCAGCGGAGCGCAGGCTGTTCCTGAATTTCTTCTCGCTGTCGTAGTACTCCAGGCGGCTCGGCCCGAGGTGGCTGGCAGCCCGGAGCACGAAAAACCTCTTGTGTCCGTGTTTTTGCTTTCTTAAATAGCCACATTTGCGAATATCATCCACAACGTCCGAGGTATTGGCGACGTTCACAGCCGCGTATACATGGCCGCTGCCGCCGCCGCCGCCGCTGCTGCTGCTGCTAGCGGCGGAGGAAGCGGCGGGGTCCTCGGCCGTGTGTACCTGGCTGAGAGACGAGGAGGAGGAGGCGGAGGAGGAGGCTTTCCTGCCCGGGGACTCTGCGATGTTTTCCCCGGAAAGATGCTGCTGTTGCTGCTGCTGCTGCTGCTGCGGAGCCAGCTGGTAGTGGTGGTGCTGCTGTTGATCCTTTGGTGGGTGATGGTGGCTGAGGTGGTGATGGTGGAGGTGGTTGGAGGGCGGTAAATGTTGATGGAAACGAGAGCCGCCTCCTCCTCCTCCTCCGCCGCCGCCGCCGATATTAATTAACGGGGAAGGGGGTTCCCCGACCGAGCCGTCTCCGTTTGCGGCGGCGGCCGCAGGTTTCGTCCCCACGTCCCTCTGCTGCGTCTCCACCATCAACATCGCTGCCTTTCCTTCCTGGTAATTCGTGAAATTTGCCATCAGAGAGTACAATCAAAGGTCACTTCACTAGCAAGCTAATCCGAGTGGACCTAGACCCCATTCTTGTTTTGGGAGACGAGCTCCCGAGTCCGGCTAGGCCAGCTAACGTTGACTCGCACGGCTCGGATTTGCAATCCTCCCAGACCGGCTTTGTTATTCCGCCAAAAGGGAAGAAGAAGAAGAAGAAGAAGAAGAAGAAGAAGAAGAAGAAGAACAACAACAAAAAAAAAAAAACAAAACAAAAAAACAAAAAAAAAACAAAAAAAAAGCCCCTTTGCCCCTTTCAGCGGCGAGGCAGGTATTCCAGTGCGGGCTTATAATTTTTTTTTTTTTTTTTTTTTTTTTTTTAAATCACGAAATGAAACCCACCGTGTGCAACATGACCACGCTCAGCCGTGTTTCTGTAATCGGGAGGATCCGGCTAGCTCGGTTAGCAATCCGCTCGCCTCTCCGCCTGTACACATCTCTACGGGCCAGAGCACAAACAACACATGACCCTCCGCGTCACCCGTCGAACGGGAGGAACAAAGGCTCGGACGCGCGCTCCGATTGGCCCGTCATTTTGACCGGCGGCCGCTGACTGGCGCCTGAGCCAATCGCGCCCGGGCGTCGGGGCCTTGCGTCAATGGCGCCCGGCCAATCGCGTCGCGCGGAGTTTTGCCGAAGTTAAAAATAGGCGGTGGCTTCGCGGGGCATGTCTGGAGTCTGCCCGTGGGTTTTCCAGCAACTGTTTGGACCCGGAGGACCGATCCCAGACCTGTAGACGGACCAAAGAGCCGCCCAGAGTCTTCTCCCTGTCGCTGTGGGCAGACACAAGGCATGGGTCAAGTTTTATATTTTGGCTTTTTTTTTTTTTTTTTTTTTTTTTTTTTAATTTTAGACCTTATTATTAAACCTTATTCAAACCCAAAAGCAATTTTACACGAGCCATTACCCTGGCATTGAATCTTAAGGGATTTTTACTCTCAAAATGACCCACTCCACATCATAGACTGGTCTTTATCAGTGGTGAAAATACATTTATTCAAGTGCAAATGTGAGTATTTCCATTAAATACTGCTTATACATAAATGCATCACTACTACTACTGTTAATAATTATTTTAAAAAATGATAATAATGCAGATTGGAACCTTTTCTGCTCCACGAGAGCTTTTATTTTGGGATTTTTAAGTGACTTTTTCATAATATAATCAAGTCTTTTTATATAGCAAATTTCATGCAAAGGGATGCAATACAATGTGCTTCTCAAAAGATTAAAAATACACAGAAAACAGACCAAAAAGGCAGAAGCAAAAAAGATGGCAACACTAAAACCACAATGAAAAAGTAAACAACAATCAATACATAATAATAAATTACATTTGATATAAAATATAGTAAAAGTTTGTAGGTAAGAGCACAGTTGGCAAGTGAGTTTAATAAATAAAGATGTGCTCGTAATACTAGTTTATATTCGCATTTTACACATCATCTATTGCTGATCTAAACCATTTTTACATCACTGGTAAAAAAATGTGGAAGAAAATCTGTTTAGCCTGCAGAGACAGTATTTCAATGTAATCTGCTCAACGTGTGTCGTTAGATTAATCTCTAACAATTCATAGTTTCTATGATTAAACCATTGTGCACATTCTGCAAAGTAACTAGAATTAATTTCGTTAGAGAAATACAGAAAAGCATTTTCTGTGAAAGCATGTGCAAAACAAAAAAACAAGGAGTACCTCAAAATTGTGAGTTGGTGATGTATATGTGCTTTTTATTTGCTTCCCGCCTCTTCATCAGACACCGTATCCTCTATTTTCCTCTGCTAATCAGTAAATGGTTTCCTTCCCTTTTCCTCTCATTTCCACCTGTTTAGGGTCTTCAAAGCTTTTCCTCATACTGAGAATACAAGGTGATGCTGGGAGCTCTCCACTCTCTGGACCTCTTGGCTGCAGGGCCTGAGGTTTACTGAAACACACTGGCGCTCCAGTCATGTGAGAAGCCACTGGTGAGTTTGGGCACTGGCCAACTACAGTGTCAGCAAGGGTCAAGCCAGCTGGGGTGACCTCACACGGCCTACATCCTTTATGCCTAAAGCTTTGGCACAGGTGGTGGATTCAGATTGTTTCATCTGCCATCCACAACACTCCCTCTAATCTCTGAGAGTCATATTAAGTTTCTTTCTTTTTTTTTTTTTTGTTACATGTGGCACTAAACTCTTATTAAAAGAGCATGCATGTGCAACAGTGCTGATTCAAACCCCCACTGTTTTATTCCACGGGAACCTAGATCGAGTAATTGAGGAGGACTCCCCCCTTTGCTCTGGGGAGGTATATGTGATCTTCCACGTAGCGGAGAATGCAACGCTCGGCTTTCCGAGCCTCTACTACAGTTTGCACGCAACAATTTGCTGGACCCTTTTATCCCAAACACCTTTCAGTATCATGTGTAGTGCAGCTGGCCCCAGCGGGACTCATACCCTTATCTTTGGCAGAGTTTTACCCGTGGAGCTATGTAGGACCACCTGTCTGTGTGAGCTTCTGAATCTGTCACTATCAACGAGAAAGACCGTAAAAGTCATTTACAGTTCTTGACAATACACTTCTGTGTACACTCTCTTAACCTTATTATCAATCCATCTTTGTACAGAAGTTACCCAGTACATGTGTAGCCTATCTCAGCATAAAGGTTGGGTACATTTGGCACAGCTATGGCCCAAGCAAACGACTCATACTTATATGTCACATCATATTTTACATGTAGAAATACATATTAAGCATTTTGGTTTGACAAGATAGTCAACTTTAATCTGCTTCCAGACTTCACCCAGAAGTGGTTAGCCACTGAGACGTGGCATCCAGTTGTGCACGCTGACGTTGATTCCCCCAGTAGGCAGCGTTCAATCCAGTCAAGGCTTTGCTCTCCTACTGCATTAAGTGTCAGAGGAAAATAAAATACTCCACTATATTTATTTAAGATTTGTTGGCAGGATTAAGAGTGGGGAGCTCATTTTCATACATAGCTAGCTAGCTACCAGCATAAAGCATTGCCATTGGGTTGCTGTTTATTATATTGCTCTTTCGTACCTCTAAAGCAATCAAAGGTGTCAATCAACTAAATTCGTGACTAGCTTATTATTATTTTACAAGATTAAGATGTGAATCAGTTTGGAGTCGGACGAGCGGACATTTTATTCTGTTTAGATCAAGGCTAACTGTGTT
Source organism: Rachycentron canadum (assembly GCA_038496675.1). Taxonomy (NCBI): domain Eukaryota; kingdom Metazoa; phylum Chordata; class Actinopteri; order Carangiformes; family Rachycentridae; genus Rachycentron; species Rachycentron canadum. Next base: position 2,849,112 of record CM076670.1, on the reverse strand, counting down.
TTGCTAAGCAAGGCTAAACTAAAATGTCCTTGGCTTATTTATCTTCTTCAAACACATGGAAATGAAAATGATATACATGTTTTCATACCAGCCACAGTTTCCAAAAATAAAATAAAAATCTGCCAAACCCAGCTTCAAATTAGTCTGACGCTAGTCGCTGGAGAATCACTGGACATTAAAGGGGAAACTGCAAATTTTGCAAAGAATCATCCTATAGTTAATGCAAAAGGTCAAATCATTATTGTCAAAACGTTTTCCTGCTCTTTCATCTCTTGTTATGGAAAAAGTGGACAGCACTGAGACAGCCGGAATACCAGGCCCCAAACTCTCTCACAATGACGGCCGGCTACCAGTCAAGCCAGCGGGCAACCCAACTCTTCCCCAGGGAAATATCAGCTGCTTTTCAAAGGAAGCCCGGTTCTGCTAACATAGACCGGTCAAACCCACGAAAGCCCCTCAAGCCTTCATCTGCTAACTATGCTTCAGTGAGAACAAGTGAACTCACGTTGCCTTTAACCTTTTACCCTGTTTATTTTCTGCAGAAATCTGAAAGCTCATGACCATAATTCTTCAGAATATCAAATTCTGTTGATTTCAACTGTCAGTGCAACACTCCCCTGCCAAAAGGTTAAAATATCATAACTGTTCTGAGATGGTGAGTCCAACGTGCACTTCATGTGAGTAGTTATCCAGATAATAGGTGTGGTCGTGGCAAAGCAGTCAGATTCTGAGTGAAACAAGCTGGTTTCAGATGATTTCGTCAGAACGCAAACCGTTTGTGATGGAGAAGAGGGAACAAATACTGTGCATGTACAGGTGTGTGTCTGCATGTGTTCAAGTTGTGTGTGCATGCACAGGTGTGTGTTTGCATGTGTTCAAGTTGTGTGTGCATCAGTCCCAGGAACCAGTAGCCACTGCGCTGTGCTTAATGATGCAAATTTTTGCCTGTGTTTTCACATCGGTCATTCATTTGGTTGATGTGCATCGTCGCTTTGGACAATGATCGACGTCAGTTGTCTGTTGTTTGCAGACACACTGGAGGGAGTTAATATGGATTGATTCTTCAATGCACAAACAGCCTGTAACTCCACTTGAATTGAGGTTTGAAATGATATGATAAGAGGAAGAATGTGACACCAGCACCAACTTCCCCTATTAAGCTGCTAAAGTTTGCAGAATAACAAAAAATGTTGAAATTGATATTTATTTCCATGAATACATATTTATGTAGATTCAGTTGTGCTGCTTGTATTGTTCATTTCTTAAATAGTTAATGAGTTCACCAAAGTTTTTACCATCTTTATGGTCAACTTACACCCAAACTTGATTCTGCGTATTGGTTTCTTCTCTCCTCCCGAGGGCCCTTTACCGTGGCGGAGCCCCCTCTGCTGGTCTGGATTCAGCATTACAGCAAATCATCTGCTGCCATTGTACTTGCAACAAAGGAGCAGAGCCAACAAAGCTGAAACACACACACAGGAAACACAAAGGAAAGCATGCTTCCCTTTGTTACAGATTCAGTCTGTTATTTCAGAACAAGCACAGTTGCGACACTGCTGCTGCTGTTGACATCGCAATTTAAACACAGACAGTTTATTTATTCACCAGAAGACAAATTATTAAAATCTGCACATGCTCAAAAACATTCAATGCTGCGCTGTTTTTGAGACAACTAACAATCAAATATTGTTTACGCTCTAACTTTCACTTTATACTGAAAAATGACACTGAGTGCACAACATAGACTGTAAATAAAGATCTTAATGTAAGATCAGGGAGAATTATTAATACTTATTAAGTATACAGGACCTTTTATGTAGTCAGAAGATTCATGAAAGTGGTGGTAAACCCCTTCAGTTGTGATTGGTGAATTCAAATTTTCTTTTTTCTTGAAGTAAAAGGACTGAAATTTAAACATTCCACTTATTTTTCTGGTTTTATTTAAGGAAAATGTTATTTTCATTTTCACATTCTAGTTCATTTTAAAATAAATAAATATATCAGGGATATATTGAAAGTGTGTTTTTGTACTGGTACAAAACCACACTTTCAGTTGCATAAGTACATTACCAATGTGGTATTACAAAATAAAAGTATACACAAATACATTTCAGGCTTCTTAGGGTCACATGGGAGAAACATAGCTATATTAAAAGAGTTGAATTTTAGACGAAACCTGTTGTTTGTCATCATTGTTGCATTATTTTTCATTTCGAACATTTTTAATATTGTTCAGCTTTTGGTTTTATGTTTTTTCTTTCTTTCTCTGTTCATGGTCTTTGGTTGTTGTTTTTTTAAAGCAAGGTTTTTGTAGTTTTTAATGTGTTTCTGACATATGTTTCTGTCCATGTTTGTGGGCAAGTGATACATTTAGGTTGGAAAAGTGGAAGAGCAGTTTCTAGATGTAAGAGAGTCTAACTCACAATATATTAAGGTCGAAAATAGAGGCGCTGAAAATGGAAAAAGCAGAAAAAAACAGGAAAGAAAGAGAAATTCTCAACATATTTGAGACACTTTCACACAAACATTGATAAAGAGAATCAGACAATTTTGTTTAGACAATTTTGATTCTTTATATTTATTTTTATGTGCTTTTTATTGGATTAAGGGCTAGAAAATTTAAAAGCAAATGAAAAAAAGGCAATTTGCAGGTTATTAATCTGTCGCCACAACATTTTAATGAAAAACAACTAACTATATAATTACTTTAAAGCATTCAGAGGAGAGTTGTAGCCTTCCCCTCTGTGTGTATAGCCTACAAAATAATAAATACATAAATAAAATCACCTGGATAAGAAAGAATCTAAAACCCTTTTCTTCTACACAATATTGTGCTTTTTCAGACTTTCCCCATATAATGCAAATTTTCTTCTGAAAAATTTCAGCTTTTAAAAATTATTAAAATGAAATTGCTACACACATTTTATTGACATTAAACCAGGTCACACACAGAAAACGCTTCATTTTTAGGAGACATAGGATAAAAATGTTGGGAACTCCCGCTAAAATGCACTGATACCTGTGTGTGTGTGTGTGTGTGTGTGAGAGAGAGAGATTAGGAGTCAGTTCGAAAATATATCTATACAGATACAGAGCGAGGTAAGCTGCCTGTCAGTTTATGGATTTTAAACGGACACACACAGAGGATCAATGAAGATAATCCCCCAGAGCTTCCAGGATACCATCTGTAGCCTGAGCAAACTGAGTTTATTCTGTGTTGGACACTAGGGGGAGCTGTGGCACTGTTATTAAAACCAGCAAACAACAAGCTAATTACAGTCGATTCAGACTTTATTGGAATGTTTGGTTACAAAAATAAAGTGGACTCCATACACACGGCTGTTGATAGGAAAGTCTGAACTCTTATTATTCCTTATCTACATTCAAGGTAATTTTCTAGGACAAAATTAAACAGAAAAGTCAGTGGAGGTAAAATATCTGCCTGATTCTGAAGTTCAACAAACAGATATAAAGTGATATTTACATCAACACAAGTTGGATAAAGACAATTAAACATTAAAGCAACAGGATATAGATTCAAATATCATACAATATTTAAATACATACACCTAAAGATTAAAGCTGCACTGCACATGGTTTTAATGTCAAAATAACTCAATTATCCAATCGGCTCTTACATTAGTTCTATTTGGGTTTTTAATTGTCTCTAAACTGTGATGGGGGAAAAGCTTGGTTTATCTTTTTCCTTTCTCTTGTCTCAGTGAAACCTCCCACTGAGAAAACTGTTAATTGGAAGGTTTTAGACGACTACTTGATTAGATGAGTTATTGCAGCGTGAAAAAGTTTCAAAAAGGGGCTAGACTTGAACTTTTAAATTGTTCAAGCTTGGACAGATGTGGACCACAGCAGGCCGACCAGATTTAAGCAAGAAAACATCTGTGTATGTTGAGTATTTGTGAGGATACAATAAAATCATGTGAAGAAAAAGGACTTTCTTCCTGCTCTTTGATGGACAGAAAAAAAAGCTGAGATTTGGTCATGAGAAATAAATCTAACACAAACTTCCCTCCTCAAATCTGTCTAACTATCTGGCCTATTATTAGCCTTTAATTACTCAGGTTAATTTTTTTTTTCAGCGATACAGTTTCACATCTGGCAGCTTGTTTGTCGAAAATGAGGAGCTGTGCCAGAAATAGTGAGAGTCTGGGCGCTTTCTTTGGTGAACTGAGATGTTCATTTTATAGAAGGATATTTTGATGGGAACCAGTGTCACCTCAGGAGCACAAACCATTGGTAATAATGGGGCGGCACAGTGAGACGAAGAGACGATACTGAAAGCAAAAGGTGGCCATTTCTTTCCTTTCCTTCTCCCTCTCCTCAACTCTCTTCCTCGCTTCTTTCTGATTCCTTCTCCCCAGACTCCAGACGGAGGAACAGCAAAGCGAAGGAGGAGGAAATGAAAGAGAGATTACCTTCGCTGCTCGGCTGCTGACGGGGCAGTTTATGGAGATCCCTGCTTTGCTGAGTCACCATCTCATAGCCTCTATACATAGATCCACACAGGGCTTCATCTCTTCAGCTCAAGGCTATAATACAGACAGACACACACCCAGTGACTGCCGTTAATCTGAACCACCACATTCACTAGCCCCTTTCTGCTCCTCTTAACTTTCTCAGTGGACGATCACTAGCAGAGGGTTTTGTAGGGAAACATCAGGGTGCGGTAAAGTTTGGACTTTGTTCTGATGTTCATGAGAGGCTGTTCTCCATTGACATGGGTCGGTCTTGGTGCTGTCAGCCAGGACTGACGGTAAAAACTATCCATCATTACAACTCCGTCAGTGGTGCGACATCAGGACATTGTCCTCGTCTTCGGTCGGGTATTGCTGGGTCACGACGCGAACGTGGGCGATCTTCTTCACCGCCTTGTGAAACACCTGCTTTATGACCTTTGACTCACTTGTTGCGATGCCGATTCCGATGCTAAAGGGGAAAGAGAGTTGGGGGGGGTGGAGGAAATACAGAAAGAATATTAACGCAGAATGGGAACGGAAAACTGCTATCCTAAAACTTGACAAAGAAGCATGAATGTGTACACGTCTTTGTAGTTTGTGTAGTATGACGCTGGTGCTAGTGCCTGAGCTGATTAGCTTAGCTTAGCAAGACTAGAAGCAGGGTAAGACACCTAGCCTGGCTAAATCAGTTAAAAAAAGTTAAAAAATGAACCTACCAATGGACGGATCAATAAACCTGTACCCTATTGTGTTATAACACAAACTTGTGAACTTCTGACGATGCCATCCCAGCTGTTTTATGAACCTAGTATTGCTAACCAGTATTGACTAACACTGATTTTCTTACCTAACTCCTGGAGAGAAAGTGATTATGTGCATTTCCCAAAGTGCTGAACAAATATTATACTATATATAACATGACAACAACTTGAGTACTAGCATCTATAGTGATTTAGGACATCAAGAACAGAAAGACAGTACCATGAAAGGATATAAAGATTTAAACCTGCAAATCCTCAATTATACTTTAAACTTTAATGTTAAAGATCTATCACCTGTTGACACATGAGGCTCAAATTAATGGTGAGGAAAAATGTGAACACCTCAAATATAAAATGCAGCCTCAGTCCCACAACGGCAGAGGTAACACCATGAAACAATGAAAATCATGTGTTAATCATGTTCTAAAAAAGATACTAAATGGGCCTTTAATTCAAAATATCTCTCCAGTATTCTGCCAACTATTTATTATAAATAAAATTAGTTAAAGTAAGAGTGTTTTACACAGTAAAAATAAAAATGGGAAACACTGGAGAACAAGTCTGGGCGGCCTGTTGTAGTCCCCAAGACAAAGGTTTAGCATCTGCATCGATTGTGTCCTCTCTCGACCTGATAGAAATCCATGTAGGCAAACATTTTAATGCCACAGCAGCATCAAAGAGGAAGTTTTAAAGACCTAAAGATGCACCATGACATTTTGGACTTTCCATCCCAGCCCAGGTTAGTGTTGGCACATGGCGCTGCCACTGGGCGAAAAGCTCATTTTGGTAGAATTTTCACATCTGACGGTTTTGAGAACATGAAAACCAAATCTTTGAGGTTTTCAAACAACTGTAGTCGACATGTGACATTTATCTTTTTTTTTTTTTTTTTTTTAAACTTGTAAAGTAGAAGAACTGAGTTTTGTAAGTGACAAACAAATCGAGATGGTGTCTCCCACCCCCCTCCCTCCAATGAAAAGATTGTTTCTAGATGTTGCAGAGTTTTATTTGCATTTGCTTGCAATCTTGAATTGAAACATGACCCACTCGAAATCTCATTAGAAATCTATAGTACAGCCCCTGCAGCAAGAAGCCAGTGGTCAGAAGCTTGTTCTGGTCAGACAGTTATCTTTAATCTCCGCTTTTGTTTATCCAAAGATATTATTTGGACATTTATCTACAGTTATTATATAGTCTAAAGTAGATACCGGGTGTTTATTTCTCAAACAATTTAAACAAAAGTTAAAAAAAAAAACATATATATATCCACTGCACCAGAACGCCATGTTTGACCAGCTGCGTCTTATTGTGGCCACAATTTCCTCCTAAACTCTGAATGAGTCGCGTTCAAGATGCAACGAAATGCAGACAAACTGCAGCGACGCCTCGAAACAGTTCAGCTAACAAATCCCCAAACAATGTTTGCCTTAGGACGAGTCGTGTTGCCAACCAAGCCAGTAATGTTATACATTTTTTATAATGCATAACATTACCTCAGTTTTTCTTCTTTGCAAGTTGTTCCTGTTGTTGTTTCTCAGCTTTCCGTTTCTTGTACTGGGCTATCTCGGCCATCTGCAGCCCGTGGGCCATTTGCCTGTTGGGACGAAGTAAACAGCATGAACACAGACACACACACACACACACACACACACACACACACATACCGGAGTCCTGCAAGGGATCGGCTACTTCCTCTCAGCAATTCATCTGCTAGATTAGCCGGCGTAGAGGTTCACAGTTTCATCCCGGAAAAAGCCTAATGTGTAGTCTGATCCCAACAATCAGACTACACAACAGGCAACCGACCACAATGACCCAACCTTAAGGCCACAGGGTGTCGGGGAAAAAACAAGCATCAGCTACAACAGCTGTCCAGTTTGTCCCTTAAAGTACGTGTCATAATGGCAGATGCCAAAGTCAACGCTGTGTGCATCAAACTTATTTCCTTTACTTGCCGTGAGCTGTCTCCAGCGATGGAAAGCAACTCTCTTGTTTTACTTCATTTTCTATCACTTCTTTTATTCTACTGAAGTTAGCATGGTAAACAGCTAGCTTGTCTCGTCGCTTTCCGATACCACGTCACAGTAGTGTCAAATTTCCCCCCGAAGAAGTAGCACTGCTCAGAGATGAACCGCAGCGATGGCTGGAGCTCTTGGTAAAACTGACACACACCTAAATCTGACACTGTTCATTTTTTAGTGTCAGTCCCTGCAAATATATATTAAAAAAAAAAAACTAAATAAAGTAGCCTCATGTGAGAACAAGTACTGCAGCAGCTTCCTCAACTTCAAACTAGCAGATGACACTGGTTGTTGTTGTCAAATAAGATGTTGCCAGTGGGCACTTCACATTGTTAGATGAAAGCAACCAATGTGGGACAGAAAACTGAAGCAGAGAGCAGACAGGGTAACAAGGGAGGAGGAGAAAGGATGGTCTTTCCTACCCAGACTTGAGCTCTGGAGGAACAGGCAGAGGTTTGGTAAATCCATCTCTCCCTACGAGCCAGAAGGTCTCCTCTATTCCCTTCCCCTAAGAAAGAGAGAAAGAAAGATAGCGAGATACTGCACGCTGTAGTCATCTGTTCATGTTGAAATCTTGTCCCTGAAAAAAGGACATACCTTGACTTCTGTCCTGCCTCTTAATTCTAGCTTGTAGCCAAGATTTAGCTCCCGCAGGACCTTCACTGTACTCTGGTGGACATGGATCCTGTAGGCTTCAGTCAACAAAAAAGACCATTATCATTTCCTGGTGGTTGGCATGTACCAAGTAAAATACATCATAATGTAGCTCATGTAATCTGAAGGACAACAGCAGCAGGTATTTGGCACCAAAGTAGCCTACTTTGGTCTAAAGCACAAGACTGTAAATTTTAATTGTTCCCATTTTTACCTGTTGTCAGGTAAGACAATATAATATATATATTAAAAGTTAATAGTCTAGTAACTTACGCATCCCACTGGACTCCATACGAGAGGCAGTGGTCACCGTGTCTCCAAACAGACAGTAGCGAGGCATGGTCAGACCTACCACACCTGTTACACATGGACCTACAACACACACAAACCCAGTTTTATGAGGGTGCCCTGTGGGACACACACCCCCATTAGCACACTAACGCTATCTAAGGTCTTAACAGTGGTGAAATGCCATCATGTGTCACCTGTGTGTAGTCCTATACGTATCCTGACGGGAACATCCGGCATGTGCCTCATTTTGAAAGTTCCCACGGCGCTGAGGATGTCTAGAGCCATGTTGGCTATTTCTGCAGCGTGACGGTTGCCATTAGGGACGGGAACCCCAGACGCCACCATGTAAGCATCACCGATCGTCTCCACCTAGAGGACGAATTAGCAACAATGTGATCTAAAGCAGTTTACTGCTTAAAGGTATATTAATCAGCAGTGAAGGAAAGATAGAGGTTGAAAGCACCTTATAGACATCGTGGTTTCCTATGATGGCGTCAAAGAGCGTGTAGAGGTCGTTGAGAAGGTCGACCACTTCGATGGGTTCGCTGTTGGCCGAGATGGTGGTGAAACCGACGATGTCACTGAAATAAAGCGACACGTTGTCAAAATACTCTGGTTCGACGGTGCCGCCCACCTTCAAGGCCTCAGCCACAGATCTGAAGGAAAGAAGAAGAACACAAGTTTGAAATGTTTAAAAACGGATTGTATATAGCTCACAATGCCCAAAGGTTTAAAACTAAACATGGCGAAGCAGTGCGTAGTTAGTATGTGCCAAAGTTTGAGGTCCACAAGTTGTGTTAACGTTAATAAGTGTTTTGTATGCATGTGTCAAGTTGACTCACGGCGGCAGCATCTGTGTCAGTAGCTTCTCCGTCTTCTGCTTTTCGATCTCCAGCTCCTCCGTTCGCTCCCTGATCAGCTCCTCCAGGTTAGACGAGTACTGCTCCAGCATCCTCAGCATTGAGTCTATGATGTTTGTCTTCTTGCCCTTGTTGATGTTTTTAAACTGAGACGGACAACAAGAAATAAGAAGTAGATTAACCAAAGTATGGAATTCCTGACTTCACCAGTCAAATCAGCTACAATCAACCAGCCTACCTGGTCAAAGATCTCGTCAAAGCTGGGCCTCTTTTCCGGTTGTTCGTTCCAGCACTGTTTCATTAGCTGGATGCACTCTAACGGAGCATAATCTGGACTGACCACAGGCCGACACAGAGGAGGAGGCTTACAGAGCCTCTCTACGATGTCTAAAACACGGAGAAACATCAGCTGTTTTATTGTGTGATCAACACCCATTGTTGTATTAGCCATGCTAGCAGTTTGTCTGCTGGGATAGCTATGTCAGCCAGTGTGTCGAGCACTTTGTTCCACAGTGAAACATCTTGACAGCTATTGCAATGATAGGCCTAAGCCTTCACATATTCATGGTCTACAGAGGATGGATCATAATGACTTTAGTGATCTCCTGACCACTACAACAGGGTAGAAATTCCATATGTAACCCTAGCGCCTGGATAGCTTGACAAGGTTTAAGACAGATGCCAAATTATTTGTGTGCACTAGAGGAAAAACAAGGGTATCACCAAAGTCAGTAGGATTCATTCTCAAGGGACCATGACCATCTCTACAAAATTTCATGGAAATCCATCCAATAGTTGTAGAAATGTTTCTGTCTAGAGTACTGGAGCAACCATCACTATACTTAACCGTTAGCATCTGATAGCTCAGTTTGTTCTGACCTACCAGATGAGTCAGTTTGGATTTTGCTGAGGTTCTGATACAGATAAAGGGAAAAAGCAGTGTGCCTCCATGTCCTGCATTTCCAGGTTTGGGAAGTGATTGTCTTGCCTGCAGCAGAGATGTCCAGCATGCAAAATGGTGGCCCTCTGATCACCACCTCCTGCATGATGATGGCAAAGCTGAACACGTCACCGGGCAGAGTCCCGTGAAGCCCTGGCTGTCCGCTCCTCAGGATCTCTGGAGCCGTCCACAACAACTCTGGAACACACCGAACACTTTGCTTGTACAAACTATCTCCACTGGGACAAGCCGAATGTGACCCAGGCTCATAATCTGATCTGTTCTCTCACCATCTGCAGGTGGTTCAACATAAGGGAACCTCTGAGACTCAAGAACCTCATTGTAGCCGTAATCTGTGACTTTAAGGACGAAGCGGCCATCCACCACACAGTTACGGGACTTCAACCGGGTATGGGAGACCCCACGGTGGTGGAGGTACTTCATACCCTAAGAAAGGAAACAAACAGGGTGGATTGTTTTCAGATTCTGGCTCAACCTTTTCAATGGTCAGCAAGTCTAGAAGGGCTGGTTTGAAAGGATATTTAATCTATGATCCTTCAGATTTAAGAGTCCCTGGGGTTTGGCACTGAGCTGATAATAAATATTGGGCTGATGTTATGATATTATCAGTTAGCAGCAACACCAGAACACCTTTGTTATTCAGTGCTCAGATGGTATGATATTTTCCAATTAATTTAAATGTCGCCATCCAATGTATGTTGACCTTAATGAGATCCAGTAGCAGCGAGGACTTGAACATCCAGTCGAGTTTGACATCTTCGTTCAGCAGCAGGTCCTCCAAGCTGCCTCTGGAGCAGAACTCAGTCACGATGGCGAACACGCCACAGTCGTGAAAGAAGCCCAGGAAGGGGTTGACGTTCTCATGACGCATGTCCTTCATCTGCAGATAGAAAAAAAAAACCACACGATTGAATTAATACAATTTTTCGAAACAAAAAAATGATGAATGAAATTCACTTTATCTCACAACAAGATCACATACCAGCTCAAACACATCACTGGTTTTGGGGTTGATTCTGCTGAATTTCCCATTAGGAAGTCTCTTAAGCCACGCCCAGTCACCCTGTAGGGGGTGGGGACACCAAAGAAACGTAATAAGTCACGTTAAGTATATGAAAATGACCACATGAAAATTTGGTGACTAAGTTGATTTTAATACATTTCACAGAGATATATAACAAATGACCCATGTTTGTTCTGGTTGGGAACCAGACCCTACATTTTGGCTACTGGGTCAATTTTCTTCTGCCTTTACAAACAGGAAAGGATGTTGTGATTATGCTATGCAGATTAAACCGACCATTTACCTCGTAAATGACAACATTGGTGTTCTCATAGGTGGCCGGGGATTGGGTAGAGGCCGGTGAGGCGACGCTTCGGTCTGAAACGCTCCTCATGCCACTCGCTCTGCTGTCGTCCAGACTCAACTTCTGTGGAGAGATAAGTTCAGGATGTAAGAAGCCAAACCCCGCCCCCCCCCCAAAAAAAAAAAAAAAAAAAAAATTTGACGTTGACATCTGATTCCACCAGTTCAAGAAAACCACCAACAAATATAGGTTTACTTACAACAACCTCCTGTTTTATTTTGATAACGGATACAAGTTGTCAGAGAGGCTGACCTTGTTGCTAAGTGACGGATTAATGAATGTGACATCTGCCAGAGTAAGCAAGATCTTGTTTGGACCCTTGACCAGTCGTATCTGATTGATGCGTCGCCTAGGCAACAAGAGACAAGGAGACAGGAAGGGATGAGTGATAAACGGCTGTAGGTCAGAAACAAGCAGCTTCCTATGTGATAACAGGAACAAATTGACCAACACGCAACCACAAACGTCTACACATTCTTCATCTACAAATTGTAATCTTAATCTGCACTAATGTTCAAGACGTTTGAGGCTAAACAACACGACTTCCTGCTGACTTTGTACCTGATGCAGTAAATCAGTGCAATGGCAAAAATACAGAAGACGATGGCCCAGATAAACATGCTGATGGTCATGAACAGATCCACACCTGGAGCAAAAAAAAAAAAAGAAGTGAAGTTACCGAAGTTTTTGAAGGATACATGTTGTTATCGTCAGTATTTGCATAGACTTTGACTCTGTAAGTCTGTGTAATGTAAAGCTAAAGAAAATATTTGGCCAAAATGCATAAAATTGGTCATTTACATGCTCTGACATAAACAACCCGAGATAAACATCTTAATGAAAGTGCATGTGAAAGAATATGTTTATTCGCAGGGTCCTTGATCGCCCATAAAAATCTCTACAGTTAAACCAAACAGCAGCAAGCCTAGATGTACAGTATATATATGTGTGTGTGTGTGTGTGTGTGTGTGTGTGTGTGTGTGTGTGTGTATGTGTCCTCACCCCCTGAACAGATGACTCCAGGGGTAAACCAGCAGGAGGAGTCTTTCCAGGGTCCATAGCCTCGAGGGAAGTGGATGTCTCGACCCAGGAAGCGCACCATACCGACCTCCATGTCGATCCTGTCAATGTAAGTTATTAATGCAAGTGTTGGACATTCTTCCTTCTTTCAGTCTCAAAAAGTGGCTCAAACTGGGGTCTCTAATGTACCTGTACACTGGCTTCAGCTCCCAGGAGAGTCCATCTGTGTCCAGTATGAGGTAGTCCAGCAGAGCTGCTCCAGAGCTGTTGGTTTTGATTGGGTGGCTGAAACCCTGCAACGTTAGTGAGATATATAGCTGGAACTGCTCTTTTTTTTCTTATCAAGCGCATGCATAATTTTTTTTATCTCTTAGTGAACAATCACTGATATACTCAGACCTCTCAGTACCTGAAAGGCCAGGTTGCGGGTGCGTCTGGCCAGGTTCCCTCCGGACATCCACTCCCTGGAATGACGAACTCGATGCACCGCATGAGCCATGAAGAGGACGGAGCTGTAGATGGTCCCAAAGAGAGGAGACACCTACAGGGGGATAAAATTTCAGCCTTTCCGTCTTGCTCAAGGGTTTTTCAAAAGCACACATTCATGATATCTCCTTAATTCCATGAATCACCTGCTCTGGCTTTAGCGTCCTCGCCACCTCCCCCCTCTCCATGGCCTCTCTGTACGCCTCGTAGAATGATGTCTGGGGCGAGTTGATGGTGACGGTCAGCACGGCGTCATAGGCCCGGAGCAGCTTGCTGTTGCTCTTCAGAGCCGGGTAGGAGATGTTGCGGTAGGGAAGGCTGTAGAGCAGGGTGTCGTAGGGCACAAAGACCAGGGAGCCATCAATCATCTGCATGTCGTAGGCCGTCTCCAGCAGGAGCTTCTGGACTCCACCACCGATTAGCGCCGAGTGCATGCAGAGGATCACAACTAGGACAAGACATGACATTGATAAGTTTGAAACTCATTTTTATGTTTGATAGTGATACAAGTGGATGGAGTTCCTTATACCTCGTAATTCTCTCATCTTACGAATCTTGGCCAGAGTTCGTCTGATGCCGTGAGGTGTGTTCTCCATAAAACTGACCAGTCTGACCGGCAGACCATGGCTTCTCAAGGAATCAGCTACCTGGACAGGACAGAGATGATGCAAGATGAAATCCATGAACCCAAACAAGGAATCAACATCTTGGCTTCATGCTCAGGTGTTTTATATCTCAACAAAGAGAGAGGCCTCCTCATTCAATAGCTACAGAACCAGAAATGCCACAACTGAAGTAAATTCATACCTTAGTGGCCGTCTCCATCCAGATGGCTTCGGAGGAAGAGACGATGGCGACGTGGGCCCACCTGAAGTAGTTCATGACGCTGAGCAGCACCCATGTGGGCCTTGCCATGGAGCGGGCAAAGGTCGGGTGGCTCCGAACATCGTCCAACTCATAGCCAACACAACCCCAAGGAAACAAGGCCTGGAAGAGAAAGACAAAATGAACACGTTAAAGCAGGAAATACAGGGAAAATTACATCATGGGCCTCTGAAGTAGCATTCCCATTGAAACTTCACCTACTTTGTTCCAGCCTTTGCTCAGCATTGAAGCAGCATCACAGTAGCCGGGATTGGCTGGTCCAATGTAGCCTGAGGCCTTGGTGTGGAAACCCACAAAGGCCTCCAGCGCCCTTGATGTCTCACATGGCTCCTGAAGAGGGAGGTCCAATAAACTAATCAATCAAATGAATCAACGGACCAACCACCCAGTCTTGAACTCGACCATCTATCAACCAAATATCTTTTTGCAATCGTAGGTTGATCAGCCATGTACCTGCAGCACAACATAATCAAACGTTGTGGCGTAGGCCAGGGAGGGGTCCTTGTTGATGCGGTTGACGGCGAGCTGTGCTGCAACACTGGGAAGGGCCTTGGCAAAGAGAGGGTCACATCCCCATGGTCCCACCACGCCAACCCGAAACCAGGCTCCCTGGGCTGGAGAGGGCAGCAAACAAAGGAGAACCAAGACAAACCGAAGGAGGACACGGAGGGATGGATGGGACGGAGGTGGAAAGAAAGGAGGTGAGGAAAAGGGAGAACGACGAGGTGAAGTAGGGGAAGGAGAGGAAGCTTTGTCTGGTGTCTGCTGCCATGTTTGAGGTATGGAGATGAAGGCACGGTGCTGTTGTTGCATCTTAAGGCTCAAACCCTCCAGATCTCACAAGAACCTGGAGGGAGAAGGTCTGATGGTGATGATGTTGCTTCCCTGGAAAAAACAAAGTATTTTTGCTGAGGAGAAACAGTTTCTTTACTAAAACCTGCTGTGATGTGACATGTTGCCAAATCAGATCCAGCTCTGATTTGGAGGAAGATACTGAAATACAATTTGTCCCTTTTCTCATGAACCTTGTTCCTTACGAGGGCATCTCTACTAACATGGCTGACTCTGAGGTATTTTTTCTCTTCAAGAGAAAAGGATGTAAACAACAGTAATAGTTTGAGTTTTATATAATTTTAACTGAAATCAGTGCCATGGAAGTGCACTGTCCCTGGCTCAGTCAGCTGTAACTGGATTATCAGATGAGACTCATACCTGGACTGTATCATAATCCTAGTGTAGAAATCTCACTATGAACAAGAGTAGATGGATCAAGGAGGTCGGGGCCAAAGTGTTTGATTCTGATTTTGCCAACATGACTGTAATGTGGGCTGAAAAACAAACTGATCTACCGGGGGGATGAGCAAGGCAACAGCTTCTTAAACGTGATATCATCTGTCAGAAGATGTAAAAATGTCGGTGTCTGCAAAGTCAGTCCGGTCAGATGCAGCGAGCCAGTTGTCCTGTCACAGACACTGACAACATGAATGAATCCTGCAGCTCTGCTTTAGCCACCAAACAGGGTAGTTTAAGAGTTTTAAAGTACCTTTTAAAACACACTTTTCCAGGTCTTTCTCTATATATAGACAAACCTCAGACACACTATTTGATACCTCTTATGTTCGTGTTTGAATGTGTGTTTGTGGTTTTGCATCTGTGACATGAACAGACACTAAGTTCGTTAGTTATCAGAAACAGAAACACAATCTTTCTCTGTGATATTATTAATATTATATCAAAGGTTTCCTACCACGCATTGAGGTCTTTCCTCTTCCACACCAAAGACCCTCAGACAAACTTTCATCACTTTCCCTTTTGTTCACGTTCGAAGAATAAATCCCTGAATTACGTCCTCACATGGTGCCGCTGCATTGTGACAATACAGCCACGTAGCACAGTTGATGGTGTATCTCAAGAAGGTTTACAGCTTGTCCCTGTGTGTGTGCATGTGTGTGTGTGTGTGTGTGTGTGATGACCTAGAACAAGTGTGTGACCTGTCCTGTCAGATTATATCAAATCCAATCAGAACCTTTGTAGCTGTAAGACAAACTGAAAGCGGGAATGAAAATGTTGATTATGACCATTAATATTATCATTAACATTTTGTATTATTTTTATCAGAAGCCTTATAGCTCAATAATATATATGTATATAGGTATAATTGAACATGTGGTCCAGACACAATGCTTTGTCTAAATGTATTTATTAATTAGGCTACTTCTTATTTTCATGCAAATCTTTAATTATATAATTAACAAAAAGGCAGAAACATGGAAAATCAAACATCTGCATTGACTCTAAATGAAACTTTTCAGTTAACATGTTTGAAGTCCTAAAAGTATTTAGAGATATGAAAAATCAAACATCCACATTTTCTGAATGCTGAAAATTGTATGACACAACAGAAAGTTCTGGAAAAACCCTTAATGGACTTATGTAGTGCTGACTTAGTATCTTGTGTATATATAAACATCAAATGACAGTGAGTTTTAAAAAACGTGAATCTCCAGCTGGTTAAAAATGTGCAGAATATCAATATTCATAACATACTTTGCTAAGAAATGCATGCTTTTATTTTGGAAAAAAAACTTTTGAGATGTTCCTGGACCAAGTTTCCTAATTTTTCCTTTGGAGATATTAAAAAAATAAAAATAAAATAAGTACAACTGTATTGTGAAAGTTTTTCTAGAAGTTTTCAATAATAAATTTCTGGGTCACCATGAGATACACAGTCGGTTCCTCGTGTTGATTCCTGATTATTGTACACATCATAAAAAGAGACAAAAACAAAAAAAAGTGAATTCAAGCCAATAAAGTTTACTTTACAGGCTCCAGCTCTCAGATGTGCGTGATATTCTCCTTTTAGCCCTGACAGGTTGGCGTAATAATAAACCCTTGTGAACACGTCAACACACAGTTGAGTTCAGTCCAGATTTACTTTATGTTTTTACAACCCAATCTCCAGACCAGGCGGCTCAGAGGAATGCAACAGTTCATGTGCTCCAACATCCTGAACTGTGTATGTGGCCACATGTGGTATTTAACTGTGGATTCATCACCCAACAACATCTCGTTTTAATCTGAACATTTTTACAGACGAGATCTCACACATATCTCACATATGTATTAGCCCACTTATATGTGAATAAGTAAGAATATTTCCAGGAAAAAAAAAAAAACAAAACCTTTGGATAAATGTGGCACATTTACAGTAAAGTTTATTTATTGAAACTGGACCCAAGCAAAGCCCATGTAGAAGATTTTTTTTCGCTTTTAGAAACATTGCCATTGAAAAATACCAAAACCATATCTGACTTAAGATGAAAGCGCCCAGTTTAATTTTACCGTTGATCACCAATGCAGGACCAATAGAGTGTCCGGATTTATAGGCAGCATGCTATGCTTTTGTAAATTTATTTATTAAAAGAAGCACAGGAACAAGCAAATTAAGGCCAGTGAAACCTCCTTTATTGTTTTTTAGAGGTAATTTTAAATGCTCTGAGTGATCAAAGATACATTTTTATACCTTTATAAATTTCTATAGACAATAAAGAAAATCCTTGCAACAAAAACGCATTTGTAAAATTCATAAATGAGAAGTTTGACCCTGATGTTTTGTCACGTTATCCCTTTCTCTAATAAACAGTACCGTGCTTCTCTGAAGGCTAGGGGGCAGCACAACACAGAAACATCCAGCAGGCTCTTCATTCAGTCCTGTGCAGAAAACCCGTCCCGTGGTGTGCAGTGGATTTTTTTAGGGGGGGTTAAAAAAAAAAAAGAAGAAAAAAAAAAGGTTTCTACTTGAACCCAAATGGGGCCTTCGAGAAGCAGAGCTTGGCCTCCTCTGAGTCCCAGTCCTTCACTGGCGATAAAAAGTTACAAGGCGTTACACAATGTGGCAGAACAAACTGCACGTCTGCAGGGTAAACGTCACTGCGCTGGCCTGTTCGTGGGGCTGATGGATTAATGTCGATTATCTGAATCCCTGTTTTGTCCTTTTGTCAGACGCCGTCCTCTCCTTTGCTCTGATTCTTCTTTTGTTTGTCAAAAGCAAAAGAGAAGTTGTTACAAGATCAAGGAAAGAAAGATAAATCAAAATGTGTGGGGTTTTTTTTCTAAGCATCTACATGAGAATAAACTGTGTGTGAGTGTTTTATGTGACTATGAAGCCAAAGGCAACTTTCCAAACGGGATGATAAAGTTATATCCCGTTTTATATCCTCCATCATGCACTCGCTCTCTGAGCCGGACTCCACCAACATTATGTCAAAACCAAGACAAATCAGTCCAGATGTGAAGTCTTAATCCTGCCAGATGAACCCTTTGACTCGATTACTGTAACACTGCAGCGCACGTTTAAATGCTTGATGCTTTATCACCCTAATATTTTTTACTTTTTTTTTAGAAATTGTGACAGAAATATTAGGAAAAAACGTTGATAAAAAAAATGAAATATGAGATCTGAGAGTGGACTATTTGTGGAGTCAGTTGCTCAAGGCCATGAAATGTGAGTTGTGATTTTATCAAACTACTGGTTCCAACATTTAAGCTCAATTATGACAGTGTTTCACTTTCTTCTGAATTTGGAAACCAAGTCTGATTCAGTGGTTCCCAACTTGTTCTTGAGGAGATTTACCAAAAGAAACAAAGAACTTTATTTGGTCAAGATGGGGATCGATGACGATGAATTACAGACTTAAAACATCAGACAAAAAATCCACGAAAGGCCAATTAATTTATTGACAGGGATCCAACAGTTCCCACCAAGAGCGAGAACAGGGAGGAAAGGAAAGGTAAGGAAAAACTTCCTTTTAAGAGGCAGAAACCACGAGCAGAACCTAAAACATAAAATCATGGGTAACATTAACATTAAAATCATGTAGAAGAGTTTATCCTAAAAATAATGTAAATATAAGGGGACGTGGGACATTTAACACAACTAAGCTGAGACGACGAAAATCTTTGGATAAACGTTCGTTAGGGCTTTGCTTTAAAATGTTTACTCACATCATTCCTTTACTTTTTGGGTGATGCAGCAAAAAGGTTAGACACCACTGCCATGGATCATCAACAGCGTAGCAACAGGACGTTGTGTATTTATCCAACATGAGGAAAAAATATGGACTAAAACTGACAATCTTTTCAAAGTGTAAGGTTTTCATCCACTTTTAACTGTTTAAACTTTAACTTAAAGGACGATTTAATATCTTTTTCTTCTCTTTCATTTGGCCTACAGCAGAGTTCAACCTCAGGTCACTGTACCGATCCGAACGCTCCCCTTATATCCAGGTGATGACAGTCTCTGCCATAGGCAACTCTTTGAATTGATCACGAGGCCTTTCTTTTCTGAATGGCACTCAGCTTTATGAAACAGCCACTTAACGGTCCCTGACGAAGGGCGCCTCATTCTCAAGACTGACCGGCACCGCAGTGGGACAGGGTGGGTGGGTGGTGGTGGTGGGGGGGATGACGAGGCCCCCCGAACAGGACAAAACAAGCTCCCACATTCCATCAATGGCGACAGCAGCTGCAGACGAGGCGCTCAGGTGACGTTACAGTCCCTCTGGCTGTGAAAAATACGTAGAGAATTTAGCAGCCAAAGGAGACAGGATATCCCTCATGAGGTGGTGGAGAACAAAAACAGAGCTAAAGGGAGACTTAACATTCACCACTAGTCCAAGTGAATGCTAATTTCTGCTCAATTTGTAAGGTCGCTGATTGCTAAGAGTTTAGCATTTCAACATTATAATATATAAGTGTTGTGTCTAGAGCTGGTTGCGATGGCCTCAACTAATGATCAGGTCAGGTCAGATACGTCGACCATATTCCATCCTATTCTATACTGGGGGGGTTATTGGGACCAGCCACCAGTCTATCTCTATGATGTGAGACATGTATAGAAAAATGTATATGTATAGAGACATACATAGACAAACAATCACTGATGCTTACATTTTTGCAATGGCAGACTCACCAATTAAGATCACGTGCCAATGTCTTTGGACTGGGGTGGGGGGGCAAGGGTACTTGTAGAGAAAAACATGCAATCTCCACACAGGTTCAACCTTCTTGCGCCGCTGTGCCACGCGACACGAGTACATACCATATTTAATCGCAATCAATTCCACATTGACGTGCGATGAAATATCCATTCAGAGTCTCTCCTTTCTTTAGCTGGGCCTCACCTCTGTCAGTCTAAAAAATTTTTCCTTATCTGATGTGGTCTGCAATTTGACCGCACATCAAAGGAGGAAGGATGAAATGCAGAAAAGCACAGTGACATGAATGAAAAACAAGAATGAAAAGGATAAAAGAACGACCCTGCCACCCAGAAACAACCACACACGGCCTCAAATTAAATTTATTAAAAAGGGTTAAGGACGTCTTGAAGTCAATAGAAGTCGGGATCTGCAGCACAAAGTCAAAAAGAATTTCCTCTTTCCTGTAGGATGTGTTTGTAGCGTTGATAAATCAGTAAGCATGACTCATCCCCTGACTCCTCTCTGCCTCCCATCTGCCTGTTTATCTTGCAGAGACAGAGGCGTGTCGAGCTGATAGCTTCGCTGGGAAAGACACATTTATGAATGTGCAACCTCCCAAACTAGCTGCAAGACATGCGTGCGTGAGACTTAACAGAACTTTTGTGCTTCTTTTTCAAACGCACGTAGCTTTCATTCCCCTTTTTTTGTGATGGTTGGCTCTCTTTGGGTTATGAAGCTATACAATCCATCAGATAGTGTCACAGTGACACACACACAAACACACACACATATAAAGTTGCTGTTTATTTGTTATGGCAACTGGAGGATCTGTAAAACCTTTCTCTAATCTCACTCCTGTGCTTAGAGCTGTGCTGAAACATATTCAACATTTACTCAAGGAAAACACATAGACAAAGCACTGACATATATCATAATCTAAACAGAGTTATCTGATCCTTTTGATCTGACTGCATTGCTTTGGAAATTGCATAATCTAAAGATGGTTTATGCCTAAGAATTTCCTGCATTGCTTCCAGTGTTCTTTTTAAATCTCAGTAGAGAAGAAATTGTGGAACTCAGGGTTAAAGATTATATGAGCTAACGTTAAATCAGACATATTGGCCTAAAATCTCTCTGAACCGCTTTCCTCTTACCACTGTAACCTCAGATTCTGGAGCAACACAGTTATTAGTTCACCATTTGGGGTTTTTACCATTCATATCTGTAAAATATCTGATAGATATGAAGCTACAGTTAGCAGCCAGTTAGCCTAGCCTAGTGCAAAGACTAGAGATGAGTGGAAACAGCTGGCCTTTCTCTATCCAAATTTAACAAAATTACCCCTGGGCATCTTTTGTTAATGTAAAAACCTTAGGGCCTGGCTAGCTGTTTCCAGCTCTTGTGCTAAGCTAGCTATCATGCTAGTGACCGTAGCTGCATAGTTAGCATACAAATTTAGTGAAAGTGGTGACATTTGTCTTTCTTTGTTTAAAGCAGGTATTTAAGGAGGTATTTCTTTCTGCTGACACCAAATGGAAACGATTGGGAAACACTTTAAAAGATGTAACACTGTATTTGGAAGCTCATAAACAAAGTGCATCCAATACAGAAATGATGAGTTATATTAGAGAACAAAAATGCTAAATAATAAACTATTGCTGAGATATAAGTAATTCAAATGCAAATGGTGATTGAAACAAACAGCTATCCACCGGTTATTTTCCAAAAATAAAAGAGTTGCTTATCTTGACGGTGCTCCAGTGAGTTATTACAACATGGGGTTTGTGTTGATAAATCAGGGCATTTTAAAAATCATTAGCTTATCTTGAAAACATGATGCAAACCAGAGTTTCCTCTTTAACAACTGTGGGAAATACTCACGGACAAATACGTGGTTTGTATGTCCTACTAAGAAAAGAAGAAATGATGTAGGAAGACTGGGAAAGAGGGCTGTCAGGGAGAGGGGAAATGGGAGGGTAAATGAGTTGCCCACTGGGAACTTTGGAGCCAAAAATAGAAACAACAGACCTCAAACATTGTCCTTCCATTAACCATCTTTTCAGCCATTTAGACAGAAAGGCCAAAAGGCATAAATAGATATTAAGGATGGAGTTTAAGACAGGAGGAAGCTGTATATTCATGCCTCTCAGTGGTTGCAACCATTTACTGTCCCAACCCGAAACTCAACAGCTCTGGTCAATGTTTAAATTCCACATCCCTACCTGACAAGGATGTCATTTGGCAAAGATGAAAGCAGTGTGATGTGGTTGTAGCTCAAAAGGAGGAAGTTGTGGTGGATGATTAGGCCAACGAAGCATGTGTCTTTGACGCGGCGGGTGACTGTTTGCATATCTTTTTCCTTTTCCTACCAAGAGTCAATATTGGTTTCTTTTAATGATGCTGACGAACTTTCCCGGAACCAAGTTGATTTTAGCAAAATCTACTTTTGCTATCTGTCACTTTGTGATAGCAGAGCAAAGACAAACAGTTCTGGGGTAATTTTTGGATTGAACCTTTTCTTCAAAGTTGTATTAATAGCCGACAATCTTGATTCTAGGTCTGTTTCGTCATTTATTCTAGAGCTTTTGACCATATCCCATGGTCTTTCTCAGTAGGTGAAACTTGCTCCATTTTTACCTAAACGAAGACCGTGTGATATAGTCAAAAGCTCCAGGGGAAAAGAACTAGGTGGACCTTATTTTGAGTTGTTCTGTCAGCTGCTGTTTTTCGGATCGTGGTCTTGAATGTGTTTGCCTTCAAGCCTCAAGTTGGGTTTTTTAGACGGCCAAGCTTGAAACGAGTCGAGCCTCACAACAGTTAAATGGGAGTGAACAGGGAGACCTTATTCAAAAAAACAGTGAGAACTCAGTGAGAAATGATGTTCTATATATCTGCCATCAAAACACAGCAGTGGCCTTTCAAAGCGACATTTATAATCATGTCCTATAATCATGTTGGGGAGCTGAAGAGTTACGATCTCGTCTTGTGCTGAAAGCTGACATGTTCCTTCGTATTGTGTTTGGACAAATGAGCTGATAATCGCCCTGTGTCTCATTTTTATCTGTCTGGCTTTCGTCTCCCTTCAGCACCTATGCTATCTCCTCTCCCTGTCCTCCTCTTCCATGTTTTCTATCAACTGTCTGTGTCTCTTAAATGATTCTTTGTTTTGTTCTTTTCTCTTAGACTCAGTCTTCGATTCTCCTGGAACGATTCTCTCCTCCCTTTGTATCTTGCTCTCTTTCTGCAGTTTATGGTCTTGACTTCATCCCAGATGGGACCTTGACTTCCTGCCGCCGTCTTCTGATAACATAACGGGGCATTGACACACACATACACACATATGCGTACACACACAGCTGGTTTTTGTCCGCCACACTGCTGCTGCTGCTGCCGATGATGAAGTGCTTTCCAGAACAAGAACACCCACATACTTATATTTGGATGCTTGGAGAGGTTAACTGCTGATAAGATGGCCCTGACATCATTAACCTTGGTCTGGGTCGTACCTTTCACTCAAATCACTTCAACTACATCCTTAGCTTGTTAGCAACAACCATGATTCAAGAACCACACTTTTAAACAACAATCAATCAAGGTTTGAATCCCAGTATTTTTGCAGACCATGTGCGTCCCTGAAGGCTACTCTAGCATGATAAAAGGTTTCAATGAGTTCAGTTTAGTTCCTTGGTCTCTCCAGTCACCGGATCTGAATCCAGTGGGACACCTTTGGGATGTGGGAGAACAGGAATGAGCAGATGTGCACTGGGATGTGGTGTTCCTAATAAAGTGCCAGGTGAAGTGCAAATTTAAACCCACAGAAAGGAAAACGAATGCCTCAATGCGGCCCTAAGTTTGTGAACTTTGTCCCCCTCTACATTTGCAAACACAATGGTAGTTTGTGCTCAAATTACAACATTGATATCAGTTCATCAGCTTCTGCTGGTGACATTTGTCTTTGTTGCTCTATGTACAGTAACGTAGTTGATGATCGCCACAGTGGCTACATGTACGAATACATTTGTCTGTAATGTCTGAACCTCTCGGCTATGCAGATAACATAAAACTATATTTTAAATGAAAGACAAGTTGTGGGTTTTATCTTTAAGTGGCCATCATTAGAAATTAAACAGGAATATTCATCAAGCGTCTTTATCATAGCAACAAGAAAGCAGAGTTTGTTCATATCTAGAGTCTCAGACTCAGACTAAACAAATCCAAAAAGTTGGCATATCAAGAGCATAATAGAGACTTTTTACCAGTTCTTGTTTATTTTTATTCTTTTCGTCATTATTTAACAAATTTAACTATTTGGGATCCGAAAGATTATACCCAGTGAGCTAATGAAATAAATAAACAACACTGAATGGACAAGAACAGAGATTGATGAATATGTTATTCTTGACACTTTGACATTTAAAACAACAATGTGGGAAACAGAGGGGTGAAGTGAATTGTACAAACTGGACTCAACTGGAGTGCAAAAAAGGCACACGAGGTCCAAGGTGATTTATTATACCTGGAAAGATGAATGACTTCCATACGCCACTGGTTTACTCACATTGTGTATTTGAGTGTGTGTGTGTGTGTGTGTGTGTGTGTGTGTGTGTGTGTGTGTTTCCATGGTCTTCAGTAATGTGGAAACAATTGTGACTCAGCCCTAAATAGTCTCCTGTTGCTCATATATCTCTCTAGAATCAGTATATTGCCAACTCAAACTCATATTAAAAAGAAGCACTTTGATCTCAAACGCACACTCACATAAAATCAAATCCCAGCAGTGTCATGGACCAATTTAGTTTTTTTTTTTTTTTTTGCTATCCATCCAGTCCTGAAGTCAGCTCATATCCTCTGTACATAGTGAATAAAGCCAAAGCCTGAAGGCAGTTTTACAGTAAGTACTTTAGTTGCTAAAACAGAAAAAGTAAAGCTTTGGTGAAAAAAGTCAAAGAATCTCATTGCTTATCAATGGTTGGTGTTTTTTTTTTAAACTTTTTGAGTGGAAATATTGATTTAGTATCTACAAGAAGTCAAACAAATACTTAGCTATTCCTGACATAGTATTCACAGTAGCTCCTCTACAAGTTTCATGGCCACCTCTGAGAACAAGTAACTCTTTTCCCCCCTGCTTGTTTCACACTTCTTCCATTTATTTATTTTATATTAGTTTACAGAGGTTACTCTTCTCTCGGGAACCTTCACTGAAGCCTTCCCCAGATCTGCCTTGTCTCTGAGCTCTGCAAGTGGTTCTTTCATCTTCATACCCAAGTGTCAACCCACTGTGACGTCACCCATCAGTTTGTGAGCTGATGTTTTGAAGCCTTGTAACTCGTCCATTGGGCATTTCGTTTGTTTTTTTTAGCAGTAGAAACCATATTTGGAGGAGAATGTGGAGCTGAGGAGGAGTGAGGGGTGGATCTAACCTGCTCTGTGCTCTATCCTGATTGTGTGGTTTAGTCTGTCAATCACACAGTAGCCACGCCCCCTAGTCCATCCCCTTCTTTATGGTCAATTTTCCTCTGAGTGGAACCATCATTGAAAAAATAAACATCATGAGCCATTTTTCCATAGACTTCAATACAATCTAACCTCTTTATCCAACCAGTGGAGTCCTCAAACATTTGTCACCTTTGTCAAACATTTGGCCCTGAGTTTTAGGCAGAAAGTTTCTTGATGAAATACCTTTGTGTGCTGAGCTGTTCTTCTTCTAGTGCTGATGTTTTTGGCCGCCGCCCGCCTCAGCATTGCATCCACTGAACAACCTCCCCGTCCAGACAAATGGAGTGAAGTGCATGATGCATTGTTGGGCAAGATTAGTGTTGTAGAATTGGGTATTTAGTAACAATATCAATGTTATTTTGATTTTTTATGTTTTCTTACATCTAGAGCAGAGCCCATAAGTTAACATCAGCTTCCTTAGTCCTTACCGAAAAAGGGAACATTTAGCAGAGGCCCAGTTTTCTAAATCTAGCCTCATAAATGTCACATTAACTCTTCATCTATCAAATAAACTCACATTTAAAGTATCTTACATGATGCTGGCTTCAAGGGGAAAAGGGAGGAATTCATCGCTCATTGGAAAATGTAGGAACACTTGTTCCAATGGCACACAGGAAAGAGGTCTTTAGGAAGGACATAGTGTGTGTGTGTGTGTGTGTGTGTGTGTGTGTGCTGGCAGTTGTAAGTGTGTGTGTGGGAAGTAAAGTCAGTCTCTCAAAAGAAAACAGAAGAGGAAATTAGACTTAAAGGAGCTGAAAATTATGAGAACGTCTCTTATTTTCTCTCTCTCTTACACACACAACACACACACACACACACACACACACACACACATACAAGCACACACACTTTTTTGTCTTTGCATTTATCAAATACCATCACAGGTTATTTGGGTCGATACACAGTAAACAAGTCGACTGGCTTTATCTCATCTTTTTTCCAGACTCTGATGGAGCCCTGCTGCTTTTAAAGGTCAGAGGGTATAAGGTCACAAGTTGGGGTCAGCAGTGTGTGTGTGTGTGTGTGTGTGTGTGTGTAGAAGAGTTAGGGTGGTGGTTCAGTGACCGAGAAAGAAATTCCAGATGCTGAGGAATTTGCCTTTAGTGGGAATTTTGTGTGTGTCAATGAGAAGAGAGGTCATGAGAACAGCAGAAAACACACACACACACACACACACACACACACACCACATACATTAATTCCACTGATTCGTGAACACACCTCTGGGTAAAGAAGCTGCAACTCCAGAAATTTCCTCTTTTTGGGAAAAGAAAAATCCCATGGAGCAACATGAACTACACTCAACACTAAATCCTTTGTTTAAAACAATAGAAATGAAATATTCTCCAGACTGTGGAGCATTAAAGGAGCAGTCACACCCTCAGTTTGGATTCTCTGGGCTCTACTATAATGGAAAAGTTTACTTTGTCACAACTGCACACAATTCACAATCAAAGTGGGACTTGTAAATGAGTCACATGAATCCTCACACATATTGTTTATTGGATCAAGTTTCTTACCAGACTGAGTATTTTGGTGATGAAATCCTTTCACTGAAAGAAAACATTACTGGATTTCAGTGTTAATAAAGTGAAACAGATGAACTGTACGGAAGACTATGGATGCCAAAATTTAAATGAACTCAATAAAATTCTAACTTCATTTCTTCATTTTATTTGTATTTTATTTTATAAGGAAAACTAAGTCTTTGCTTTTATGAAAGAATTTAAATGCTAAGGGATTTTTTTGTTTGTACTTCAGAGCATGAAACTGCTGTAGTGATAATGATACTGACTAAGAGGTTTTCTTTTCTTTTTTTTATTTTAAAACTGGCAGTCCTCAACCCTGAAAAATAAAATTATAAACTGGAATTTGAATTTGAATATGACTAATTACCAAAATGGCTGATTCAAACCGAAGAAGAAATTATCTTAAAGAATAAATTTCTACTTTCTACTTAAATAAAAATGAAATTTGGCTTTTAATTGTGTGTCATAAAGCATGCAAATCCATTGTCAGTCTGATGCCAAATCAATGGACAATACCGTTTCATTTTATCATTGGCAGCCATAGACTTCCATATAAATCAGGATTCCCCCTTGCTTTATTTTTTGTTACACTAGGCTTCGTTTCCGGCTGTCAAATGTCTCGGTGTACAGCCCCGAACCCTCGCTTCTTAGGGTCATTTCCTGTTTTGGTTCAGAGTATTTTCTTATTAAAGCAGAGGAGCTGGAGACTCGCGTTTCATTTATTTGTACCAGCAGATATTGCATCCATCCCACAGGAACAAATGAAAGAACCTGAATTGTACAAAAAAAGAAGTAGATATCCTTATAGATAGATAGATCATTTACTTCCATAAAGAAAGAAAGAAAATCTGAATTAAATCCAAAAGATAAAAGTAAAAAAGTAAAATGTTGGGCCTGAAATAAGAGAAAAAATATTATATGACAAGCGACATCTGCTTTTTCTTTGACTGACTGGGTGAAATCAATAAGTCTTTATTGATTATTAAATTCACTCAGAATTTTTTCAGCCTCAAGAAAACTGAGACATGAACTGTGTCAGTGTTTCAGGATTGTGCTCCTATTGGTTAAGTTTGCTGACACATTGAATATCCATCATCAAACACGGCAAGTTTCTGATACTCAGATGCTTTGTTTGTTTCGCCGCATCCTTCTGGTACTTGAGCCTGGGAACAGGTCGTTTTTGAGCTCAGCTGCCACAAAGCTCCATCTGGTCTTTGTCTTTACTCCAGCTCCGCGTTTTGATGCTGAAAATGCCACGACTTCCTCTCGTCATTTTTCTTCTGCTTCCATGAAAAAAAAAAAAAAAAACACAATCCACAACTTTTATTTTCTACGGAAGTTCTTATCTTTGTCACGTTGCTGCTTTTTTTTCGGCGCCATCCTGTGAATCAGAGGGTCGTGGCTGACTTGACCTTGGAGGAGAGGACCTGCCTGAACCTCCTCTTCAGCTCCTGCATGTTGGGAGATTTGGGTCTGGCGAGGTGGAGGCCTCCTCTCCTTTTCTCCCCGTTACCTCCTCCTAACGCTCGGATCACCTGGAGGACAGAAAGCACGGTGACTCGCCAAAAGTTTCATTTTTTAAAATTTTTTTATTAAATCTGACTTTTGTATTCCAATTTCAGCATCATTGAAAATGAGGCTTGCCCCTCAATGTTTCATCAGCATATTAAATAAAGATTGACGATGATGATGATTTTCAAGTACTGAAGGGGATGTTTCGAGCTCATTAAATTATTATTAAGTACAATGTAAAAACTAGCAAAATCCAGTACGAATAATCATCTGTATCAACTTAGTTTGTGAAATACATGCTGTATTGTTTACAATAAGTTATATTATATATTACAATTTATGCATTTTATTTTGTTACAACTAAGTGGAAATATCAAGTAAAGGAACAAGCGTTAATACAATTATTTTAATGTTATTTTTTTCATTCCTATAAAATCATGGTTCTGGCTCCTTGATTCAAATATTTACTCCACTTTTTCTGTTTTGGTCTCCACCATCTCCTGAGGAAAATATCTGGCTCTTTAGCTTCTCAGTGCCTAAGTATGCTCACCATCTAGTCGCTAACTGTGTTTGTCTGTTACTTGGTGCTGTGCGTGTTGCATACATGTAGTGAAAACAACTCCCTGCTGCAGTTTTAAATGCAATGGCAGCTGAGTAGTGGACTGAAAACCAAAACAATGATGCTAAAAGATGCTAAAATACTCCAAAGAGCTGAGATGCAAAGCTGGGCGATAAATCTCTGCTGGTTTGTGACCATACACAAGTGTTACCTTCCCCCCTCCAGATCTGTTGTTAATATGTGCTAATAAAAATGAACACACCTTAAAAGCATCTCATTGAACATTGAAAACAGCAAAGGTTTAGGAATCTGCTCTTAAAAATACCAGAGAGGAAACTGTTTAAACATCAACAGTCAAATATAATGAGCCTTCTATTACTAGAGCAGAAAAA
The DNA here is from genome assembly GCA_038496675.1 of Rachycentron canadum. Taxonomy (NCBI): domain Eukaryota; kingdom Metazoa; phylum Chordata; class Actinopteri; order Carangiformes; family Rachycentridae; genus Rachycentron; species Rachycentron canadum. The sequence goes on along the minus strand of CM076670.1, from coordinate 2,819,865 downwards.
CAAATATACAGCAGAGTCTATTATGGGCTGGTAGACCTCTTTCTAGCTTAAGGGATAAATATTTTTGTATTAGTTGGTCACTCTGGGCATCATGTGAAATGTCCTGTAATCACAGATCCCACAGGAAGGGACAATCCCTGAAGTTTGGTGGATTCAAAACGCACAACGTCCTGATATCTTCCTAAAACCATCTGGCAAAGTAACGAACCATTAAACAACAAGAAAAAGTCCCACCTCCTGACAGAGATGTAGGAAGGCGGCGTGGACTCCTTCGTGGTTCTCTCTGGCTGAGGCCTCAAAGTAAACTCCCCCTGTGAGAAGAAGCAACATTTAGATCAGGAAATAGACGTTGAGATGTTTCACTGGATAAATGAAAACTTTGTTGGGGCTAATAGAGGAGACATCAACAAAGTATGGTGGCCCTGAGAGATCAATTTACTGCAGTTTAAGCAAACAAAAAACACAACACAACACATCACAAAAAAAGTGATGAATTTTGTTGTGCTTTGCGTATTTGTGTGTGTTTTCTGCATTGAGCTTTCACTGCCACGTCATAAAGTCATTACGGTTCATCTTCTGGGCACCATGATTGTTTGTGCCAAATATTGTGGGAATTCAACCAGCTGCTTTTGAGACATCTAACACAAAACCTAAGATTTAAACTCACATTAAAAAGCAAAATCATAGGTGTGGGACTTAAACATTGCAGTAGCAGTCAAGCTCAATCCAGTCTGGTCTTAAACTGCTAATTCAGACCACAACAACTCCAAAGTAGAGCTATGTACTCAGCTCACAGTACTTAAAAGCTATTTTTGGACCATATTACCCCTATGTTTGTTATGGAAAGAGATATGCAGTAAGGGAACCAGCTGGCCAAGATTTGAACCAGGGACCTCCTGCTCAGGGCACCGTACGCCCATAAGGTTGGTGCCCTAATCGAACTTTATCGTTCATTTTCGCACGTGAACTTTTATGTCCCGACTGTCAATCTCACTTCTCAATTAGTTGCATGTGTAGAAGAAGAGGAGGAAGGTGAAACAAGAGGAGGAAGAGGAGGACTTCCCACCTAACGAAGCTGCTAACGTCTCGCCTTCGTCTGCAGGCACTTGTCGGGCACGGAGCAGGTCGCTCTTGTTGCCAACCTGCATGAGATTACAGATTATAGAGTGGATTACATTAACAAGGGATTAGGGTTAGTAGGTAACTGTTATTGTCTGCTCCAGATTGGACGGACAGACTCGGACAAGGCTAAACGCTGGTGCAATTTGTCTGGATAATCTAGACGCTCAAAGATGAGCTAATTATGAAATCCAAATAAACTGATTGTTAACAAAATCAATTCCCATTCCTTATTCCCAAACTGAGGCAGGGTACTGACCAGTATAACGGGGATGTTTCCAGAGGGGTGTATGCGCCTGACGTGTTGGTAGAGCGGTTGGATGGTTCGGTAGCTGTTGTGGTCCGTGATGGAGAAAACCAGCACGTAACCATCCGCCCAGTAGATCGACCTGGAAGCCCAGTGATTCGACAATTATTAGTTCAGTACGTGACAGGGTCAAATTAATGTTAAGTAGTTTAATTGGTCAGACCTGTTGATCTGTTCCTGACAGTACAGGCCCTCAGCATCATCCTGCAAACAAACAGAAAGACATAACCAGTAAATGGACGTATCACCAATCAAAGTTATGGCTCCAACCAATCATTATTCTCATAATTGATTGATCTGTTGACTATTTATCATTTTAATAAATGAGTTCAGGGCATAAAATTAAAAAAAAAAAACAATAAGAGATGTGGTGCTTTTACTAAAAAGGCACATTGCCATGAGGACTGGGTGTTTAGGAACAATTAAACTTCCAGTTGGCCAATTCCTTACACTCACGTCCACATAATTACAGCAAAGCATATTTTCTGTAATCAAGATTAAAAAGTTCTTTCGGTCTGACACCAGAGTTTCTTTTTTTTTTTTTTTTTTTACCACCCACAACTGTGTAATTATGGACACTCTTGTCTGTTTCAGCCCAACTTTAGTTTCAAGGAGAAAAATCTCTCCAGCTGCAGCTTTTAACAACCTCCCCGAAGCTCAGTAACTTCTTGACCTCTCTGCTCTGCACACACGACTCCTCCTGCCTCTGCACACCAATTATTTTTCTCTAATCTCTAGTAGCCGGTCACCATCATCTCCCATCCTGCCAGGAGGGACTTCCTCACCCACCGTTATCTCCCCCCCCCCCCCCGGTGTAGGAAATGAGCAGCTCTGAGGCCTGGTTTGGTAAACAGATTGCTGGTGTGACCAGGGTGAGCTGTGTGGCACGTTGCACTCATTATACTCATTATAAGCGAGGAGACGGACCCAAGGTCACTTCCTCTTACTTGATACACATTCCTGAAATTGCTTTGAGATAAAAATGGAAGTTTTTCTGTATTGTCTCCGAGGGTTTTGTTTAAACTTCTAGATGTAAAGCAGCAGTGATGTAACACATCACTTCCTTCATTTTGAACCTTTTCATACCTTTTCATTCATCTTATCAAATAATACAAATGCATGTTTATACATTGCAAAGTCTGATGCAGATGTAAAACATATGTGCAACTTTTAACACAGAGCCAAGCAAACACCTTTAAAATCGAAACAGTGGTCCAGGTGTAGCAGGTCTTCATGTGTGGTACAGTCTGAGACCATAAACTCATTAGGAAAACGTTTACTGAGCTAATAAATCAAGGGAGAAGTGGGGACATTTTCCCATAGACTTCAATACAATCTGACTTCTAACAACCAGTGGAGTCGGAATCTGACGGAGTCTGTGTCGACTTTTACAGTCTATGATTTAAATGGCAGAGCCTGTCCACATCCCATCGATGCCATTGTACCAGAATTGGCTGTAAGTCAATTCCTCAATAAATAGAAGTGAATAGAGTTTATTGGCAAAAATAATTATTTGCATCTGCTTCTAGTAAAGAAATCTCATTAATTTAATTTTAGCTTTTGAAAGGCAGATAAAACTAAAAAAAAAAAAAAAAAAAAATAGTAATTTAGCTTTTTGTGACATTCTCACCAGCTGTCTGTGTTGTTCTTTGCTAAAAAGGTAACTCTATATTTTGCAGCAAACCTTTTCTAACTGCTCTTGATCAGTCTTGAACTGTAGGTTTAAGGATCATTAAATGAAACTAAATGTCTGATGTGGGCTTTCTTTTTCTCAGTAATGCTCATGGTTTCCAAAAGCACTCAGTCTGGATTGAAGATGAAATACTCTTATTAACTCCACAGAGAAGTTAACACCATGACCCCTAAACTATCAAACTCCTCTAAATCTATGATTACTTCCTTGTGCAGTGGGTTAAACAGCAACAACAGACTTGGTCCAAAAGGATAATTTAGCACCTGGAAAACTGTTTTTGGGACAGTTTCGCCCCAAAAATTATGCAAAAAATCAAAATAAACAACAAGCAAAAGAATTCTTCTTAAACTCTGGCTTCAACTACATTATCAGGAGGGTCTTCATGAGCCGTTTGTAGGTTCATGTCAGGTTGTGTAGAAGAATATTCTGGATGAAAAGGTTTGAAATCTCAGTTTGCTGCAGTTTTTCTGTTCATGCTTCACTTGAAAACTCTGGGATGGAAACATGGCTCCTGTCTCTGTGTTTCCACGAGTTACCTGGAGAGCGACACAGGGAGTATCCTGGATCTGAAGTGACACTTCCTCCCCATCCAGCGTGACCTTTCTGGAGTAGAGCGCTCCTGGGGAGAACGAAAGAGAAAGGTGGATGGGTGGATGGGTGAATGAGTGAACGGATGAATGGATCAATAGCGGGGGGGTTCCTCTATAGAGCCGAGGAAGGTCGGTCAGTGTATTTAGTTTTGTTGGGGAAGAAACTCACCTGTGTTTGCTTCGTAATCCCCAATGAACCTCTTGGTCAGAAACCTGACGATCAGAGCTGAAAACAAAACAAGACAAATCTGAATCACTTGCAAAGAAATTGAGGAAAAAAAGCATGTGTCACAACAAGTGAGAGGAAATACCAAACTGGAAGAGTAACATGATCACATTTCTCTAAATAATCAGCGTCATGTTGGGGACTGTTTAGGGAAAAGAGATTTTTGCACAACAGTTTTTTTTTTGGGTTGTGCTGCATAAAATCTGACCAGTAAACCACTTCAATATTTGCTCCTAGCGAGTGTGAGTGGAATTTCCCTTTTCCCTGACAAATAACTTTCTGATTTTGAGGATAAACAGGCCAAAAGTCTGAACTGAGAAAATGATCCAGCAAATACTCAGAATCTGATGTTGCAATCCTTGAATGTGTCACCTCCTCACACTGGTAAATGGTTGGCTAATCTCTCACTTTGTTATTTGGGTTCTGGATGTTGTTGTTTTTTTTTATTTTAACAACTCTTACAGACTTTTTTTCAGCCCCGTTTCCCCCATCAGATTAATCTGAGTATTTGCTTTTTCTCCCTGCCTTGTTCCCATTGGAGCATTAAAGGGCCACTTCACCAATTAGGCGTTGCACTTTTATGAAGTTGCAAAACCCACTAACCCAAACTCCCACAATTACCATGATGCAACAGGATAATAACTTTCATTAGACCCTCCCCACCCGGGAAATACCCATGTCTGTTTAATTCCACGCCTCCACTTTGCCACGCAAGACTTTCCTTGGTAAATTTACAGTTGTAACGTAACTTAGAAACAAACACACAACGACACTGTTGGGCCGCACACTTAAATAATATCTAATATAAATTACAAAACCCTCACTTACTGCCAGTCTGACAAATTAGCCACTTGTAGTGAGCTACACACTCACAGATGTGTTTAGTCTGGTCCATAGTTCACTGTGACAGCCCTTATGACGACATAACTATCTTTTTCCACACATCAGTGTATTCTGAAAACCTTTGTGTTGTGTTTGTTCAGTCATTTTCTCTCATTTACTGATATTGAAGCACATTAGATTTTTTTTTTTTTTTTTTTTTTTTGGCCCTTTCTCTGTGTGTTGCCTTAACGTTTTTACTCTTTTTTTTTTTTTTTGGAGCTTATATCAAATTGATGTTTCTGTTGGGTGTATTTAGTGACGAAAAGTAACTCATGAAGTAAGTACACTTTTGAGTTACTTGTACTTTGCTCGAGTACATGAATCTACTTTATATTTCTACTCCACCTCATTTCACAAGGAAATATTGTCCTTTTTACTCAACCACATCAGTTTTGTAATTGTTGTGGATTAAATAAACTAAAAGTATATATAAAAAAAAAGTTAAATTTAGCTCAATAGAAACTTGACAGTATATAAAAAATGCATCATGCTGAAAGTGTAAAATCAAAAGCATTATGCACAAAAGTTGAAGCTTTTGTATATTTGAGAATGATAACATCTCTAATGCAAATTGTCTCCCCCTGTCGTTCAGGATGGGAGCTCGAGCTCCATCATTCCCCCCCCAATTTTCCTCCAAGTGCACAGCTTTATTTCTGCCTCTATGATGCAAATGAATCACATCTTCTTGTAACATATCCCAACAGGTCGCACGGAGATTGGTTTAAATCTGTGGTTATTATCCTGGTGAGATGCTTGAAATCCACCGGCCACCGATTTTTTTTTTCTTCCCATTTTCATCCCTTCGGTTCCAGCTGCCGCTTTCATTCATTCATCTGATTCATCCGATGATCAAAAACAAAGAGTGAACCCCTCCGTCCATACCGGTTTTCCCGACGTTGCTCGCTCCCAGCACCACAATCTTCACGGTCTTGTTGGGCACACAGTCCAGCAGGGGATACTCCGGTATGGGGACCAGCAGAAAGTTGCCAGACCCGCTGCTGTTCATGGTTCCCGGTGCAGGGTCGCCAGTCAGCCGCATTTAGCTCCCCTCTGCCCTGAGATCTGGGAAAACGACACCCCACCTCCTCCACCAAGCCCGAGGAAGAGAAATCACTCCAGCATTTCCACGGTGCTCCGGCGCGGACAACCCGGGATCTCCTGAGGTATCCGAGCCAATATTCCCAAGGATCCGAGTCCTGCACCAGAGTTTTCTTCCACTTGGCGCTAAAGGAAAAGTTTCAACCTCCACGTGGGCTTTTCAGCAATGAGCAGCTATGTTCGAAAACAGTTTGGATGATATCAATGATGAAAAGGGAGAGATATTCCTGTCCACAACTGGGTCCAGATGCCTCTGACTGTGCACAGAGCCAGAGAGGGAGGGATGCAGACTTTGAACCATCCCCTTGAATATGAGACCAGACTAAACTGGGATCCTCTCTCCAGCCAACAATGGCATGAAGGTTTCTAATCATGCATCTACAAAACAACTGCAGTTTGGAATAACTGACAAACATGTAGCTGTAGATGATAAATAAATGATAAATGAATAAATGTTTCATGCAATTACAGTTTCCACACAGAAAGAATCACCAAAAGGCATCAGTATTGGTATATGGAAGCTCAAATCTGCCAGAAAAAGACAAACTAATATTAGGATTAAGTGCAAGGAATGAATATATTTAGTCATGGGAAGTCATTATTTTGACTTTAAACGTCAAATCATCAATTGTGTCAAATCTTGTACAAATGTACATTATGTACACACACGCACGCACACACACACACACACACACACACACACACACACACATATATATATATATATATAAATTTTAATTTAGCCTCATTGATCTCAAATTTGCAAATAGATGGATTAAGAAAGAAAGGATAAGACTCTAGTAGCAGGCTACACTGTGTCAGGGACCTCTACCCCTAAACAGAGGGGGGGTTATAATTATAATTATAATAATTATATAATATATAATTATTATAATAATAATATATAATGAATATATAATGCGGTGTAATAATATAATATATATAATATATAATTATAATATATTAGGGGGGTTATAATAAAATAGTGACACACTTTCTTCAGTGTTTTCTTCGGATTGGACACTTCACGTGAAGTGTGTGTGTCACCAGTGTGCTCTTTCTGCCCCTACAACTCATCCGGGTGGTGTTTGTTTTTGCTCTTTTTCTTCGGTGAAACCCAGTATTGCCAAACACGGCAGTGGCGGAACGATTACATTTCCCGGATCACTTGTTTCAGTCAATTGTGCAAAATTGGAAATGACTCGGGCGGCAGAAACAGTGAGCGACAGTAAGCACCGCCCGCCGATTCTTTCACCACGTTAGGAATCGAACTGACTAACGCTCTCGCACGGCCGGACCACAGGAAGCTGCGGAAAGTTAGACCGAATTATGACGAGTCTTACCGGAAGCCAAGTGATTGTATCTTCAAAATAAGACAACAAAAAAAATTTAAACCATTTTGGAGGAATCCAATTGCATAGTCTAGACTTTTTCTGTGAGTTAGTCTTAGCCACTGACATACAAAAAAAGTGTTAAACTATAACTAAACAATACGAAAACTTTAAGTTTGCCACAGTTCATAATAAATTTCTTGCAAATTTCAGCAATAGCAACAAATATTTGCCTTGACTAAATAGTGAATAACTCAAGGTTTAATCTTATTCAATTATCATGATGTTATTCATTTTGTAAAGCTTGTGGTTAGCTTTGTTAGCATTGCAAATATAGTAAACTACACACAGAATGAATCCTTATGGTCAAACCAAAACTATAAAATATAAATTATTTTTCTTCCTTTTAAAAATAACTTAAAAACAACAACAACAACAACAACGCAAACAAAAAAAAAAATACACTAATAATCAGTTGAGCAATTGACATATTAATAAAAAGTTATTTTGAAGAACAACACCGGAAGTGGTTCGTGCCTCTCTGCTTCGGGTGTCAATTGACAGCAGCTACGAACAGGGGCAGACGGCTCTCCCGGAACTCTGCAGCCGCATCGGCTCTCACAATTTCAACATCGGGGTTCGGTCCACCATGGCGGCTTACGGATGGAAATACTGATGACAGTCCGAAAGATCGCCTCGATTTGTACGATGGTAAGGAGCCGAGACTCGGCCGCGTGCGCGGTGTTCGGGCGCCGCGGCTCGGGTCCGGTGCCTGGGCTCGTGAGTGAGCCCGTGGACGCTAAGCTAGCTGCGCGGCTAGCGACGTGATAATAACACAGAAAGTTGTACAAACTCGGCGCCGTTAACGGCAGCTGTGCGGACACCCGGGGTTCGTTTAATAAAACGACGTTAACGCGCGCAAACCGAGCTTGTTGGGCAGTTTATTACCCGGCTTTTAGTTTGTTTATGCGAGAAAGGGCAGGGCTGACCAGCGGGCGAAAACTAGCTAGCTTAGCCTGCTAGCCCAACGGTCTGTTTTGGACAAAGTTGTTTACTCAGTCTTGGTCCAGGTGAAATTCCCAGTTCGGGGTCTTTACTATTTATTTCAGCTACTTTAAAAAAAAAAAAAAAAAAAAAGCATATCGGTTGCACATAAAGGATGGAAGAGCAGCTAAACATCTGCACGGTGCAAAGCATGTAAACACACCAGCCAGCTGACATTGCTGTCTCTTCATGTGTAACGCATCTGATGGAGAAATGTAGCATTTCCTGTCATGGGATCCACCCTGAATGTTTCCTCTGGACGGACACTTAGCTAATGTTCAGGTTTAGCGTCTCAAAATCTACACCACGCCCTTTGGGCTTGAATAAGCCATTTTCATAGTCTGGAGTATTTGTGGGGGTAAAAATAAGAGACAGACCAGAGGTTGGAGCTTGAAGGATTTTCTACTCGTAGTCTGTCACTTGTGGTTCAGTGAACTGTTTAAGCCCCTTTGCTTTGTATCTATCCCTTCACACGCAGTGCTATTAAAGAGTTATATCTCCAGTAAATCACCTGCTCCTGAATAACTTCTTCAAAGGCTTTGACAACTTGATATTTTATTGATCCCTGCACAGAAATCCAGCAAAGTCAGAGGTCGGGGTCAGCGACAAACCGATAACCCTAGAGCGCCTCACTCAAAGACACCTGATGCTTGTTAATGTGGGAGCTGCAATGCAGATCCTCCAGGTGAAGGACAGCAACCTGTTTGGCAGGTTGTTGTGGAGAGGTCAAGGGTGAAAAGGTCAAAGATTGTAACTCCGCTTTGTTTGCTTGCGACGCATTTAACATATCTGTCTGTTTATGTGGAGCTAAGTGCCAGAGGAAGACAGGGGAGCTTAAAGCCAGAAGATTAACTTCTGACTGTAACTTATCCTGCTTTCCGCCCGCTGCACCTTTCAGAGCTGACAGACGGCTAGGCAGATGCCACGGAGGAGCCTGCTGCAGTCTTTTTAATGTGTTGGCCGCTGCTGCTTCTGCTGCCGCTGTGTGTGTGTGTGTGTGTGTGTGTGTGTTTGTGTGCTGAAAGCGGTAAGCTCTCACTTAGTCAGTGTTTCTGGCACATGTGTGGTGTTAAAAGACCACACACCGGGACATCTAACCCATTTAAGTGTGGAGGCCGGCATCATTTAACGGCACCTACTAGACAAACACTAGCGGGGCTAAATATTAGCTGTGGCTGGCAGGTTTGTTCAGTCTGTTAGCCACCCTGGCAGCCTACCAGCTTCTGCCCGGAAGGTATTTTTTTTTTTTTTTTTTCCTGAAAATCAATTTGGCTGGTGAAACTGCGAAAGTCACTGTAAGGACTGTGCAGACTGTCTCTGTATCACATGGCAACATTTTGGGGGTGATGCCTGTTGTTGTTTTTAGAGAAGGAAAATGTTTTGGTGTGAACATGACCGAAATGGTACAGATGTTTGTCGTCCATTTGTCTCTGGCAGTCAACAGCTTGTGATGATATCATTGCCCTGTAATGCAGCATTTAGACATGGAGAGGATGTGTAATGTGCAGTATATATATCACAACATGACACAATCTGTCTCCCACCTGTGTCACAGATTTAGATTCTGCATCTGGGGAGTTTTTTTTTTTGTCTTGAAATCTTTACTGAAAGTCAGTAACACAGACAGCTTTGATCAGATTGAGAGTCGTGTTTACTCCTTCAGGTTCAATCAGAATTTAGCCAATTTTAGATCACTTTATTTTGACACAAATCTTGTGCGGTTGCTTTGTCTTATTCAGTGGCTGAATGGTTAGGGAGCTTTACGGAGCAGGTGCCGCTGGTTTGAATCCTGGCAGGTGCCGCTCCTTCCCGCATGTAGTGACATGACTTCTGATGTCTCTACACTGCTCTAACAAATGCCCCCAAAATAACTTCACAGAATTCAGTAGTGGAACTTTCAGTAGTCGTCCAGTTGTAGATGATGTTGATTTTTGTTATTGTGGCTTTATAGTTGAGTTTGAAAGTTCATTCTTATCACTGGAAACACGAGTTAATATAATAAACTCAGCTCGCAGTTTATTTAGTAGTCGTTTTAGGGCTGTCGCTCAAATTACATGTTATAATTTTTCTATTTTTGAAGGTGATTTAAAGTTCCTCCTGACATGTTTGAAACTGTGCAAATTCTCTGCTGTGATTAATATTTGTCCAACATGGTTTTCCCACAAAAATAGATAAATAAATGAAACTGGGGCTGGAGCGCATCTATGCTTACTACCTGACTGAAAAGCTGATTGCTCCAGGTCAACAGGTGAAGAAGAGCATCAACATAGTTAGAGGAGGAAATATCTCAGCCACATGTTGGCGCCCACAATCAAAGAAAAAAATGCTTTGCCTAGTTGCCGCAATTTATTTGTTTGTGTTGCTTGTAACTGCCAGTGACGGACACAGTTGTTGTTCACCGCCGCTCCAGCTGGGAAATACTCATCATTCAGTCATGGCATTGACGTATTTTTTCATGAAATGGACATTAAAAGTATTTGTATTTTCATTGGGCTTTAATGTTGATGCAGTTTGGACCCTCAACTTATTTAGTTGAATGAAAACAGGATGGGACCAACTTCAATACAAACTCAGTTAATGAAAAGGGCTTTTCTTTACAACATCTTTTAGACTGTTTGTCACGATAAATAAACATAATGCAGTCACAAAGCAGAGCAGTCACTTAACCCTCCTGTCTCTCATCTCATTTCTACTGAAGCTGGTGTCTGAAAAGTTTTTTGTTCAGTTCACTTTCATTTCCATCAGTTCAGGAAACGGAGTCATTTCAAAGCTGCCACATCAAACCGGCACTGAAAACGTCAATGAAATGAAGCCTTTATTTACAGCCCATACTGAACAAATCTTTTTCCAGATAATACCACCCCTACCCTTTGTCTGTTTGTTGTTCTCACACGACACGGTGTGTTTTAGTGAGCGCCGGCTTTGTTTACAGCTCCGTGCTGCTCGGAGGCTGCGTTTGTCACATAAATAACCTGAGCCAGGCCTCCGTCTGCTTCGCCTCTTGTTGACTTTACATGGACTGCAGCGCAATGATGAGCAACACTGGCGTGGCTCCACTCCACGTAGTCAGTCACCCTTGAAGGAAAAGCTGCATCATCGTCATCATCATCCTCATCATCTTCCCCCTCCTCTCACTGTGTCTGTTTCTGCTGATTTCATATAATATTTGATTTCTGGAAACTCAGACCAAATGACACCCAGACTTTTATTTTTTACACTTTACAGGACGATGATTATTGATAATAATAATAATAATAATAATAATAATTAGGGATGTAATGATCCATTTTTACAATACAGATCCAGGTTGTATGAACAGTAGATTAACCTGCTACTTCTATTCTCACACACCGGAGCTCAAACGTGGCTTGAAAATCTCTCCCTCCCTTTCATAGGAATATAAATCGATACGTCGTTGTGGATGAATCGTTACACCCCTAATAATAATAATTATGATATTCATGATATTAAAGCTCTGACTTGGTTGAAGGTTTATCTGAAAAAAACAAAACAAAAGCCTCTATAACAAAAGTGCCTTTTAATTTGTTTCAGAAATATTACACATATACAAACAAGTAATGAGACAAACGCTGCTCAGAGGAAATGAGTCTGAATGTAGAACCAGAGGACACGAAGCAGGACACACAGCTGCAGCAAACAGATGGTCGACAGTTCTTAAGAGCAGAGCAGGAGGAAATAGAGCAGGAAACACACAACAATGAAGAGGAAGTGAAGGACAAAGTATTCAAATGGATCAGTTTATTCAAGTGGTTGGAAAGTGATGATGATGAACCTGAAACGTGATGCGGTTTATTTAGCTGTACTTTGTCATGATCTGAATGATTGAATGTGTCTGTTTCTTCTTCTTCTTCTTCTTCTCCTTCTCCTCCAGGGCGCCAATGCCTCTGCCTTGGAAAAGGAGATTGGACCGGAACAGTTTCCCGTTAATGAACACTACTTTGGATTAGTCAATGTAAGTGTCCGTCCATCGCACAAAGCCACACATCATGTATTAATGATCTTCTGAGAATTTCCTGTGTGAATTGTAACAGTCACACCATTACACCCTACACTCAGTCCTGTGCGTTTCTTACTCTCTGTCTCTCTCCCCCCCCTCCTAGTTTGGCAACACCTGCTATTGTAACTCAGTGCTGCAGGCTTTGTATTTCTGTCGACCGTTCAGGGAGAAGGTGTTGGCATACAAGGTAAGTGAAGAGAGAAACCACATCGCTGTAACAGAGAGCGGTACGCCTCTCCACAGATTTCTACGGTGCACCGGTGGCTCGTGCTGCAAGAATGCGCTTAAATACCAGATTGGCTTCACTGAAACACAACACTTTTTTCTGGCTATTAGTTTGAAAATGCAGGCTGTGCATTACATTTGAGTATCAGGGCATTTAGTTTGTCTTTGAATGGAGCACGTAGCAGCACATGTGTGAGCGTGTGAGCTGGAGTTGTGTTGACTGAACCTGTCAACCACCTTATTTGAAAGCAAGTGCAGTGGAAATAATCCCTCCCTGGGTTTGTGCAACCCCTAACTGCCCATTTATTGTGATGTCTAATCACAGAGTAATGCTAATCTAGATGTTTTACAGTTTGCCCTTTTTCTCTCTTCTGAGTAACTTTGACCAACCTGGTGTCATCATCTGACTGCTCCCGCTTATTGCCCAGACAGACCTATTTTTAGCAGCATTACAAGGCCTCAGCAATTAAGTTGGCAGGTACAATTTTATCATAACTGATGGAACCGATGGCTGAAGCGACGAAAGTACCAGAGTTATAATAAACTGTACTTTCTAATCTAGTTTCTAGCTGCACCCAAAGCATCAGTAGCTAAGGATTTATTTAAATTAAATGTATTTATTCTGCAAGTGCTAGGCATATAGATGAATTCAGTGGCCGCTGTAATGTATTTTCCTGCAGCGAGGAAATTAATTCCTGAAGACAAAGCCTCTCTGACGCCTTTACTGCCGAAACTGACAAAGACCAAATCATCTGTCAAGCAGCCAAGAGTTACTGGTGTCACTGCATGTCATGATTAGCAGCTCAGAAAATGCTAAAAAACTACTCCAGCTGCCTTAAACAGCCTGACAGGAGAGTGTGTGAGAGAATGAGGACACATCTTCCACCCCAACGTTGAATTTACAGTATGTTATGCTTCAATGGAAGAATTTCATCTCTTACTTTTATCAGAGAACAGGCTTCAGGAATGAGGGCTATCTTATCTTTGGACTAGTAGTATCTTGGGCAAAATTTCCCAACAGGAGTGACCTGATTTTTTTTTTTTTTTTTTTTTGAAGGTGGAGCTCACACTTCAGAATAAAAGTGAACTAATCTGTCATTAAAGGTCCATATTTTACACTTTTCCTGTATTTTATTTGTATTGACATCCATAAGAGGATGAATTATTATTGTGCAGCCGTTACTTCATAACGTGTTATTTGAAGTGTTGATATCAACAATAAGATATATTTTTGGTTTTAAGAACCAAAAACTTGACACCCTATCTCGGAGCCGCTCTTCTGATTGGCTGACTGTTTCCTGAGTGATCCAATAAAATGGCAGCTTTCAGGTAAACGCTCAGGGAAACCGATTCCTGAAAGGTTGGATGATGTGGTCCGGGCTCGGGGCCGTGGCCGAGGGCAGGGACTGCTTTGTTGTGACATCACAGAGTTACAGAAGTCCTAAAGGCTCGTTTTAAGGCCCAGTTTCTGAATACAGTCTGTGAGCATTTCTCTGTGGACTGAGACCTTTGATACTTTTACTGTGTTAATATAGAACCTAGACCTGATTTATAATTTAAAAAAAAAGACATGAACATCTACCTTTAGACTGTATGGGCCCTTTAAAGTATCTTCAGTGAGTCTTCAAAGCCTCCTTTAGCAGTTACCTTGTATCCTGGTTAATTAGTGAAGCATAAATTTCAGAGGTCACTTACATCACATTAAGTATGGGTGTTTTATAGTTTTGTCATATCAGTTTCATAGATTAGATAAAATGTCAAGGTTCAGTCAGATGTCACCTCACCTCTGCTCTATGTTTCTGTATGTGAGAGAAATTATTATACAGCCCTATTACAAGTCGTAATGGAGGTTACAGGCATGTCCTCCTCCTCCCCCTCCCCCCTCCTCTCTCCAGGTGCAGCCGCGCCGTAAGGAGTCCCTCCTCACCTGTCTGGCTGACCTGTTCAACAGCATCGCCACGCAGAAGAAGAAAGTCGGTGTCATCCCTCCGAAGAAATTCATCTCACGGCTGAGAAAAGAGAATGGTAGGAGGTGAAACCCTGAAATTTAAATGTGCTGCTGTTGCATCTGTCAGAAACCTAAATGCATGACTTCCTGTGCAAAAGCAGGTGTTAAAACAGCACTTTCATCAGTTATGTGTTTAAAACCAACCTCCTTTCGTCCATTGGAGCGACACAGCTGAGATATGGGATATGAGTGGAAGAAGGAAAAAAGATGGAGAGAGTGTATGGGGGAGGAAGGGGGGGGGGGGGCGTTTCAGCTGAGGAAATGAAATTATCAGCCAAATACTGAAGTGAAAAGCAGATGTAAAAGAAGAGGCAGCCTTAATTGGCTCATTACTCCTCACCAGCATGTGCTGATGATGTTTATTTTCTGTTCTGCTTTTCCTCACTCTCCTTCTTTCCTCCCTCACTTGTCATGTCCTTGTGTATTTTCCTCTTTCTACTTCTCTATATATTTTTGTTTTTTTCCTGTTGCTGTATTTCCCCAACTTTTCACACATATCACACCTTTCTATCTGTGTCCCTGTCAGAGCTGTTTGACAACTACATGCAGCAAGACGCCCACGAATTCCTCAACTACCTCCTCAACACCATCGCAGACCTGCTCCAGGAGGAGAAGAGCCAGGAGCGGCAGCAGAATGGAAAACTGGTGCAGAACGGCGGAGGAAGCACAGGAGGAGGGGGAGGAGGGGGAGGAGGAGGAGGAGGTGGAGGTGGGGGAGGAAGTGAGGGAGGAGGAGAAAGCGAAGGAGGGAAGGAGACGCAACAGACTTGGGTCCACGAGATCTTCCAGGGAACGCTGACCAACGAGACGCGATGCCTCAACTGTGAAGCTGTGAGTGTCGGCGACCTGACCTGCCCTTAACGGACAAAACAAACAATATATGAAATGTTGGATGCATTTAAGGCTCAAAACAAGCAGGAACTTGCTGAACCTTTCAGGAGCTGTAGTCGTAATGTTGCTTTGCAAGTTCTCAGCCAGTCCATCAAAAGAGCAAACGTGACCTTAAATGTCTTCAATTGCCTTCCAGGTGAGCAGTAAAGACGAGGACTTCCTGGATCTATCGGTGGACGTGGAGCAGAACACCTCCATCACACACTGTCTTAGGTAATTAGCCTTTTATCCTCACTTGATATCATACACCTTGATGACACTGATTATTACGTCAGGACTGGTGAGTCCCGAATGTCTCATGATCGCAGTTTATCTCAAGAGTGTGTTACATTGTAGAGCTGTGTTTTAAGTGTGTGTGTGTGTGTGTGTGTGTGTGTGTGTGTGTGTGTGTGTGTGTGTGTGTGCATCTCTTCTGAACAGGGGCTTCAGCAACACAGAGACATTATGCAGTGAATACAAGTACTACTGTGAGCAGTGTCGCAGCAAACAGGAAGCCCAGAAGAGGTGGGTGGCATCAGCTACTTTTTATTTCCTGCCCTTTTAGTTTCTGACTTGTGCTATTTTTTCTTTTTAGCTTTCTCAGTTTTCTTTTTTACTTTTATCTCTTTTCTCACCAAGTACCATCTGGATACCACTGAACTATTTCTCCAAGGGTTAAACTGAACAAAATTGAACTAATTAAATTAAATTTATCTTGTTTATGGAACACATTCTCATTTAATCTTTGTAACGCGCACATTTCGTGCTGCAGGATTAGAAAATGTCGATTTTAAACAACGTGGAGTAAATTATTGGTAACATCTAAAACATTAAAAAAAAATGCACTGTCACCGTCAAAGTTTCCTCTTTCTTCCCTTTGCCTCAGTTTAATGCTGCAAATGAAGGTAAAACTGTATTCAGCGCGGAGTGCTGACGCTGGGCTGATACACTGTCTGAGTTAAAGAGCTGTCGATGTCAGTCCAACAGATTAGACACATTCTGTCATCCGATCACTGCCTCCTGAGTTTAAATTAGGGCATAATGCATAATGTGATTTCAGTTTCTAGTTTTGCGTTTTATTTTCACAGTACAAAATATAAATGATGACATGATTTATGTTAAACCAAGCAAAAATATTCCTGTTCATCCGGAGAACGTGGTTTAAAGTCCCCTACATCTCCAAGACACTACAATGCTTATGGTGCTGAAAATGCACAACAATGTGGTGACACATTTTACCTTTAAAAAAAAAAAAATAGCAGCTCCAGTTATTCGGATATTGCACGTGACCATATTCATATTCTGATATTTTGATCAATTGTACAGCATTTTAAATGCTTTTTTGCTTTTTTTTGCTTGGTGATGTACAGAGAGACAGGAAATGGGGAGTCAGAGAGGGGGGTGACGTGCAGGAAGTCACACTGACCAGGACACCAACTTTTTTTTCCTTTTTTTTTTTTTTTATCACAGGGTTTTGTTTGAGCAACATTAGGTTTTTTAATGTTTCATTAAATATCAGTAACTTCTTAATATGGAGATAAAAGTGTAGGACTGACGGTCATCATTGTGTTGTTGGTTAGTTGGAGGTTTCTGATGAAAACCTTGAGCTGGTGCAGCAAGAAGCAACTTTGACACCAAGCTCTCAGGCTCTCTTTTAATCTTGCTGCTTTAATCACATGAATGCCCCAAACAGAGTCTTCTGGCCGTTATGAAAATAGAAGCTCCTAACTGTGAGAATCTGTCATCAAAGTTACCAACATGGCTGTGTGGGAACAGTCATAACCACTGTCACGCAGCCATGTGCGAAGCTCAATGGGTTTTTTTAAGTGGATAAATGCAGCTACATTTTTTTTTTCTACATTAGAAAAACCACATCTGTTGTTACCATGGCTACTAGTCGAGAGAAGGGCCTTCCTGTTTCATTCTGAGAAGCTCATCATCTGCGTTAAAAGTTGATTTAGGCGAGATGTTTATTATTAACCACTGCACAGCGGCGTCAATGCCGCTGGTAAGAGCGTCTGTATTTTTGCCGCCCTCCGTTCTGGGGCGCTCGATGAGTGCACCCAGAGTAACAGCCATTAGCTCGAAAGGGCCGCGCTGTCACCAGTCGCTGCACCCCCACCTTAACACTGAGCAGAACGCTGTGAGAGCATGAGCCGAATTAGGAGAACGACCGAGACTCACTTCTTGTTCCTGGTGGGGGGCCCGGAGCCGTAATGGTGTCAACATGGAAAGCTTTTAGCCCTCTTGAGTTTTTGTCAGGGGCAATTCACCCTCGCTGCTTGTCTTTGTGCGATTTTTACTTCCCTCCCAGCGCTTTTTCCTCTGACCTTTTATGAGCTTTGCTCTTTATTTTGATTTAGATTTTTGTGTTTGAATAAAAGTTCTTGTGTTGTCCTTCTACTTTGCATTAAAACCAAACACAAAAAGATCATTTCAGTGATCATTTCAATCACTCGCTCTGAATGGGGGGGGAATCAATGCCACCATTAAAACCCTCTTTCCTCTCCTGTCTGTGTCTCTCTGTCAGGATGAGGGTAAAGAAACTACCCATGATCCTCGCCCTCCACCTGAAGCGCTTTAAATACATGGACCAGCTGCACCGTTACACCAAACTGTCCTATCGCGTTGTCTTCCCCCTGGAGCTCCGCCTCTTCAACACGTCCGGGGACGCCACCAACCCCGACCGCATGTACGACCTGGTGGCTGTCGTTGTACACTGTGGCAGGTAGGTTATTGTTTTTTACTCACAACTTCTCCCAGTTCTACTTCAGTTTTAAATGACTTAAATATAATTAAATAGTGTGCGCCACTCAGCAGGTCAAGCCAGAGGCCAGTTGGCTGAGGGGTAGAGAGAGACTCAGGGCATTAACTTAGGGTTTTTTATTTCTATTTTAACAATTCTTTTGCCTGCTCTTTATAATAATGTTATAAAAGGTTTTAAAACGTGATCACAGCAAAAACTGTCAGGAAAAGCTTGTGGTGTTAATTCAGCTCTTTGAGCCACGCTGGACGATTCAGCTCAGGTGATTGGGGGATGTGGTAGATGATTATCTGACATCAGCTGACTGACAGCGAGCTTGTACATGTTGCCGGTTGTCAGTTTGTCTTCAGCTTTCCTCAGCTAAGTAGACCTTATCCATGCTGCAGTCTGTTAATGTGAGCGTGTTACAAACCACGTTGTTGCAGCCAGAAGCATCACTCGCTCAAATTTGGCTTTAATCACATTTCTGTTTTATCACAACACAACTTTGAGATGCTGCCTCCACCCACTTGACCACATCACTTAGGTTTTGAGCCTCTGTTGCATCGACAGTGAAACATTTTCCACATCTAAGACCCAAAATATCTCATAGATTGAAAGATTAGACACTGAATAATGTTTTTATTTCAAAGTTTTGTCAATCCACCGTGATGTTACCCATCATGTTGTATTGAAGACTTGAAACTAGAGACTGAGACCATGAACTCATTAGGAAAACTTTTACTGAGCTAATAAATCAAGGGAGAAGTAGTCATTTTCACATAGAATTCAATAGAATATGACTTCTTTTTGCAGCCAGTGGAGTCGCCCCCTGATGGTCATTAGATAGAAGCAGGTTTACAACACTTCAATACAAGCTTGACTTGTCAGTACCAGAGTCTACGTCCACTTTTATAAACGGTCTATGTTATTACCTCAAGAATAAGATTCAACATCAAAGTTTAAATGTTCTCACAATGTGTCTCCCCTCTCTGCCTGTGTCTCTGCACTGCAGTGGTCCCAACCGCGGACACTACATCACCATCGTCAAGAGCCACGGCTTCTGGCTGCTGTTTGACGACGACATCGTAGAGGTAAGAAAGCACGTTCTCAAAGAGCCTTGAAAGATAATGCAGTTTGCATTTTTTGCCTTCAGACTGATCAACAAATGCTTCTCTCGTGTGTGAGCTCAATGTAAATCTCTGAGATTCTTCAGTATTGAAATAAAATAGATGCCTTCAGAGTAGAGAGTCCCCTCTTTTCAGCACGCAGGTGTTTAAATACAGTATCCACTTCTGTTCACTGACACATTCTCACCTTGACATTTATTCTAGCTCCGCTCTAAAAAGATGAACTGCTGTCAGCTGACTGTTGTGTTGTGAACGTTCAGCCTTTTCTTTTGTAACTCATCCTCACTGTTGCACACAAAGCAACTAAGTAAAAAGAGAATCCATCCATTATCCAGCTTTCCCTTACAGGGTCACGGAGGCTTTTGGGTTCAGACCCTGGGCCTGGGGTTTGCATGCTCATTGGGTACATTGTCCGTAGGCGTGAATGTAATTGTCAGTGGTTGTTTATCTCTCCATGTCAGGCCTGTGATAGACTGCCAGCCTGTCCAGGTTGTACTTTGCCAAGTGTCAGCTGGGATTGGCTCCAGCCCCCCTGTGACCATCCGTCCATCTATAGCGCTCATCTGTGCAGGGCTGGCTGGAGCCTGACGCATAGAGACAAACACTCACTCTTACACCTACAGGCAATTTAGAGTCGCCAACTAACCTAGCATGAGCGTGAGGAACCACAGTGCGAACCACAGCCCTAATTATCGAATAGTTTGCTAATTATTTGTTTGATCAATTGAGTAATTGTTCAGACTATAAAACTCAGACAACACCGCAGAACCTGAGGTCATGATATTGTTTTTTTTTTTCTAATGTTCAGTTTACTTCAATGTAAGATGAGGAAGCAAATTCTAGCATTTCAGAGGTTGAATTCATTTATTTTTGCATTTTTGATTTGAATTTGAAAAATACTTACTGATTAGTTTATTTCTATGGTTTATGCATCGACTCGTTGCAGCTGGCAGTTGAAAGGTTTTTTGTCCTTTTTCCCTCATTTGTCTTCTATATATGAGCTATATATGGAGAACTTTATTAGAAAGGTTTAAATAAAAATAGAAGAATAATAAAAACATTACATCATTGCATTTCAAATTGGTTCTTTTCTGGTCATTAGTCTTGGTAAATCAATTATGAACCAAACAGGCAACTATAAAGCATAAAAGGTCAAATCAGGAAACCCGTCTGACCATGATGTTGCCTACAACTTTTAGCCCACGACAGACAAAGTTTAAAATCCCAGTCAGTTTTCCCACTTCTCCACACAGTCTCATTTAGAAGTTTCCCATCTCATCCTAACCAGACAGGAATTTCAAACGGCCGTCCTTCCAGGCCTCGATGTAGATCCTGGCGCCACGAATGTTGTGTCTGGATTTCCTGCGACCTAGATACCTCAACCTTTGCTAAATAATGAGGAGCTAAAATCGGGCTTGGCGTTCAGGATACGGTCAGAAATGGTGGGGCGCATGTAAGCATCCGGAAGTGGAGACCTGCTTTAGCTTATAGAGCAGGATTAGACTGAAGACCCATGGACAAGATCTAGATCCGCCTTACCCACCTCATCTCTCTGGCTCTTTTCCCTAACCTTGTACCCACTGAGACATTATTCATCCCAGTTACACAATCATAAACCACGGGGCTCTTTGATGAGGACGACCTGGTCGGCACATTGTGTTCAGAAGATTATAAATCTGACAAAGTGCCTCTCTGTCTGCTCCAGTCGTCATTCCTCATCTTTTAATTTGTACTATCTGCGAGCAGGTGACGAGTTGATGTCGAGATTTGCCCTTGTGAAAACTTCTGGTTATTTATAACTCCAGTCTCTCGCTTGCGCGCACACACACACACACACACACACACACACACACACACACACACATACATATACATATATATACATATATTTTTTTTTTGGTTGTCATGAAATTGCTGCTCTGCTGATCTCCCCCGTGGCTCCCGTTACAAAACCATCTGCTTCCCTCTCTGATGTGGCGACAGGAGAGAGCATGGCAGCCTTCATAGAAACAACACAGTCTGACAGCCCTCTACATGTGTGATAGCGCTCAGCTGCTTGTTGAATGGTTTCCCAGCTCCTCTCTCAGCATGCTGCCATCCACACTGCAGCCGTCATGGCAGCAGCCTAGAGATGCAACAGTTATGCGTCGTGATAATTGGCGATAGCGTGATGATTAATCAGTTCAAATAGGGAAATATTATGCAACATATAATGAGTATATGATGTTAAAAGTATTTGCTTTACAAGTCGTTCTTCAGCATGATACAGCTCCTTAGCAGTTGACCGCAGCAGTACATGGCCAGTGCCTCTGCATGCTGCAGCCAAGTAACCTTTCAGTTTATTTTTCCTTTCTTCAAGCCAAAAAGATCAGCATGTAACAGTAACCCAGCTATCAGCTGTTAACGGACCGTGGTTAAATGATCCAGGGTTCGTTCTCCATTGCAGAACCAATCTTGCGGCGCAAATGGAGTTTTCTAAGATGTGTAATAGTTTTCTTTTGTTTCACTGCCCTGCCATACAAGTTTATTTTGTGACTGCAGACCTACAGTCTTTTCTTATCTGTTATTTGCTTAAAATGCTTTCCTTCCTGGAAAGAATTATGTCATTTGTACCAATTACAAGGAAATTTATCTGAGGAAAAACTGCTCCATTTAAACCCAAGTAATTACCCATTATGGTGACTTTGTATTGGAAATATTAATTTCCATATATGTTAATTTGTGTTCTCCATAGACACATGGATGACTTGTTATGCCCTAACTAAAAGCCGTATGTGAACAATGAATTAAATTGAGTTACACCAAATGCACTAATTACAGAGCTAACAGGAATTATTTTTTAAAAAAAAACAAAACAAAAAAAAACTATTTAAACCCTACTAAATACCCATTATAGTCACATGTTAAATTGTGTTCATGCCCATATATTAACAGTGAATTTGAATTAATTAAATTGAATTATACCATTTGACCATTGGGATGATTTTCCTTACAATTTGTACCATATTGCACAGCCTTGTCTAAAAATCTACCTTGTTATCCAGCAATATTTTAGTAAATAAACACAGCAACCTTTACAAACCTTAGTCAGCCTTCGTCAGTAATATTCTCAATTCTCAAAGCGTCTGCTAAGAGAAATAAATGGAAACCAAAAGCACGTTGAAATGTCATATAAACATATCTGGATTTTTTTTTTTTTTTTGCGTAGACTCGCTGTCTAATTTATTAGGGACACCTGCACAGTGTGATGCAACCCAATACAACTGTTCTACCTTTATTATTGCCATTATGTTCAGGTTTTGTTGACCCCGCCGTAGAATTACATTACATTATTGTAGCTTAGAGGTGATGTTGTACTGGACTGCTAAAAACATGCAACTCTAGCATTATGCCCCTTTAAAGCATGGGCATTATCTACGGGCCCAGTCTTTACATTCTTTATATTAAACAATAAAATATTTTGTGCAACAAAATACCTCAGCCCTCCTTTCTGATCCAAGTAAGGTTACGGATCAGTGCTCGGTTCTCGTTTGGCCCAATTAAATGTTCAAATCTATACATTTCTTTGCCCTGCCTTGGGAACTTCGGCCCAATTACAATAGTTCATTTTACTTTAACCCCCCCCCCCCCCTCCTCCGGGTGGCGGGAGAGGTCCTCCCGCTGTTTGAATACAGACAGAGCTGCCCGGTCACAGTCATCGCGGGCTGATGTTTAAAACCGATCGCAGCGGCGGTGTATTTTTCCACTATGATGGGACGGACGCCTGCTGAAACATCTGGTCCAGTGGACGGAAACTGGCTGAGTTGTGGAAGATTCCGCTGAGTTCGCAGAGCTGAAACACTAACTCATCATTTTTTTATGGTTTGTGTAGATTTAGTCGCCTTGTCTGCTTCGCTGTTTTGTATTCCAGCCTCCACAACTTTATCTCATAAGTTACATCAATCTTGTTTTATCCTCTGTTTGGTAAAGTTATGGCCAGTTCTACTTCACCACCAAACCAAGAGCATATTTCTTGAAGTTTGTTTTCAGCCCCCTTCTTCCCTCCCTCCCTTTTTGGAGAAATCTACTTCTCCAAATAAGAAACAGACATTACCGCTTACTCGTCAACATACTCGATTTTAAATGGAGATTTGTGTAGCAAATGAAAAGCCTTGGTGAAACAGTTGCACAACAAGGCTCAGCAGTCCTCAGGGAAGGATTTTATGTTGTGCTAAGAAAGGCCTGTCATCCACAGGTCATCTTTACACTCAGGTTTACTAAAGATTTGGCATCTCAGCGTCTCTGAACGTGAAATGTGTTTCTTGTTTTCGTGTCTGGAGAATTTGTGGAAACTAATTTTCTGAAACATGTGGAGCTATAACTTGATAAAAACATTCTTTTCTGAAGGGTTAAGCTAAGCTGCTAACAGATATATTCTGTCTGAGTTAAAAAAAAAAAAAACAAAACAAACATTTTGATCTCAGAAATAATAGCTGTGGTTCGTCCAAGAATCTCTCTCAAACCAAAAAATATGAACACGATGTTCAGTTTTGGTAAAAATGTTTTCGGCTGCCAGTTACTTCTGTGCTCTGCGAGCAGTAAATGGGGGGGAAAGCATTTTTCCTTTCAATGAAACGCAAAGCAGAACAAAAAGAGTGAATTCTACATTTATCTATACACCCTTTTTTTGTTTCAGGAGTCTGAAATATATATAAAAGCTTTTGACATCTGTGGCTGCAAAAATAGAAGGAAAAAAAATCTACACTCCTAAAGAAGGAAGTGGGAAATAAACATGCTGTTCTATGATCTTGATTTAGGGGAAGTAAGACTACGACAGAGTATGAGCTGGTGCTCGGAGGTGATCAGACTCAAAGCGGGGAGGAAAAGTTGGCCTCGGTCTGTCCAGGTGTTAGGAATCTGCCAAACGTCTGTAGCTAACAACCCGTGCTACAGCCAGAGCTACTGTACAAGTGTTTGCCAGACTGTTATTATCAGTGTAACCCTCCTTAAAACCACAAATTGCCATTGATATTTTCATATTTTTCAGGAGCTTTAAAGGTGGTGGGTGTATCGCTGAATTTTGGATTGAGCCAGACTAGCCGTTTCCCCCTCTATCCAATCTTTATGCTAAGCTAAGCTAATTGCCTCATCGATCTCAGCGCTGTGCTTAGTGCACAGATGAGAAAAAAGGCAAATAATCATATACCTGTGTAAGTCATTTAACTGCAGTGATGTAAAACAACTCTGTCTTCTTCTCTTGTAGAAAATTGACGCCCAGGCGATCGAGGAGTTCTACGGTCTGACGTCGGACATTTCCAAGAACTCTGAGTCGGGATACATCCTGTTCTACCAGTCCAGAGACTGAACCAGCCAGTGGTAATCCCCAACAGACTGTCACTCAACAGAGGGGGAGGGGCTTATGGCTGCCACCGGCTCGGCCCAGTACGCTCACATAAGTATCCAGGCTTTATTCCCTGTAGGCGGAGATTTGCACTGGAGCGCCACTCGAATCGGTTGAGACGTGCGCAGGTCGCATGCCAGCCTCCTGGATTACGACCGTTCAAATCCTCTGAGCCCACACTGCAACAAGCACCTTACAAAACAAGATGGCCGAATCTGTAACACACTCGCTTTGCACTGTGGCATCAGCTGGGAAAGACTAAGGGTAAGGCCAAAATCCAAGAGGCTGACATCGCCGTGTGCACAGCGGTAAAAGCTGTCTGGGACGTGGTGATGACGGTGCACAGTGACCAATCAGCTGTTTCGCATGAGACACACGATTAACTCGTGCCAGAGGATGCCAAGCCTCCTCGTCATGGTTACCATCGGTGGCATCGCAGTCTTCTTTAGTGTTCTTTGTGTGCATATTATACCGTGCTAAATTAGCTTTCCACAGCGACCGTAAAGCATTTCCTTAGCTTTACGCCAACACATAACCTTCACCTCAAAATAAACTCCCTGACGAATCTTCCTCTGGAGAGCGTTGTTAGAAGTCCCCACCGTCACAACAAAGCCGCCGACATCTACCTTTAGCGAGCGATTGATTAGCTTGAGCGTGTTTTCTCAGCACAGCGCAGTGACGCAGTTGCTAGTTTGCTGTGTTCATATCATGAGGTGGTGGTGCTAATAAGATATAGTGTTATGGGCAGAACATAAAATGAAAACCAGCCACTGCAGAGGCGTTGATGCATCTGAGAAATTGGTCTTTAACAGATAAGTGTGGCTCATTATTTTCAGTTTTTACTAAACGCACACAAATAAATTCAATTTTCCTTATTTGAAATATCAAAAACTAGTGTAAAACCAAAATACAATTTCACATTATCTGTAATTTAATCATTTATTGTTTTATTCATAATTCCAAGGTTTTATCAGCAGCATTTTTGAGGTTTTGGCCTATTTTTCTCTTCACTTTTTATTACCAGGGATATTTTATGAGCATGTTTTACTATAAACTGGATTTGGATGAGCAGACTAAAAGGGGTAAAAACATAAAACAATGAGCTTAAAGATCTGACAATCCTGTTTTTTTTTTTAGCTTTAAAAAAATTCGCTAAGCAGTTAAAGTGGCTGGTGAAAGTTTTAGTTCTCAAGTTCCTGGTGTGTCGTGCCATTACGGGTCATGTTTGGTGCCACAGCAAAAAAAAAGAAAAGAAAAAAAAAAGTCCACAAGGGAATACATTTCAACAGCATAAGCTAACTTTTTTTTTTTGAAGTTGGCTTTTCGTGGTTTTGACAGAAAGCACAGTTTCCGTCAGAGTTTGCTTTTAAAAGTTCATGTTTTTTTTCTTTTTTTTTTAAATGCCAGATATGCACATTTGTATAATTTCAAAGGGACACACAAAGAGATAAAGACTTATTTCTTCTTCATGAAGTCAGTTCTGACATCCAAACTGTCACACTACACAAAACCTGTCTGGATGTTTATGTTTAGTGTGTCTTGTCCTTCAGTTCCTGTGTAAAGCTTTATTTATGGACTGCAAACTGTTAACACCTCTGTACACACACACACACCTTGCTGCAGCTTGTACAGTAGACCTCATAACATCAGCCACTAATGACGCGCTGGCAGATTTCAACTCTGGCTCAAGTGTTTCTCCTGCAGCTGCAGCTCTGGCAGATGCTCAGACCTTTTACATAACATGTTTTTCACTCAGATCCTCGTGAATTGGAGCCCTCAGTAACGCTGAGTGACGCTAACAGTCTGCTGATGTGGAGCTCGACCACGGTCGGCCGACAGCCACGCGGTATATTTAATGCAGTAAGACAGTCTCTGTCTGTTTTGGTCTCAGCAGTTTAAAATGGCTTCGCCTCCTCAGTATCTCTTAAAATCTAATTTAGAAAAGACTTGGTGACAACTTCTGACTCAGTGTTGACTCATCCGGTTACTGGTAATATTAAAGGGCCACATCACCAAATATTGGACTGAACTGTTGCTTTTTTTAAAACAGTTAAAAATAAAACAAGGAAGCCAGTTGATCAGTCAGTCGCCCGAAAAATGTATTGGCAACAATTTTTTTGCTTAATCAAAGTAATTGAAATCAAATTAGAGGAATATGAAGCATTTTTTTGTTCTTTTTCAAAGAAAATTCAGACACTAATCAGCATTTTGATCACTAATTTGTCCTTGGCCTGTCTTGACTATTTGATGTTTAAATGATAAATGAATCGATTCAAAATATGTTCTCATGAAAAATAAACTCAGTCGTGTGTGTGAGAATAAACATGAGTTGCAGATGTGTTATTACACAACGTCAGCTAGTGAACAAGTGAAAACCAACAACCAAAAAAGTTGTTTGGTACATATCATGAAACACGGTGAGAAATTGTGGTATTGAGTTTAGTTTGCTCATTGAGGCCTTTTGTTAAATTACAATATAAACCGGTCGCTAATGCCAGTTGAGATGTACAGATATCATCCAGTTAAGAAGGTTAATATCTCAAATACAGTTTTCATAACGTTTTTTTTATTTTTATTATTCAATGTCTTTTAAATGTCAGAAATAGTTTCCAGCTGAAATTTTTGGATTTCTTGTCCAAAACCCCAAATTATTCAATTCACAACGATACAAAACAGAGAAAAGCAACAAATCCTGCAATTATGCCAGTGGTTAGAAGACATTTGGTTTTTTGCCTTGACAAACAAATTTAAGTGATTTATCAATTATCAAAGTTGTTGCCAATTCATTTTCTGTCTATTGACTGAATTAACAGATGTCGTTGGATTGTGTGAATAGGTGGTTTAATCCATTTATACTTACAAACAGGTTTTAATTGTGCTTAGAGGAGGGAAAAAAAGCCGTTTTTAAACCTTTTACTAATTCTCAACTTCAGCCTGCTGATCGACTACAACCTCCTTTTCTTTTGTTAAACGCACAAACAAACCAAATGTAGGTTCGTTGGGTTTAGCCTTGTTTTTTTTTTTTGTTTTGTTTTTTTTTTTGTTTTTTTAAAGTATGTTTGACACTGCCAAGCTCATGAGACTCCACCCGACCGGGCTGTCTTGGATTAACAAGCGAACTCACCCTGTCACTCCTTCATAACAGAGCTGCAGCAGATGGAAAGTGGATGGAAATACGCTCCCTGTAGCCTGTTTATATTCTACAGTAGTTGAGTGGCCTGGGCGGTGGGTCAACTATTATCTGAATGTTAAAATGTAAAGTAAAATAAAAACATGGCTGCTGCTTGACCTGTAAAGCACCATTTTGATTTTGGGTGCGTCTCAGCACTCAAGCCGCTCTCTCTCCCCTTTTAAGACAAGAAAAGCATTTTCAGTAATGTAATTTTTTTTAACAAGCACAGGATCGATGTCTGACGTGTAGCCGTGATCCCCTCCGGATGTGTCTGCATCATGTTTGCGTTACCGAGATTTGATCCTCGAGTCGTACTACGGGTCACAATCCCGCATTTCAGTCACTGAGCATCTTCATTACAGGAAGTACAAAAAAAAAAAAAAGGATGGTGGGCAATATTTGTAGTGACCCATATGACCTTCACTGCGCTTGAACAGAAGAAAGAGGAATAAAATTTACTTCCTGTGGCTAAAAGGTCCCTGCTGGGGATAATGGGGATATTAGGGTGGGGTGTAAATGTAGTCAGTGTCAAACACCATCAAACAGCAACAATGCCTGTAAAGCTTTATTCCCAAAGGAAGGAAGCAATGCTAAACGCTAGCACTGCTAGGACAGCTCCTTTAATGTTAACATTAAAAACAAAGTTATGGAGTTGGCTAGTGTGGAAAGAAAAGAGTGAAATAAAAGAGAGAGAGAGGGATTGAACAACTTTGAAATACAATTTTTTTTTTCTATCATGGTTATGCATTAAAGCTAAAATAAACTCAAAATAAACTTGATAGATTTTACAATGTCTTTTCTCTTTTCCATCAGACATACATATAACTTTTAGCCACTAGAGGCAGTAGTGAGCGTACGTGTTGCCTGCCCTCTGGTCATTTTAAACATGACAGATTTTATGGCTCAGAACTGAGTGATAGAAATGTTCCAGCTTCGTTGCGATCAGCGATGTGCACCATGCCACATCTGGATCAGGGCTCGGTAACGTTGAGACTTTGTCGGCACATCCAGTCATATCCCGTCTCAATAAATCTGTTTTAAATGAATCCCAGCAGTTAAAATCTGCCCACCATGACCACAGCAGGCGGGTGGTGAAGTTCTTGAACGCCTTATTTTGTGCACAGTTTTTAAAACAAAGGAGAGGAGGCGACTTCAGGTGACACATCCCAAACACGCTACTTCGTCAACTGGGTCGAGGCTTCAAAGTCAACACTATGTCCTTTTCCTGTCTGTGCTGCTCTTAGACTCAACTAATCTACATGAAAGGATGATTTTGATTAATTGTTTTTGGGGGTTTATCCATTTTGTTTCCATCAGTTCTGCAGTTTTTTGAAGTCAGGAAGAAAAAAAAAAGAAGTTTATGATTGCTGATGACTTGAAACGCAGGTTATATCCAGGCACCAGTGGAATCAGGGGACTCTTTAAGTTCTTGCTTTCATATATACCCAATGATGTGTTTATATTCTAAGCCTTTTAAGCTAAATTTCCTTCACTCACAGTATAAATGAAGAAAAACAAGCACAAAAAGACATCATTTGGGACATGGAAGTCCCCAGATTCAGTTTGGAGCCAGTTATGAATCTGATGCAGTTCATGGACGTCATCAATACCCAAAATGTTTGTTGAATTTTTTTTGGCCAGACAAAGGTTTGGAAACCCATGTTGAAACAAGGCTCTTTTTTTATTTAAATACTATTAAAATTATTATTATGAATGTTTATGTTAACTTCTTTTTCTTAGATGTTTCACTTGTTCTTGATATATTTTACTAATTTTAATAGTCTACCATTCTTGCGTAGGCAGCTCTGGATATTTTTGAGGATTTATTTTGTTTTAATTTTTTGGGAGTATGTGATGAGAGATGTTGATGTGTACATAAATACAGATGTTATTATTGGAATATAAATAATTGCTTGCTTGAAATAATCAGCAGACCTAGATCAAAAAATGTTAGCGGACGTTACGTCTGTACAGAACTTTTATTCTGGTAGTGTATCAATATGCCTGGTGCTTTAAAAAGTAACAAGCCCCACCCGTCTGGCACCACAGGCAGCCTAAACCAAACAACTCCAAATAAAGAAGCACACATGTAATCTGACCAGTCACATGTATTGTACACGGATGTCTGATTTCATTGGGGTCATTTTGAAGAAGACTAGAACTTCTATAACAAACTAACCCATGTATCACTGTGTTGAAGGAAAAATCCACTTTAAATTACATGAATTCATGAAACTAAACAACTGTTGGTGTTTTTCTTTATGTCTTTCAGTTTGTTTTATAATTTGATATTTGATTTTACATTTTCTGGTAAGTTACTGGTTGAATTCTGTAGCTGTGCCATCATAATTACTCAGTTCTGATATACAGAAACAATTTTTTTCATAATTTAAAAAAGCTGAAACAATCTAATTACAGATTAATTGTATGTCAGCTGCTAATAGATGGCACTGGCAATTTTTTTTTTAAACTAAACTGTTGCCATTATTTGATATATTGGCCAAATTTAAAAAAAAAAACTAAACAAAATTAAGGGATTCTTATCAAAATATTTTTTTGTTGTGAAATTATGTAGAAACATAACTATTCCTCTTTAATTTTAATTCTTCCTCTTTAATCTAATTCCTCTTTTTTAAAATAAAAATAGTGTAAAAGTAAAAATTACAACACAGGCCTGGCAATATCTGATCAAAACGATTAACCTGACCAAGGATTCGGCATAAACTTTCCGTACTTTGACTATGAAACTCAAAAAGGAATTTAGTATGTGTAGGACTCTCACAGAGTCTTAAAATCATTATTTCTTGTTGATGTTTTCACAATCTTAAATACAGTGTCATCTGCAAAGAGCTTTAGTTTTCTACCAACATTACCTGGTCTGCAGAAGCTACGCTTATAACAACTACTACTAAATGTGTAACAATTTTTATAACTTATTAATCTCCTGTATCTCTATTATTGAGAAAAAGCAGCCTCCATCGTGGTTGTGGATGGCATAAAGAGAAATGCATGAAATTACTTCCTGAATGAAATGGGTTGGGAAATTGTAATGACGTTTTGCTACAAATTAACTTAAAAATCAACTCATGGATTTTTCCTTTAACAGTTTAAGTTTTCACGTGCTCTTAAATGTCCCTTCTGGGCTTCGGTCGTCCATATCACCCACCCCCTCCTTTTAAGACCCGCCAAGAATGTAAATGTTTTAAACCCATCGTGTGATGGATGAGAGGTGACTCAATGTGTCATTAAAACTCTAACATTGTGTGTTGCAACTAGTGTGCGACATGACAGCAGCCTCACACGCACAAACAACAAAACCACTTACTTGCATGAAATTAAACCAAGGACCAAAACAGCTCCATGTCTCTAGGAAACAAGTTTAAACCCCTTGTTTTGTTAATGTTTTGCAGCTTCAAACTTTAAGATATAACATTCAGTTATGGGGAACATAAAAAACAAGGATTTGATTTCTTGTTGAGCAAAAGTCCGTTGAAGTGTAACAGAAAAAAAAAAGCTGGTTCAGTCTTTTTTCTCTTATTTTGGCTCCAGTCTCACACAGAGAGTGTGTTTTTCCCCCCATCCAGGGCTTTGTGGCAGATCTTAAACTGGCCATAAATTGTTCAAAACTGCAGAGTCTGAGGCTTCTTCATTTTAGCTACAAACACACGCCAGTAACTTCTGTTTGTATTTGTGGGGCTGCAGCTGCTTCACATACTCATCATGAATACATGTAGATGCAGTGAAGTTTGGGAATGAGGGCTGGATCTGCTGGTGTCCGAACTGTTTGAAATAAACCACAAACTGGTTCTGATGATGGAATTAACTGTTTAATCTCTGTTGCTGTTTCTGAGGATTCATTTGTGTTGGTTTGATCTGCTGCAGAGTTCGAGGAGGCAATTTATGAGGTTTTATGAGGTGGTTTTAATGCGAAGGTGACAAAGTGTTATGATTATTTTCTGCCGAGAAGGTGCTCGAGCTTTAACATTAGTCAAGATTCATTTGTCATTATTTTTATGAGAAATCATCATGATGTGTTGAGTGCAGAGAACAGTTTGTTTAGCTAGTTTGTATTTGGAGAAAGAGGCTCTGACTTCTTTCCCCCACCTCTGAAGCTTTATGCCCTGCAGGCATGTGCAAAAGAAATAAAAGTATTGGGTTAAAAAACGGTGAAAATTGGCAGAGGTGGATTTAGTGACAGCTCAGATCTTTACCTTTTTGTTGTTTGCTGACTTGGAATTTCGTGTAATTTGCCGTTTGACCGTTGTCTGTCGGCTCAAACCTTCTGTTTCTGCTAAAATACTGTATAATTAACTGGAATCGAAGTATTAGAGTGAAACAGTAAACCCTCAAAATTATAGCTTTTTCATGCCAGAATATTATTTTTGTGATTTTTCTTTTTTTTTATCCTACTAAAGTACTATTATTACACGCAAAGCCTTTAAATCAGTTGCAGAGAATTGAGAACCCGTGATTCACTAGAAATACAGGAAACAAAAAATGAAACTAAAAAACAGGCTTTTCTATCACGTTTGCGTTTTTATTGGAAAATCCCTTTAGTTTTATAAGGGCTCCTCCCTAAAGCGTCAATTCGGTGGAAACTTTGTTTAATTTTACAGGAGCTCAAGCAAAAAAAAAAAAAGAAAGAAAAAAAGCTGGAAACAGCAAATTAGATTTGAGAAATATATTAGTGGATGATTGTGGAATTGTACTGATGTAGTTTCCAGTCTGTTTCCTGCTAAAAGGTCAGTCATGGTAAAAAAAAAAAAATGTGGGATTTCCAGTGAGTTTTTTATTCCCTGGTCCTCTGCAGGTCTATCTCAATCGAGAAGTGGAAATCCAAACAAACTCTGCAGCATCTAAATGGAACCAAATGAGAATGAGAACGACTTCTGTCGGCGTATTCGGTGTGAGATCATCTTTCCCTGCAGGGTTTTTTTGTCGTCTGACTCACTTTATTGCTTTTCAGATGCTTGTTGTGCTGCCAAAACTATGACCAAAAGTCAAGTAGTAACAGCGCTCAAAACATGAATCCCTCCTCTTTCCCAGCAGATTCAACAATAAGCAATGACGCAGAGGGGAGTTTGACATTTAATTCTCCGTAGGTAGGTGGTACATAGTCCGGTTTAGGTCTTAACACACTTTGATGGATTTTTACAATGATATAGAAAAAGTGTCACTGACGAAAAAAAAAAAGAAACAAAAAAACTAAACAAAATATATCTTGTTTTCACCAAAAGAACAGATGATACATTCACCTGACGACTGTACAACGTCTGTGGTAAAGAAACACAACATTAGGATGTAGGAAAATCTCTGTACAACAACAGGAGACAGTAGATTTCTACTACAAAGAGGCCAGAAACAAACATGTGTACAGTTTCTAGCTGTTTGGCACTATTCCCAAACCTAAATACGCTGATCTACACACTACGTCATATGGGTGAATGTCTCCCTCTAGTGGTTAAAGGGAGGTAACACTCCTCAAAGCTGAATTCCTGCATGATATTCCTGTAGTTTTACCTCAACCTACTGACTTCTATGTGCTGGAGGGGGTTGGAAGTAGCTCTGAAGACACATGCACATGCTGTGATACTTTATTAAACTGACAATCAATGCCTCCACAAGTTCGTGATAATGGGCGAGACCCCATTTAGTGGCTGTTCCGGTGCTTTCACGATTTCACGAAAGAGAGAAAATCCCACACACTGCTGTTGCTCAGCATCACAGTGTTTTGGTGATTATAACGTTTCGGTCTCTTATCGGGACCAAATTTTCCAACACATCATTAAGAGAGAACTAAATGATTCCACACCATTTTCCTCATATTTCCTCTTAACCTCAAAGAAAAAAACTTTAAGGTTTTGCTGCACAAAGTTACAGGTGCAGATGTTTTTTTTTTTTTGTTCTTGCTTTAAATGCTACGTTCACAGGAAACAGCTCAAGACGATTGTGTTATCACACAGTTGGTCATGTAAACACTAAAAATACACTGCTCCGACATTATAGTGCTTTATCGTGAAACCTTTTTCCGTCAAAGTTGGATTTATCAGTTTTCGGAAAAATATGAACGTCAAAAAAAAGTGAGGTCAGGATGCAAATTCCTGTTTGCTGTTAACAGCTCAAAGGTAAATGCATCTTTTGGCAAAGTGGACTGCTTCATTTTTGGAGGTCACGAGCCAACTCTAACCTAGATGTCTAAAAAATATATATATAAAAATTAAAACAAAAAACTGGTGTGTGGACGAATTTTCTCTTGATTTACTGACATTTCATATATGGAGACCCACAGTGTTCAATATGACATAAATAAAACAAATGAAATTACTATCATATGAATCAATACAGACAAAATATACAACCAAGAAATTTCATTAAGAAACACGTGACTCAAACTGAAAACTGTGCAGAAACAGACTTTGGAAAAAGGGAATTTTGAAATACAAATAAAACGAATGAATGAATTATTGACACGCTATATATTTTATCTGTTGTTATTCACATTATTGAACACTTAGGATCTTCATAGCTGAATGTAATTGTAGATGTTCTGAGGGTTGAAGTTTAGATTTAGTCAATAGTAAATCGATATTAAATGCTCATTGAAGGGTAACAAGAAAACAACAAAAACCAAAGGGAGTCTGGTACGGAAAGAGGTTAATGGCGTTACAGTTAGTAACAGTTCTAGGTAGTAAAGACAAAGTTTTGTGTATGTAAACGTACGTGTATGAATACAACTAGTATATATTATATACATGACAATTATTACTGCATCCACATCCGGATAATCTCATAGACAGGTTTATTTTGTATTTTTTTTGTACTTTCCCCCGCATGTGTCCTTGTCTCTGTCTGAGGAAGTTCCACATAAAAAGTCTTCATCAATCCAAGCTGTCTTTAAAAAAAAAAAAAAAAAAAAAAAAGTTTATCTGACATTTCCTTCTTCATTTCTTCTTTTTCCCAACTGCAGATTCACACACAGGAAGTTCTCTTAAAGTTGGAATCAAGATTTTTCAAAACAAGAGTGGTCTGATGTGATCATGACATGTTTGTAATCCTGGGAATATACTGAAGTTTTGTTTGTTAAAGTAAAAGTTGAGTCTGTAAGTGTAACAGGAACTTTGACCAATTTCTGACCTTGGACAGGAAGTGATACACCTGTTCCTCTTTCTCTTCTCGCCCTTCATCATACCATCGTCTCCGAGCCCGACCCTTTCCCGGTGAAGAAGTCCCAGAAGTTGGCGGTGGGTGATGGTTTGGCCTCCTCCTGTGGCGTCTGTCTCACCCAGATGCTGCTCTCGGTCGACCCGCTCAGACTGGAGCAACTGCCGCCGCCCATAGAGAAGCTGAGCGCAGAGCCCAGCGGGCCCCTGCGGTCCTGGTGGTCGGGGTCCTGACCGTGGAGCCGGGAGGAAGAGGAGGAGGATGACTGGGTCAGGCTGAGCAGGTTGTGGTGGGAGTGGAACTGACGCATGTGGCGGATGGATTTACCTGGAGGAACCTCACCTGGAGGAAGCAGACAAGGTGGGGTTCAGACCTGTGGGCTGGGGCCTTAGTCACACATTTCTAGGCCGTAAACACAAATTTCCCACCACGAAACCTCTGCAGAGCTCAAACACTGATCCTGAACCTTCCACGAGGAAGGAAGGAAAGAGGAAACAGACCTTTCCTTTGGAAAATAAAAGCGCAACAATTTCCACCAAAGGCAACTTCTCTGCTTGAACACATGATGAAGTCAAAAACAAGTCAAAACGAAGGAGCCCATCAAGGGTAGGAAAATAAAACTGTCATGGAAATGTATTTAGAAACCTTGTGCTTTAAGCATTTAATGAATATATCATGTAATTTAAAAATCTTGAACTTCATCCCCCTGGTTTGTGTTTTGTTTGTGTGTTATTCTATTTTTGTGACACTGGTAGTTTTTACTACCTTAAGACACCGCTTTTATTCTGAAGGTCAAAGCCTGATAATGTTCCAATCAACTATTCAAATAATAAATGAGGAATCTGTGGCTTATTAAGCTATCTGCACATCTCAATGAATATGAAATGCATATTAGAAAATGTACAAAATTGTTGTATACATCTTTTTTTTTATATATCAAGCTTTGACCTTCAGAATAAAAGCGGTGTCTGAAGGTAAACTATCACAAAAATAAATGGTTGATAAAGTTAATAAATAGAATTTTTGTTTAGAAATAGAAAAATTGATATTTCCTTTGTAAACATTTAAATAAGACAGATATGTACTGATCATTTGATTATAAATATGTTACTTGAAAGAATATAAAAGTACTTTTTTTTGGCTCTTTTGTTCCTCCGTGTTTATATTTTCATTGTAATTGGGGCACAAAAATGAAAATAAACTATTTGTTAGTTTTGTTTTAAATCATATATTAAAAAAAGAACTGAATATAAAGCAGCGTCTATCGGTCACAGATAGGTGGTGCTGTTGCAACATTTATTATCCCAACACAAATTCAAAAAGCTGCACAGTCTCCTGCTAAATAATGACGCTGTAATGAAACAAATCTGCAGTAATGTAATAAAAAGGAGCCTGGTCAAGAGGATTTGTAGTTACTTCCTGTCTTAATGTTTACCAAAATCAGGGCACAGTCGACTGTCAAACGACTGATTTCTCTCTGCCTTTGGTTTTGTTTTGTAAATGTAAAAGCAGTTTTTTCACTCATCCAACCACCTGGTGTCTCCAGACTCTCTGGAGTCTGTGATTCTCTGTGCTGTGGTGTAATCCAGACCAGATTTCCCTCCAAATCTGATTTTGTGTGTCTCAGATTTTTGGATCTGATCATATTTATTAGCTTGATCAGCTTAGCCTCCCGCCCTGAGCATCTAACGCCAACAAATCCAGTACCGTATCTCGTCTCCTGCCGCTTTCTGTTCTGGTTCAGCTTCAGCACGTTGAGGAAGACCTCGCTGGTCAAGCTGCCCTCGCCGCCGCTCCCATCGGGTGGGAAGAGGGGTGAGGGGGGCTCTAGAGGGGACAGGCTCCCGCTGGAGGCCCCCACGGAGTCCAGGGACGCCCCTGTGTCCCGTCGACCCCCCGACTCGCTGGTGCTCTCCACCGTCAGATGGCTGCTGCTGAGAGGAGCCAGGGACCACAGTTAAACGACGCCGTACATTTGATGCTTATGGGACTGTGTTAACAGGACGGTTGTCGTGGTTACCTGAGTTTCCGACGCAGCAGATAGTCGATGATGTCCGGGTCGGTCTGGATCAGACTCATCAGGACCTCCTGCTGCACCTCTGCAGACACCTGGGGAAACACACACATCCCTTTTATCAGCTCACATATAAGAATAATGATTCTGATTATTGTTCTGAGTATTTGTCTGAAAGGTTTTTGTACCGTGAAAAGCCTCCTGTGGTTCTGTATGAGCACCAGAGTGACGCTGATGATGGCCGTACTGTCCTCGATGCCCATCGCCTGCAGACTCACGTCTCCTCCTCTTTCCCTCTGCAGCAGGTTCGGCCCGAAGATCACGGCCAGGTTAGCAGCCGTCATCTTGTTCCCAGGGATCTGGAGGAGGAGGAGGAGGAGGTGAGGAAGGATAGAAAGGTGGATGGAGAAGTTCGGATAGATAGATAGATAGATAGATAGATAGATAGATAGATAGATAGATAGATAGATAGATACCTAATATTCGATATATAGATACTAGATTGGTAGATCAACTGTATATATATTTTTATAAATATTTTTTGGGGTAAAGCTCTTAAAGATGCTGGATCCTACACTTCCCATGATGCAATTCTTGTTGCTTTCTGTCAGACCTCATCCGCCAAAATCTGCAGTCCTCAAGCCTAAATCCTGACGGCATAAGATACGCGTAGCGCCCCTTTAAGAAAAGCCTTCGTCACCACGTGTCTCACCTCCTCATCGTTGGTTCCTATGCTGTCCTGGGCGAAGCTCTGCACGGTGTGTAACAGGGTGAGGAGGCGCAGCAGGGTGTCGCAGTTACAGGGAGGCAGCAGGTAGAGGAGGTGCTGCAGGTACTGGAGCTGGTCCGCTCCTCTCAGCACTACAGGAGGAAGAGGAGGAGGAGGAGGAAGACACGTTTGTCAACAACTCTGCAGCTCTATTCACCTTTGTAGCCCTGTTTTTTGGTTTTAAGACACATTTCTGGACCATTTAGCAGCTGTAGGCGTGTGCGAGCGTACGATTGGCGTGCAGGAAGGCGGGGTACAGCTCTCTGGGCAGCAGAGGATCAGGCATGTCCCTCAGAAACTCCTTCAGCAACGCTGCTACGTCATGGACGCTGTGCTCCTCGTCCAGCTGGACGTCCACCCCCATGTCGAAGTCCTCCCGCAGCTGAGGGGCACAAACACACACAGATGATGCACATGATCCAAAACACTCAGTAGTTCATGATGAACTCGCGCTGAGGCCAAATAAAGATCACTTTTCCCCTGATGGACAAGATTTCTCAAAAACAGGATATCACACATCATCAGTTTGTGAGTGGAAGATTATTTTTATCTTCAAGGGGAGAGAGAGAAAGGAAACATGGGACAGTGAATCAAATCGACAGGTAAAGATGAGCTCACGTCATCTTTCTTACCCAATTAATTCTAAAAATTTATATGATGTCGTGTCAATGTACTAAAACAAAACTTTCAGCTCTTTTAAAATTTAAGGTTAAGGCTTTATTCAAGATACAAGAATGTGTCCTCACCTGTCTCACTCTCTTCTTTGAGCTTCCAACTCGGAAAATCCCAACAGTCTGAAGCCCTGGGGACACAAAGTACAAAGTACACGTTTCATTTACACTGACAATCAAAGATTATGTCTTTATTTTGTTTTTAGTACTGATACTTTTGAGGGTTTGTTACATTTGGGGAGCCCAAAAGGTGCAAGAGAAACCAAACCCAGATCTCACCGTGGGCCTCGATGTGACCGCAGCACCTCTCCAGGACTCGGGGCACCTGTCTGTAGATGGGGTTGAGGCTGAGCTTGTTCTGAGTCCTCCCCTCCGGGCCGCCGCCCGCCGCCTTCTTCAGCTCCAGCTCGGCTGGGTGGGAGAGCTGCAGCGCCTCCAGCAGGCGAGACTGACTCTCCACAAGGTCAGAGATGGAGTCCACCGACAGACCTCCCTGCAGAGAGCAGAGGGAGGATGAGGAAGATAAAAGAAGCTTCCTGATACTTTGATTGAAAATACAAAAACTGAAAAAAGGAGGTGAAAAACAAAAACAATCTATCAACATTAACAATCTCAAACTGCTTTTTTTTTTTGGTGAAATTCAGAAGTTTAAGTTAGATTAAAATATCTCAGATCATACAATAATAATATATAATTCACATAAAACTGGGATTTGAATTTAATTTCAAATCAGATGAAGAAAACAAACTCACGCACTACTCAGTAATATCTGCTATCAGGTTTTTGCAGATCTATCTATAGTATAAATAATAATAATAGTAATCGTTATTTAGAGAGCAATTATAGACATTGTCATCAGCACAGATCGCAGTCCACAAATGTTAAATGTAGGTTTACGTTGTCATCGCCATTTCATAATTTGTCCACTAGAGGGCGCTTTTTCCCAGCACAAAAGTTTCCGTTTTAGTCACGAGTTCTTGAAAAAAGGTTTTATCTAAAATGTTCACATACCACCTTTTATTGGTGAGTTGAAATTGAAAGCTTTTATATAAACATTTTTTTTTACAAAGAAAAAAAATGTTTTTTTTTTGTTTTTTGTTTTTTTTAACATACAAACTGTAAATAAATCATAAACACAAACATTTGGTTGAAACGTTTTCTTTTTTTGGTAGGTTGCGATTGAAAACTAAATAAGAAGCTATGGTGCACTGTGTATTACATAATTTCATGAGGTCGAAAATGAAACTTCATGCACAGTGATATAACTAAATATCAGTAGATTAATTGATATGCACAAACATGTTTATATTTCTTATATTGACAGCTTTCAATTGGTGTCAGTCTAAAAAAAAATTCAGTCTTCTGCTTCAAACAAAATTTGTTAAAAATTTTGAACATTTTAAAAATATGTGTTCATTTTTTTAACCTGTGTTTCCCCTAATCCTTTTTTATATTTCTTTCTTGCATTGTTTTTGCATTTGTAAGAAATCTTTTCAAACTTTTTTCTACAAATATTTTTTATATTTGTTTTTTGCATTTTTTATCATTTAAAAAAAATTTAGAAAATTTTTAAAAAAATTTTTAAATGTAAAAACTTTTTACATTTAAAAAAAAAATTAGCAAATTTTTTGAACCTTTTTTCCCAAAATCTTTTGTTATATTATCTGTTTTTATAGTTCTTTCTTAATTTTTTTGTTTACATTTTAAAAAAATTTACAATTTTTTAAAACCCTTTTTAATCTAAAATTTTCTAATTTTTAAACATTTTTTTCCAAATAGTTTTTTGTAATTTTTTGTAAAATTTTATCTTTTTTATATTTCTTTTTTGTATTTTAAAAAAAGAAAATTTAAAATTGCAATTTTTTTTTTTACTTTTTCCCCTAATCTTTTTTATATTTCTCTCTTGCATTTTTTTACATTTTACAAAAAATTTGCAAATTTTTTGAATATTTTTCCCCAAATCTTTTTTTATATTTGTTTTTTGCATTTTTTATCATTTAAAAAAAAAATTTAGAAAATTTTTTTAATTTTTTTTAAATTTAAAAACTTTTTACATTTTTTAAAAAAAATTTGCAATTTTTTTGAACCTTTTTTCCCCTTTTTTTTCTTTTTTGTATTTGTATTTTGTTTTTTACAAAATGTAATTAAACAGAAAACACAAACATTTTGTGAGAACTCTTTCTTTTGTTTTTTGAGAAGAGAAAAAAAAGCAAAGTGACGTGAGAGAGGAAAAAAAAATTGTGTGTTGATGAAGACATAAAATGGAAGATGACAGGTGGAAAGAACATTTTAAGACGGATGGCAGGACAGAATTTGCCATCTAGTAAATATTCGAGGAGCTGAAACTGAATACCACAGAAAATATAAATCACTTGTCTATGACCTCCAAGTGATTTCTGGAGGAATGCCATGTGTTGGAGGAATTTACAGGAGCTTAGAAATGAGAGGATATTTATTCAGTATGAAGTGCTAGTGTTGGTTTGAATTGTTATTTAAGCCTCTAAAAAACAGAATCTGAGTATTTGATGAAACCTGACTCATTTCTGTGCAAACACACTCCTGAAATATAGAAATAAAATGTCACATCATATGAAAATATCAAGCAAGATACATAGTTTTTACTTAACTTTGGGCAACCTGTCCATATATGATTGAAATCTTTTTTCTCACTCGTAATTAACAAAAACAAACATAATAATAGAAATGAATAAATACATAAATAATAATAATGATAGTGTTTATATGTGTGTGAAGTGTTTATATGAGACATGTCAGACATGATACTAAAAACATTATATTTGGTGTTCGGACTGAGGAGATTGGCCTTTTTTCTGACATTTAAAAAACTTCCAAATACACGTCACAAAGAGCGAGGAACACATTTTTTTGTAGCTCTATATCACATTAATACAAAATTGTTGGTAGTTGTCCAATGTGAGCTACTAAAGCATGCTCACAAACCACAGGTTACGCTCATCTGACACCTGAAAACCCTCCATAAATCTTATTTCTAGCCCACATAGGGAGGTCTGGCTACTTCACCGCTGTGTAGGACAAAGTTATAAAGTTCTCACAGCAACTTCTGCCTCTGCACTTTGCTCCTCTTCCACTATTCATCGAGTTCCAGTCATTCATTTCAACCATTATCCGACTGTGCGCGTTATCGGTGAAACGCCACAGAGCTGCAGCTGCATCATCTATCAACCTGAAGACCTCGAGCCAAGTGTGTGTGTGTCAACAGATATATAAACAGTGAGCTGCTACAGTCCACATC
Organism: Rachycentron canadum; assembly: GCA_038496675.1. Classification (NCBI taxonomy): domain Eukaryota; kingdom Metazoa; phylum Chordata; class Actinopteri; order Carangiformes; family Rachycentridae; genus Rachycentron; species Rachycentron canadum. Next base: position 2,778,140 of record CM076670.1, on the reverse strand, counting down.
AATAACAACAATTTCACTAGATATAAAATAAATATATATATATATATAAAGTTTGAATTTCTATGCAAAAATGTACATTAAAGCAACCAGACTCTTATTTTAGAGGGATAGTAGGATTTATTTTATATAAAATAAATATATAAAATAGCTTTTCCTTTTCTACTAAATGATTACAGGTTATAAAGGGAAAAGCACATTGTAATATTTTTTACACCCAATCATTCATGCAGGGTTTGACTGATAGGAGGTGGTAGTTTGAGTTTATTTGCACAAAAGAAAAATGTCTCCCCCATTAATCAAATTATAGTATCTAACTATTATTTATTGATCTATGAAATTACAGTTTTAAATGCATGAAGTGAGGAAAATATTCAAGTTATCGCCTTTTGAAATTTTGTGGCTACTTCTGAAAAACATCTGCTGGATTTTAAAGAAAATAAACCAAGTTAATGGCCCAACTCAATACTTTCAGCTACAGGCAGCAATTACAGTGAACACAGCATTTAACATTGTTTAACAAGAGCTGATTGTTCATGTGGGGTTTTTATTTTCGCGATTATGCAACGTCGATTATATTTAATCAGATATTTGCACACATGTGGTTCCCTGTGGGTTCTCCAACAAAAAAAAATAAATTACAAAGGAAAAAGGAGATGAACTGTATTTCTTATCAATGTTGCAAATAATGCTTATTACAATCAGGTTTCCAAAACGAGTGTCTTCGCTGGTTTCAGACAGTTGTCATTTTCCCGTCCATTCGATTTTTAAACAGTAGAAAATCAATTTTTTTTAACTTGGCTTTTGATTAGTTTTATTATATTTTACTCTTCTTACTGGTGTTTATTTTTATCTGTATGTTTTATCATCTCCTCTCTCTCCTTTATACATTTTCATTGTCCTTGAATCTGCCCTCATTTTATTTTACTATTTGATTTTTTGTTTGTTGTTTTTAAAACACTTTGATCTACATTAAAAGAGCTTTATAAATAAAGTTTCTTCTTTCATTCTTCTTATTGGTCTTGTTCTTATTCTGCTTTTTCTTCCTATTCTTCTTATTTGTATCATTATTATTCCTCTTATTCTTACTCTCCTTATTCTTACTATTACTCTCATTCTTCTTATTCTTCTTATTCCCCTTATTCTTTTTTATTGTTATTATTAATTAAGAACAACCTTAACAAGACACACTTTGAACCGTCTTTTTTTTTTTTTTACTTTGGCTCGATAACATCTTTTTACTGACCATTAAAAACAGTTGCTGTTTTTGATATAAATATATTTCTTACAGGGTTTCCTCTTCCAAAACCTAATAAACCATAATTACAGTGAACGCATGTTAATACTTCAAAGTGTCATGAACATTTTCCTCCTGAGAACTTTAGACAGAAAATTTGACCCTTTGAACTAAAGATGAATTGTGATGTGGATTATCAATCTTAACATTTAATAGTATATTAATCAAAAATGCTCAGATATTATTGTTGTCACGCCTCCACTCAGGCAGGAGCAGTGTTTACTTCACTGACTGGCTCTTCTGAGCTGCACTTGATCGCTGGTCTGGGTTCAATATCACACTGGAATAATACTCATTACAGGCCTAATGTAACAACCACTTCTCGATCAGATGGAGGGAATTGCAGGGTGTGATGGCCTCAAGTACACACACGCACACACAAACAGAAGAGTAAACACACACACACACGGCAGCAACACAGCATTTTTCTGTGGAAGCACACAACTGTGGAAACAAATAGAGGAATTTGTTGTGAAAATGTTTAGAGCTAGAGATTAACTAGGTGTACACACACAAAACTTGGGAACTTGGCAAAAAAGAGGGGAGAAATTCAAGACTGTTGCACATGGAGCAAGAGGAAAGATACAACTAAGCCTCAAAGGTCAAAGGTCGCTGATCCATCCAGTGTTAACAAGGATTGAGGAGGTAAAAATTGAGTTAAACTGAAGTACTTGTTCTTCTTTTTGGTTTCTGTGTCATTTTAGAGATGAATGCATGTGTGCGTTTTCGGTCTCACCCTCCTCTGTCCTCGGCTGGTGTTGTCCAGAAACGTGGGCGACATCGGTTTGTTCTGGTTTTCAAAAATCGGCCCCGGCGCCACAGAGTTGGCGGAGGCTGACGCGGGACTTCCCCCCACGATCGACGAAGAGGAGCCGACCAGAGGCTTGTTCCCGTTGAAGAACTGCCGCTTCTCGGCCCGGAAGCGCAGGATGCTGGCCTCCAGGTCCAGACAGTCGCGGCGGCTCTCCTTCAGGGCGTCCTGCCGCAGCTTGTAGGCCCGGTCGTTGGCGATGACCTGGGAGAGGGAGATGCCGAATGCCTTGGGAGCTGATTCTGAGGGAGGAGGAGATGAAACAAGATGAGTAAGATATCAAAAGCTATACTTTATACACTCCAACGTGAACAGTAGGGACATGTTCCCACCACCAAGAACAAACCCACAGACAATTACCACCCAACTCTGCAGTTCGATTGTTTTAGTTTCCCACAAATTAGCTGTTTCGGATCACATATGTATCCAATCAGCCTCAAAACAATGAAATAAAATATAATTAATGCCGCTTTAAGATCATATATTTCAGGTCCTAAGATTCAAACCCAACCATCTCTTCATCAGGCTATCAGACTTTTTAAAGGGCTTCAGCTCTCATACAGATCAGATATGAAATTCACATGAAAACTTTTATTAGAATTAACTTGATCTCTTTTATCCGCTTCCAGTCTCATCAACATATGTGATAGATTTTAATATCAAGGGCAAAAATGGCAGCTTTACAAAGAAGCTTTTGTCCCGAAGTTGAACTCCAGCATAGTGGAAGAAGGTCAATAATAAAAAAAAAATATATCAAAATATATCAGGAAAAGTTGATAAAAACCAGCCCTGAGTGTCAGAAAAGGATTTAAAAACATTGTGTTTCTGAAATCAGGCCATTGTTAGAAAAAAATCTTATCAATCTGGCTTAATCCAACAGTCCAGAGACATGATTGCAAACTTTCCCTGTTATGGTAGAGACATTCAAAATCCCTCTGATAATGACTCACACTGGGGCAAATACACTCAATACTGAACTGTTCGTTCAGATCCACATATTTTCTATCTAATGAGCAGTTTATGATATTTTCTTTGCACTTCATATCCTCAGACTGCAAGACCATACCAGTGCAACTGCTTGACAGTGAATCTCTGCTACAACGGCCTCAGTTTTGCTTATTTGAAACCTCTTTTTAGTGTGAATTATTGCCTAAACGTGTCCAAGAGAAAATACAAACTTCTCTTGAACTAAATCTTCAAGTGGACAAGTTTTAATAATTCTTCAGTGTTTTGAGAAATTGTCAAAATTTTAAAATAGCCCTTATCAGAATTGACTCTCGCTCTTTTCTTGCTAAATATACACATTTTGTGTGGCCACATTGATGTTGTAAAGCAGAACTGGAGCTTGGACTGAGCCAGAGTTTGACTGAACCACGTCAAACAGTCTGACAACAATCTGGATAAAAGGAGTGGGATAGATTAAACATATAAGTGGATGTACTAGTGCATAGTACTGAGATAGTGACGGAGAGCTGAACCTAAAGTGGTGGACAAATAATGACTGATGATGAAATGAATGTGCAACCTTGTTAACTTGTGAGCGCAGTGATCATTCAACCCCTCACACAGGGATTAAGAGGTTCAAGAGGACGAGCGGTATAAGAAGAGTCAGGATGGATGGAAAGAGCAGGTTAGAGAGGGATAACTGGGTAATCCTGTTAGAGCAGCCACAGTCATAAACCAGACATCACACATTGGACTGATACTGGCTTACTGCGACGCCAGCGATGCAGGTAAACGCAACGCGGACGTTGACGGCTGAGCTAAGGCTGCAAAATCCGTCATGACCACTACAGTTCAGCCCTCGCTCCAATCTGGCACAACACAAAGTAAAAATCCAGTTAGAGAGGTGAATTAAAGGCATTGAGAGCAACAATAACAAAAACAGTGGCTTGGATTAAAGAGTGACAAAACAGTAAATCAGATTAAGAGAGATTGATTGGACTGAATATACACAACAGAAAACAGACAATCATCTGCAAAGAGGTTGTGCAAACACTACTGTTTTTGCCCCATTTGAAAAGACAATTAATACACTTTGTTACATAAAGATTGTACAACTGAAGTCAACACCCTCTGTTGATGTTTATTTGGGCTGTAGGATTGCAGTTCACACCCCAAATTAACGAGTACTCAGGACGCTTTGACCCCTTTCACTCACATTTCCATGGCTACAACTTTTTTTGGTCATCATAGTCATGACATTCCCATAAACCACAAATTGCTGGCTTTAAACTTCTTTCCAATTACAGGTTAAACAAACGAGATACAACGTGTTAATTAGTGAGCTTTAACTATATTTTCAAACTAGGAAGCGCTAGGCTAGCTTTTACCCTGATTCCAGTCTCAATGCTAAGCTAAACTAGTCATTACTGTGGCCACAGTGCTGTGCTTAATGCAAAACACGAGTAAAGAGAAAATAAAAAAAAGTTAATTAAACTAAAATAAGTTAAGCTAAGTCAACCACTTGGATATAAAGTGACTCTTCCACTGTCACAGAACCTAAAATACACAGGCATAGACTGAGGTTATAAAGGCATTAGAGTTTACTCTTCATGTGTCACTCACATGCATGAAACAGGAAAGGCTGAGCAGATTAATCAGGTTGTGTCTATACTTACACGCTCACATTCAAAGAATCGTGAACACAGATGATACTTTAACCAACACACCCACGTGCACGCAGTCATACTGCGAAGAGTCCCAACCGGGTCAGACAGCCAAGGCGGACTGGCAGGATGCCCTGCAAAGCCTTAAAGATACGGGATTGACTCATCTTGAAATAACTCTCAGGTGGTGTGAGGAGTTTATTCAGTACTTACGCAGCAACACGAACGTATCATTCACTGGCTAGAAACATGCTGCTATTGCATTTTACCAAATCCTCCTATAAAAAAAACTTTATCGCCATTGATTGAAAGTTTGCCTCGGTGCAGCTTTTACAGTCAAGAGAGAAAGTGCTGCTATATCTGTTTTAAACCTGTTGCTGTCCAGTCTGTTTTTATTTCTGCGTGCAGCCTGCTTCTTAAAGTGCTTGTGCATCAGATTTCAACTATCAACCAGCCTCAGGATACGTGCTGGTCCCAAGGTGAGGTGGCCTGCAATTAAAACACCAGACCTTGCAGCTTGAGAGGGGTCGGCCATTGCCCTCTGGTCCTTGTGTCTGATACATGTGGCATATATGAAGGAGACAGATTCAATTATCTCAGATTCTTTCTTTCTCCTCTTAAGGGCGACTAACTGTGAAGATAAGGACACGTTTTGGAGCTGGCTCAGTGAAGTGAATTCTCTTGTGGGCCTTTTTCAATTATATATCCACTTCAGATTGTGGTATATGTTGGTGGTAAATGTCTCTCTGAAAGTTACCCTTCATTTTTTTTTTTTACGTTTGCAATGTTTAGAACCAGGTTAAACCAGTGTTGTGTCATCTGCATAACTGAACATCTGCAGAGATTCAGAGTGGGCTACACAATAATGGTATATAGTGAATGCTGTAGAGGTGAAAGAACATAACCCTGAGGGTCCCAGGCTTAGAGAACATATCAGACAGAAAGCCAGGTACATCGAGACTAGTTAATGCCCAATACTTTTAATTTGTCAAAAAGTTGATTATAATACATTAAATTACTATATCCTCCTGGAAAATTATGACAACATACCACAAATATAAATCATGTATTGCTTTTCAAAAATGTATGCATATAAAACTACTGGACAGAAGCTCAAACCTGGACCAGAACAATAAAGTAAGTAAGTAAGTTTTTGCCTTTTCGTCTTATGGAAAACAAGAAATTCAGCAAGAGTTTACTGCTGCGCGACGTGTGGCTTGATGACCTGGAGAAACCTCATCCACGTGGGCCTCCATCAGGTGCCAGGCTCACAGATAAGCTCCCTATTGGCCAGGTGCCAGCTAGCATTAGCATTAGCTTGTAGCCACAGGTATGAGTTTGCTGAGAGTCACTGGCCTGAAGAACAAAAAAGGCTACAAGAAAAAGTCCCCAGCTAACGGCTAAAGAGAAGAACTGATTGTGATGCTAATCCAGTTTCTGAAAACTGCTCTAAAAAAAGAAAAAAACTCCCATTACTGTGCCTCCTTTTTTTTTTTTTTTTTTCCAGGTAGTAAACCAGCTAATTAAACTCCTAAATTACGATCCTGAAATCTTGAATTTCAACTGCAGTTCGATTAGTTCATTAGTCAGTAAATGAAAGAAAACAACAGTGTCGATTTTCCAGAGTAGCTGTGCTGGCTGCTTTATGGTTATTTATTACTGCTTTGGTGCAATAAATAAAATGACAGATACAACAATTTGTTTCTCTTCGTGATTTAGAAAATATCACCCAATGGTTCCTGGGCCTGTGGAGCAGATTTTAAGCCTATCTAGACTTTGTTTTGTAATTGTTTCCATGTGGACATGAAAACACCAGTGGCTGCCATTTTTCCACCTGGAGTATACACATTAATCATCTTGCTTGCTGCTTATTAAGGAAGAATTAAAGCTCTAAAACACTTTAGCTGGACAGACACTTTATCTTAAAGCTTATTTTCGTAACCCAGTACATTTAAAAACAAAAAACAACGTCCCCTGCCAACAGGACTCTGCTCTGTCCATTGATAGATGTCTTACGCACTGTATTTAATGGCCCTGTTTGATCAGTAAGCTTGTGCTTATTCTTCAGACTTGACGTCTGTTGGCAGGACCAGCCACGTTTGCTGGCATCAAACGCCAACGATGACAGTGTTGTCCGCCTGCGCTTGAGGTGTGCGCTTGTTTAAGTAAATAGTTGAGGATTTAATAGCCGGCTGTGGCAGCTTGGAACTGTTAGAAAACACTTATCAGAGCAAGCAGCCAAGCAAAAGGGACATTTTGACATCTGAGAGGTCTGAGAGATGGTGAATTAAACACCAGCAGTTTTCTTTTAATCCTCTTTTCACAGTTTGACGAATACAAGAAAGAAACATGCACCGCAGTGAAGTTTACATGACAGAGGACACAAAAATAAAGCTCTTACTTCACATTACATTTAACGGTTACACACAAATTTCACTTAGTAGCTGTTTTAAGGTTGATTCTGATTTGATTTGACAATTTTTCTTCACTGATCTTAGAGAATCTCAAGTCTCAGCTTCTCAGGTATGTGTATCTTTAGCTTTATTTCATAGTGAACTAAATTACTTTTAGTTTTGGCCTTTTGGGGGCAAAGGAGACAGGCGGTTTATTAGTTCTTATTTTATTCCAGGTTTAATTCTTTTTTCTAAACTTTCAGTCCTTGTGTAAAATCCTCATTAAATACTTCAGAATTTACTCAAAAAATTAAATTAAATTAAATTAAAATATGGGATTTCTAAATAAAAAATATACTTGTATTGTGGCATATACTTATACTTGTGACATATGTTGATAGATAAATGACTTTTGGCTGCTATAGTAAAATAATACTATGTGGAGGTCAAAGTGATTTTTGAAATAGTTTTTACTCTCAATTTTAAGTATTTGATTTGACATAAATTATTGATTTTATTGACAATTTCATTTTTATTGCCTTGTGTCAGCTTCAGGGCGCCGTAGATGTCGAGCAGCACTGGGGGAACATGGACCTCGGTATTTCTAAACCCTGTTTATGAAGCTGCCTAGCTCTACGTTCAAGGTAAAGAAAACACAAGTCCAACAGAAAAACAGCTGCATGTGTCTGACTGGTTGGAGCCTGATTTTGAGGAATTTCACTGCTTTCCTTCTTTGATATTTCTGAGTCTCGGGGGAGGCTGTCACTGGAAGACTGAAGGAGATATATTTAGATGCTGTTCTGCATTCACTTCTATTTTTCTTTCACCACACAAGCAGCTGGACGATAATATTGGTCCTCGGGGGCTTTGTAAATTTAAAAACCTTGTGTTTAGTTAACACAGACTGTCCTCTGTGCAAACCCCAGTCAATAAGTAAAAACACTGGAAAAAAAGTTTATGACTTCTAGTTGACCTTTTTCCTGAAAATCATGTCTGAAGAAGCTGTAGGGCTGGAGGCCAAAGCTGCAGATCAAGAGACACAAAAATGGATGGTGGAAGAACGAGAAGAAAGAAATACTACTTTGATGGTGTAACGGCGTCTGACGTCACAGAGGCGGGAACATAATTCGTCAATCAGGGCCACGTCAAGCAACAAGTGGCCAGGTGTGCAGAGGTAGGAACCAATTCTCGATCAAAGCTCCAACAACAACAAAGGCACAGAAAACAAATCATTTTTGAGACGTGAGCGATCAGTGGGTCACAGCCAGGAGGCTTTTTCTCTCAAACAAGGACAAACACTTGTGACCTAGTTTGTTTTAATTAAGCAGGTCCTTAATGCCGTAGCCTTGGCCCTGGATCTAGCTGCACACACCCAAGCTGAGCTATGCGCTTGAGCTGCGACACCAGGTATCGCCTCACAACCATTTATCTCCCTCCACCTCCGCAGCCTTTTCAAATATTTACATTTAATTGTAACTAAGTTTCTCTGGTTTAGGAGCAACTTAAGAACTAAAACTGGTTAAAACCTTGACATGATGACCTGATATGATGGTTTCAGTGGAAAGTGTTTGGGAAAGGGGCGACGCTTTCCAGAAACTAGTTGGCCGGTGTTTGGATGAACCATCGCACAAAATGATACCGAAGGGGAAACGTGCCCCAACAACAAGCTGCAGTCCGAGGAGCACTGGTGGATGATTTTTTTTTCCATCCTTGTGAGGAAAATTAGCCCAATAAAGAAACTCTTAAGAAAATCAAAACATTGCAGGATTGGTGCTGATTGGTCCAAACCACCAGAGTTTGGCCACAGGCGAATAGTTCAGAGCCCGGCAAGATGGGTTCTCACTGGCTTGCAAGGTTATTGACATGAGAGCCCAGACTGAAAAGAGTTTAGCTTTCAGGGATCTGAAATAATGAAACACAGCTACGAACCCTTGTGGTTTGACGAGGTGGGACAACGCATCGTGCTGTGTGGAAAAAGGTGCCGACGCACCACTTTCAAGGCTGCAAGAACCTGGAACATCACAGTTTTTGGTGACACTTGATAATTTTGATAATTGAAATACAGAAATGTCAATGGTCTTCATCCTTAGCACAGATGACCTGAGATGTTCAAGTCTTCATACTTTGCTTGAAATGCTAAACCTGCATCAAACTGAGGCAAAGCCAGGACTCAAACAAAATCTAAATTCTCGTTAAACACTTCAGACCAATGAGTTACCACTAAGTAAGTAGCGAGTTAAGTTACATGTAATCTGCTACCAGTCGACCCCTGAATGGTGCACAGTCATACCTTCAGTAGTGGGGAGGCAGAGCCAGCAGGAACGCTGCCAGGTCCCAATGTTCTGTGTTTTGATTAGCAGGGTTAGTTTCAGCTAAGTCCCTGTGTGTAAGAGGCTGGAGGCTGGATTTACAGACCTACACAGACATCCAGGGAATGTGTGTGTGTGTGTGTGTGTGTGTGTGTTTTGGCTTCAATCTTGCCCTGCTGTGATAATCACCTGGGAATAGAGAACATCTCTTTATGAGGGGTTGGGGTCACATTGGCAGATGATTGGACACATGGCTCAGAGACAGAGAGAAAAAGAAGTAGAAGAGGGAGGTAGAGGAAATATAAAGACGAAGAGGGAAAAAAGGAAAATTACAAAGGCAGTGTGACAACTAAGTACTGAAATAAAACACCTTTATTACAAAGCACATCACTTGAAGCTGATTTGTTTATCTTCAGCTAATCCGATGATTATTTTCTTGATTAATCAATCACTTATGTCATCTATAAAATGTCCATCTTCATTTTTTTAAGCCCACGTCCATCTCAAAAGGAAAGGTTTGGCATTTCTCCCATTTTCTTTGCTGATCGCATTATCAGTTATCACCAGTTATTATCAATTAGCTCATCACATCCGCTCCAGTTCACCGAAATGTTGAAACCCAAGGTGCCGTGAGGCCTTGAGGCAGATGTCCACTTCACTTTGTTGATAATCAAAGTTTGTCGTAATCACCAAAATACAACGTAGGAGCTTTTTGTAAGTTTTGCTATTGCTACATAGCCGGCATTAGCATCAATAACTGTTAACTTACTAGTCTTGAGAGGAGCTTCAGCCATTGGTGCATATAAAGTAAAAGGTGATAACACGTCCGACTGGAGCAGCTACTTCTTCTTTTACAGGAAATGAATGGGCTGGAGCTAGCTTGTTAGCATGCTAACTCTAGTAGAAGAAAAGCATAACAAAAGTCGCTGGTGACAGCTCTGGGTGAGTAAACGAATGATGTTTTTGATGCTGAACTCTTCCAGACCGGTCGGTAAACAGCTGTTAAGGCTAACGTTCGCTATGTAGCATTAGCAAAATGTACAAATAGCTCCTTTAATCAGTCACTTAAGATGCAATTTCAAGAGCTTGTATTTATCCGAGATTGTAGGGTTGTAAAAATCTGAGCTAGAAATAGAAATGACGTCACTGTGAACGATGTAGATGTAATAAATAAACTATGGCAGTGTGCACGTCACCATGCCCTGATGAAGGAGAAGTGTTTGTGTCTGTATGCTGGCGCAGCGTGACTGTGCAAGGCGAGGGCGTTTGAGTTCATTCATTATTCACTTAATGTTATAACAACGTAGGAAGACGGCAGAAACAATGAAACACCAGGTTGACTGAGTGAAACCCTGAGTGAGTCAGTCTGCAGGCCTCAGTATCTTATGCTTTATAAACACAGTATTTCAAGTATTTGAGACCATTAGTGGTGAAAGCTGCTGGACGTCATCGGGGGGTGGGGGAGGGGTGATGCTGTTTCAATGAACACAAAGGACTTAGTGTATCATCAAATTTACTGTAACACTGAGTCTGTGGATGCCGGGTCATAGGCAATACACTCAACTACATATTCACAAAAGATGGTGTCGTGTTTGACCACATGTCTGTGTTTGCGTTTTGAACTCACCTCGTTCTTTCTTTTCTTTTGAAAAGGAGTCAAACTTCCTGCGCAGAGATTTTCTCCGCTTGCGTATTTCTGAAATAAAAAGTAAAGAAGAGTCACCATGAACGACAAAATTGTTAGCGACGCACACTTTAGTCTGAACAGTGAAGACTGTCACTGTCCAGCCTCACGTCTTTCATTCATTTTCTTATGCAAGTGTGTGTATACGCCACTAATGAAGGATTTCGACGCAAACACTCGTCTATACACGAAAGAAACACTCGTCTCTCCTGTCCTTTTATCAGCTTTAGATTAACTCAATCATCTCCTCTTTCTCTCTCTCACACACACACACACACACACACACACAATCAATTCAAACTGCCCTCATTATGACCTTTTTCCCTTTCCTCTCTCTTTCAGTTATTATCTTTAGTGCTTGTACCTCTTCCTCAGTTCTAAGAATAGAATAAATCCTTTCAATAGACGAGACCTTGTTGTTTGTTTGAATAGACCCCTTTGCTTAATGGCTGTACTGCCCCCGCCATGGAAAACAAAGGGCTATGTTGTGTATGCATTTGTGTCCATCTAAGTCCAGGAGACTTAGCTTACAGTCGCCACCAATTCTTCAATATAGTTTATTTCTGACGCCCTATGTTCTCATTTTAACTTAATATTTTTTAATATTTTAGTGTCTATACATGAGGGTACTAGCGAGAAAGCTAATATTAGCAGCAATTCAGCGCATCAGCATTTTTATTCCTGTGTCACAGGCTGTTGTGATGTTACTGCTTCATGCAATTAAGTGTGAAATCCAATGCTTTTATGAAAACCCCATGCAAAGAATTTCTCTGCTGACAAAAAACAGCAGCATCATCTATGGGAAACTGTACATGCACAGACACGGGGCCCTGGCATAAAACTAACAAATGGAAAATCCCTTTTAGGACATTTATGAAGAAGATCTGTTTGCTAATCTAAATTAATATAATTTCACTTAAAAATGTATTAAGTATTCTTGACATTTTTGCACATTAATTTAGTTTTATAGCATTAGATCTGTGTCTATACGTGTTGGTGGTTGATGTAGGATTAATGAAGCATGTGTGTTTTGTTCCTGTGTTTCTATAGAGGAATCTATTGTTTGACTTTGTAAAGCTGCTGATGAGAGATCACGAATTCAAGATTGAGTCTTTTCCCTATTAAGGACCGAGCAGAGTTGTCTTCCTTGTGAAATATTTCATCTGTTGTTTCCTTCTTCATCAGGGAAAATCTGCAAAATGTTAAAAGGAAGAAAAGAAGAGAAAAAAGATTTGTGTGCTAATGCCTGTGTGTGTGTGTTTGTGTGCCATCAGGATAAAAGGGTCAAATTCCCATGACTACAGGAAATTAAAGTTTATTTCCAAAGTGCTCGGCCCGTCCCACCACACACACGCCGCCTCCAGCTCAGGCTGATCTCCTACCGATGAGTGTGTATATATATATATACACACACACACACACACACACACACACACACATACACACACACACGTATGATTACATAATACACATTTGCAGAGCTGAGATACACTGAGGGAAAACAGAGACAAGGCTTCCAAGTAAAAACAGACTCACAGATACCTTCCCTTTATATGTCCAAGAAGAAATTTTAGGTAAACGCATCACAGGACGACAACGAATTGTACAAAAGTGGCGACGGGACACCTGAATGCAACACTCTCCATCTGTCTGTTTTTGTTTTTGTTTTTTTGTTTTTTTTTTTTTTAAATAAAGGTGTTTCACAATTTGCTCAGCTGCTTCTATTTAAAAACAGGTGTATTCCTGAATTGATGGCCCTACGTTGGCAGGAAATATGCCTTCGATTACCACAGATAGAAAATAAATAGGGTCTAACATTCATATGGTAAAGATTTAAATAGTTTGGTTATGTGGTTTGGGCTTAAATAAATATTCTGTTAAGGTCAGAGGACGCCGGTCGCCATGGTTACAATAATAAACACAGGGTTAAGGTCACAGGACAGTCGTGGTCCTGGATAAAAGAAACACATCTGTTTGAAACAGGGGACAAGCAGCCGATACAGACTTTCTCGCTCTAGAGCGGATCGACCACCAATCGAAAGATGTTAGGGTTCGATTCCCGTTTCCTCCGGTCCGCTATGACCATTAGGGACATTAAAAGGGAGGTAAACCACGAGGGGGATTTTTATATTGGTACTAACAACTGAGGGCATTTAAAGAAAAGGAGAGAAAGTAATGAAGCAAAAAACATCTCATGAGCTGCAAAAAATCTAGAGGAATTTGGAACTTAACTTTGAAAGCAGAAAAAAAAAGAGGAAGACAGAGAAAGTGAGAAAAAAAATGAAGACAGAAAGGAGATCAGAGAGTGAGTCAGTCCCTGCAGAGCAAAAAACAGGGCATGAGAACGAACTCCGGACCAAATATGAGCAAATCTGTCTCACAACAACTGAAACATTTCACAGGGAGATCACAAGAAACCAAGCCACAAACACTCACACACACGCATGTACACTCACATGCCAGCACTGATACATAAATGTAAAGGCTGGCATATAAAACAAGCTTGTCCAAACAAACCGGGGAGGTTTTATAGCGTGGATTCCTCTTGGACCGGGGAGACCTCACCCCCAGAGGAAGAATCCCACTCTCGCTCAAAGAGCTCTTTGTCTGCGGGCCAGATGTCTAAATTATCATTAAATCATAAAGAGTACACAAGAAATCAAGTATCTTTACTCTACTAATAAAAATAATGATAATAAAAAGACTTATCTCTGTAGTATAGATAATTTATCTATAGCTATAGCTAATGTTCCAAGCTTAAAATTGTTTATATAACTATAAATGTGTCAATAAAGATGAAATATATATGAATATTATTGTATATAAAATAAGTAAATGTGCAACCACAGCCCCATAATTATCCTGGTTTATTGGTTAGTCAAAGCTCTTTTAGCTGCAGAGAAAGTTTGGCTAGCCTTAGCTTAGCTTACCGTTAGCACTAAAGCTAAGGTTGTATGAACCTAGTTGTGGTGTTTCAAAGCAAATCCACTGCACTTTTATTTTATTTTATTTTAAAAAATTAAAAAAAATTATTTTATTTTATTTAAAAAATGTAAATCCTCTCTGTGAGTGAGAAGTACATGTTTCTTTTAAGTGAATTAAAGTGACTTAGCTCCCACTTTTACAGACATTTAACTTACGTACATTTGCTGCCTTTAACTGTATATCATCATGACTAACTGAGATCAAATACTTAATCAGCTCAATGATGCATGAGTTAATATTGTGGTTTGAATTTCAGAGTAAATGTTTTAAATGAAGCTCTCCCACAGTTATCTGCCTGTTCCCATCACCTAACAACATCACTTCCAATGAAAGCAAGAAGGGTATGTTTGTTTTGTTTACAAGCCCAACTTCCTCCCTCTCTGGGTGGGTTTTTGTGTTTTGGGTACGTGAGACTGGTGCTTAGGAACCACAAATTCAAGGCGAGGTCTTTTTCCAATTAGGGAACACATGGCATCCAACACGTCATTTGGAAAGTCTTGGCGTGATGCAAGAAACAGAACAAACATTATATAAGAAATGATAAAAACCATGATTAAGCACTTGACCATGGAAATCCATTAAATCCATAAACAGGTTTAATCACAAAGCAGTAAGCAGGAAGTGATTAGTGTCACTTTTTTTCCCATGCATTTTGCTATTTTTCTAAACCCTGGCCAGATGGGAGATGAGCATACATTTAGGACAAGAGGAAGAGTTCCCAAAAGTGAGCAGAATAGGGACAAGTGGAGTCTCACAGGATGTACGTTGGTCTGTACAGTGTAAGCACAACATCAGGCCTGTGTTATGGGAGAGTTTCTCAAATGTAACCTTGAACTGACTACGGTTCATCATCATAGATTATTTAACAAATTAGCTTTGTCCCGTTTTAGTCCCATTTCTCTTCTTCTCTTATGCGAGTATTTGTGTTTCATGTTTTATTTTGGTCACGTTCAGTCGCCAGGGATTGAACCCCCGGCTCCCACAGTCCAAAGACATGCAGGTTCGGTTAATTGGTGACTCTAAATAACCTGTCCAGGGTATGTGCCGCCTGGATGGATGGATGTTTTATTATGATACTCGCTGGTCTTCTTGTTCCAGGTCCCTGCACTTCCTCTCTTCCTGTGTGATTTGTTAAAGCTGTTTTTGGCCCTTTTTACTTTATTTAGTGACAGTGAGAGAAAGACAAGAATGTAGAGGAGGGAGACACGAGTTAGGGCCGAGCCTTAAGGGTTCATGCCCTACAAGGGGAGCCACCCTGGAGTAATTACCCTCAGTGTCCCTTTCCCTCTGTGCCAGTTCATCTTGTTCACTTTGTGTCAGCAGTCCAGCCTTTTCCTATGAGTGAGTTTCCCCTTTGATCTAGTGTATGACTGATTGTTTCCTGACCTTGCCTCTGGTCTGTCTATTATTGGATCTGTTATTTTATTATTTTCCCTATGATTGTATTTGGGTCCAATTTCTGCGTTGCAGTTCATTTTACAGCAAAAATACACACTAAACTGTTTGTGATCTTAAAGGTTTCTATGCTGGTGCTTTTCAGTACATATTCAACATTAACCTAAAAGTATCCTGTGGACTGTTTGACTGTTTTGTTTGTTCACTTGACAACCATGTCCTTCCTGCCAGTGGTTTCACACTGAAGAGGAAGCCTGCCAGCATAGATGAAGGTTTTAAAATCCTTTTTTTAAAAAATGTTAGAACTGTGTTTTCTGAGGATGGAAGTGCATTAGACACAATCTGCAATAAATAATGCCAATTAATGTGAAATTTCCATCCACTGCTGTTGTGAAACTATGATTTGAGGGTTTAAGAAACCCCAGTGTTTCTACCTGAGCGAAGAATCAAGACTTTTGTGATACTTCAATTGTCCACTTTTGTTTAATAGTGTGTAAAAAACTAACTTTTGTTTACAAGAGGACTCCATGGAGCACCTTAAAAATGCCCTTTGGAGCATACATGGATACAGCTCTGAGAAAAGTTGGAGCTTTGTGGAAGTTTCAACCTTGGGGAATTGAAACCTCTGGCTGCTGATGAAGTATGATTGAGTTTGAACTGCGCTGAGAGAAAGTATGAGTCTGAGAAAAGCTGCTTACATACCAAATGGTCTCATAGGAGAAAGGCTACTGACAGATAATTCACACACAATCACAAACACACACCACTTCTGCAATTGGCTGTGTTTGTTTCTTGAAACCAGCACTCTGAGATCCCCCCGACCTCGCCGACCCCTCCTACCCCAATAAATACGAGAGCAAACCTCCCAATCTGCAGTGTTTGAAAGATTTACAGTTTGTTGGTGAAACTATCTCACTTTATTGGCTGGATTTAGTTCTTCAGAGTTCAGATGGATAAAACTATTTTTCAAAGTGGGAAGGAGGAGGAATGGTTGTACAAGTAAACAGCAGTAGAGGAAAAGTGTTGCAGTATTTCCTGCTGTTATCAGTGATTAATGAAACCGAGCGCTGATGCAGCTCACCACAAAAGCATCGGTGCGGAAGCCTGTGGACACTCGACTGACCGAGTTTGTTAATAAAACGCTGGTTCATTCTGATTAAATGGAGTTTGGAGTCACTAAGTAAGAAAAGTACTATAATGGTAAAGAAACAATTTAAATAGTTAAATTTAAATAGTTTATAAAAACCTTCATTTGAGCTCAGTTGCAAAATATTCATTCCTGATAATTTTAAGTGTTTTTTATTCAAACAACTAGACCCATAATAGACCCCAAGATGAAATATGGTCATAACTGAAATGACTTTTCACTAGTTATTAAGTGAGACATGTGCATGGATACACAACACATGCAGCATCCTTTGGCCTTTTGTTATCATATCTGACAACTCGGGCAGTTCACACTTCAACAGAATGTTTTCTTTGACAGGAAAGAGTTGACGGAGTGTGGAGTTTTATCCCCAGTGTCGTTCTGCCTCTCGCTCATTCCTCAGACTCAAGGACTGTTACAGCTGCCTACACTCTTAACAGAGGGTTGACCTCGCCTTAGGGCAGTTCAAACTAAGTTTGTAAGGGAGTGGGGTTCACCCAATCAAATCTCTTTAAGTGGCCATGCTGACCATGTCATCATGAGCATGCTTTGCGACCAAGACAAACCATTGACAGTCACATTGATGAAGAAGCATGCAATGTTATCATTAGGTCTTGACCCCAAGCTTTTAAAGTGCAAACTAGTGCTTTTTCACTGTTATAACCCTTTATCTAAAGAGTGTGTGCACTTTGAACACAGTGAATTTATTCTTAAAACATTTGTTAGGGTTTGAAAAATAAATATGAACAGAATTAAATTCACGGTTGGATGCTGGGGCAACCAAGAATTTGAAAATACCTTTTTATTCCAGTGATGTCAAACATATTAGTTTGTTTTGGCATTTTGGAAAAAAATGTAAATAAAATGAAACCAATGAGAAGATAATGTCTGTATGATAAAGATGAAGCTGCTACAAGTAGCTGGTTAACTCCATGAGCAAGTAGATTGGGAACTGAGAAAGTGTTAGCCTGACAAAGACAAATTCAAACTATTCAAACTATGCAAACTATTCCTTTAAATCTTGGACTTTGAAGCATCCAAACCAATGAAAGGTTCAAAATTGATGTTAAAAGAGTTGATATGCATTGAAAAAAAAAAAAAAAAAAGCTTCAGTTCTCCTACCTCTCGGGATGCTGATCTTGATGTCCAGGTCCCGCTCCTCCAGGTGGTACAAGGCGACTTCCTGTAACCTGGCTCGCTCCAGCTCTGACAGGCTCTGGATGGGCACCGGCTGCAACCGCACACTCTGACCCAACATGGTCGCCCACGTGTGGTCCCCCTGCCGAGAAACAAGATTGGGGCAGGTTAGTGGGTAAAGGATATAAGGATCAAAGGTAGATGGAGGACTGTGGAAGACCTATGGCAGCACACACCATTAATCACAACCAGCAGATATACTTTTATCTACACACAACAAATTATCTGCCCCTTCTGACAATTTAACCAAATACCAAACCTTAAAAGATGAAATGGAAATCTGTACTGGCTGCAGTCAGTGAACATTATCAACCAACCATCAAGTTGTTAAAGAAACAAAACCCTCAAAAGGCAAAAAAAAACAAAAAAAACCCCCAAGAAAACTCAATTACTAAGTGACTTCCAAGCAACTCAATTCTTAATGAGACGATTTAAGCTAAAACATATCTCCCTGTTGGCCAAATTCAAACCAGGTTGAGCAGAAGCTAGAAGCCACAATTACATGGTCAATAACTCACAAGAAAATTTAGCGAATAAATGCTGTCCATAAAAGATCAGGCGTGTTAAATTTAATAAGGTCAAAATCAAACCAGTTCATTCCTCCTTTGGTGTCATGTCTCGATATTAAAAACAGCTCAGATTTTCACGGCCCTCAACTCCTTCAAAACCTTCACAACAAAACACATTGCAGTTTTCAGTTCTCGTCTCTTTGCGGTCCCCCTTTTGTGCTACACCTGCTCTTTGTCTGTTGTCCTTGACATTTCTGCTCAGTAGAGGCTGATGCCAGTCTCTCTCCGTCATAACCTTGTTTTTCAAAAGGGGAACTCTGCCCATTCAATGCACGAAGCGTTTACTGGGTATACAACTTGTCGAGTGCAGCCTTGTCAAGTCTGAGGAAAAGACCTCAAAGAGGTTGTATCACCTTAGGGACAACACACATATCAAAAAGCTTGTGCTAAAGAGTTTTTTAAATTTAGCATAAAAGTAAATGTATGATCTAGTGTTTGGAGCCCATGAAACCAGGTTATCTTGGCCTTTGGGCAATATTTAATTGTTGGTGTTACCCCCCTGTAAGGCAGTTAAACTGGGTCTACCTTTAGAGTTTCAGCAAAACACTTTAAACACTTATATTATCAGTGTTCATATACACACATACTGACAAATAGACTGAAAAGATATATTGCCAGTGGATTAAAACTTTTCTCGATGTTCCCCAGTGGATAGATGGATATTGCTGTGTTGTCCTTTGTCTAATCTGAAACAGATGTGTTTTTTTTCTGCATTAAACAATTGAGTGGATACAATTATCTGTAACAGTGGAAACACTTTGACCGGCTGAGCTCCAGATAATGAAGTTTGGGAAACTCTGAACAGACAATGGTCTAATTTGACCCCCTTGTCTATGTACAGGTACATGGAGATTGTTCTGGTTTAATCTTAAAATCTTTAGTCAGAGTTAATCTTCTTTTTTTTTTAAGCCTCGGGGTTCAAATGCACCAAAAGAGTCCTCCATTAGTCCGAAGGCACAGAGGTCCACGTAGACAGGGACCACTAAAAACACAGCAGCAACAGGGATAATGACAGAATAACGAAGAATGGGATGGCAACACAGAAAAAGAGGTTTTTAACAGAGGCTGAAGAAACAGGAAAAACCAGAGTTCGAGTGAAAGTGTGAGGGAGGAGAGGCAGCGTGTTTGATGGAGAGTCGAGCGACCACATCTTAACAAGATCCAGACAAACACGCTCCAGACCTGAGGTCCGTGCCTCACGACCTGTCCAAGCTATCAGACAAAAATGTGGTTTTAATTCATGTCTATTGCGCATTGTGTGTTGAAAGCTCTGCACGTAACCACTGAGAAAACAATATATTAAATTTGAGGAATCTCCACAGTGCACCTTCAACTTAATCCCTAAGGTCATGATTTTCTTGTCACAACTCCCTTTTATTTTGCAGACTCCTTTCTTTGCAAGAGGTCACGATTCAGCAAGGTTGCAAACTGCTCGTCTAATTTTTAATCTTTAACAACGCATTGTTTAAAAACCCTGACCCTGAAATAATACATTTACAAAATGGTCAAAACTTAAGCAATTCAAAAAAGAAAAGAAGAAACTGGCTACTATTGTTGACATTGCGCAACCCAAGAGCTGTGACATCTGTTTTCACATGTCCTTTTCATGACTAGTAAACAGAGCCTGCTGTGTGAAATTCATTCAAAGTTTCCTCTCATGGGGGGTAAGACGTCACCAGAAGTGGCCTGAGTCAGAGATCTTGCAAAATGAGACTGACACATTACAATGTGTGGTGAGAGTTTGGTCCTTGTATTCAACATTTACACAGTGCTCTTTATTTCTAAAGACTCCCAAAGGTGCCTTTTGCCATTGTATCTATTGTATTTAGTGTTTTCCTAATAAACTGTTTAAAAGCTATTCCAGGGTTTATACTGTACCTGGAATCTGGTGAGTCTGTTCTGGTTTTTGGCTCTAAGCCCTGATAGACCTTTTCCACAGTATAAGAAAGGCATATTGAGCCTTATATGGTCTCAATACTTAAAGGAAATCACTGAGTGCTGTATTAACTTATATAATACCCCAAAACACTCCACAGACACTTGATACCTAAGACACAGGAGTTCGGCGGTTTTCAGTCTCTGCATCTTTGTGGATGTACACTTCCACATGTCTATAATTGAGCCGGCCTCAGCCCACACGGTGCAGCCTGATTGAGGGAAAATTGCCTCGACCTCGATGCTAACCGTAGCCAGACAAATGGACCGTGGTGAGGCTGGATTAAAGTTGCCCACAGATGCTGGTGAGGCCTCATCTATGCAAAAAACAGGTTGCATACATCGTCTCAAAGTGGAAAACAAGAGCATGGGAAAGGTTGGTTTGCTGTGTCAAGTGTTCGGGGTCGGAGCTGACGTTTATGGTCAGCCTTTTTATGGAAAGTGAACCTATGCATTGGCTTGAATATTTTCTCTTCCTCTGTAACAGATGTACAGATTCATGCGTGGATCAAAATAAAACATTCGTCACTGCACAGATTTGGTTTCTCATCCAAAATGCCATGGGTAGGAATTGAAATTTAGAATTGGATGACTCATTGTCTAGAGTCTGTCTAGAAGAAGCAAACATTTACATCATCTTATATATTGTCTCAGTAACAACTAACTGCACACAGACTATTTGTAGTACATCAGTCTGTTCTCCTGACCAACTCAAAAATACGAATTTCACAAGCAGGGAACTACTTTATCTGACTCTTTAACAACACAGCAATTACAGCAACACTTCATTATGAAGGTAAAACATCAACGTATTATTGGAAAATTAATGTTAAACTTTGTGTTGCGCTCTCTTTGTGTTTCCTTCTGATGGTTAGTGTTGGTTTCTCGTAACCATTGTGATTCCTTAACCTTAACCATCAATGGTTATGGGCTACACTGCGTGCGCTGGCAATTTTATTTTTGAAGTCTCTCATTCGGCACAGTCATGTTAAGAGAATCACGTTAAGAAATCACACAATGATCCATGCCATTCGTTTCCATTTAGTTACCACTTAGATGCTATTACTTTGTACCTAGATGTGTAATTTCTTCTGGAACTTCAATGACATCCAAGACAAATTCCCACAAAAGGAATTTGAAGTAGCTTCCATTTGATTTGTTTCATTTCGCAGCAAGTCAAATACTGTTCCTCTCATATCTAATCTTAAAATATTCCCATTCACTTTCCTCTTCCCAGAAATTCTTCACGAGGCTTCAGGCCATCAGTCGTCATTTGTGCCAAGTCACTCTGCTTCGAATGTAATGGATTTGCTTTACTTATGTGTGGATAATATGCTACGTCCAGCGTTGTGTTTGCTTTTGCAGTGAAAACATTTCAACACACTGTAATTTAAACCCAATACTGTGGAAATGCGATACATTTTTTGCCAAACTGATGTGGTTCCTCAAAGCCAGGGGCCATCTCGACCCACATTTTTCTCCAGTTGTGAGATTTTCTGTCCAGTTGTGTGAATTTAGTCAACAAAAGGGACTAGGAAGGAGAACAATTCAAACCATGTGACAGACAAACCACACAGGAAGACAGAGGCAAGGGGACTACAAAGAACCAAAGCTACACTTCACCGAAACATTTCTGCAACCAAACAAGATCGAGAAAGACATAGTTACATTCAAGCCATTCCCCTTCAACGCAATGACTATGTTAAGTGATGTGTTATTTATGCACAACCACAGAATCTGATACCCCCAGAGAGTGGAAGAGAAATAAATTAAGATAAATTGTCCAGGAGCAGTTAAAGAATGCCTCATTTAACTGCAAAGACCTTGTTAGATGGTGGTTTGAGAACTTCCCAAGGCATAAATGGCAATGAAACTCCCCTGGTTGTATCAACAAAAGCTGGAGCTCTACATTAAAAAAAAAGTAAAACATTGTTTAGATAAGAAACTTCAGGAGGGAAACAATGACGTAGCTGGATTTAGGAAACTAGGAAAATATCACATCACTGGGCTTAAATTTCTGTTGGTTGCCAAAAAACATACGTAGCTTGATCCATTAGTCCAACAGGTACAATACACGCTGGCCTGTAGCACCCATCATGCCCTTCTTTATTTTAAGCCCAAAACTAATTAATTATAAGCATTTTAACTTGCTAATTTTAGCTTGTCACCATTCTAGCTAACATTTACCTCATTAGCATAACCCTAACCCTAGTTATAGCCTTCTTTATTATTTTTCAAATAACTTGCAGAGCTCATTTCTCCAGTTTGATGAGCTGTGTTAGGCAACTGCATCAGTTCTGCCCCGTTTTGAAAGTCAATAAGCTGTTTGAGCTATTACAAAGAAACGGTTACTTCACTAAGAAGCACTGATCTGTGCAGAAACAGATCGAGGTGAAAACCATTTGATAAATTGCAGTAAGATGGGGCAACTTGCTAACGTTCAAACAGGACGGAGGCAGAGGCGGGACGAGTCATCGTACATACAAAGCAGCATCTGATTAAAATAAACGCGTGCAGTTAGCTGAAAGGCTCAAAATGCAATTATATGTTTCTGATTAAACACATTTTTTGTGCACTGTTTACATAAGGTTTGAATGTTTGTGCCCCTTGACTGATGAAGCGATGAAGTAAAAGGCTTGTGGTCTGATAGCTAACAGATGCTCCTCTCTCTCTCTCTCTCTCTCTCTCTCTCTCTAGCTTTCAGTCTCTTTTCCCCCCTCTGCCTCTGATTTCACCGCCTCTCCCGCTCCTCCGCCTCCAGCTCCCCATCAGGCTGCCGTTAATGTGATTGTTTGCATTCTCTCCTGTGGGAGCTTGTGGTCACGAACCTTGAGCTTCTCACCATTAACCTCAGCCTTTTCATCCTGCCCACACTTCTAGACAGAACAGTGCAAACGTGTCAGATTATTACGGCCGCTCGTTCTCTTTCATTAGCAAAGGCTGATGAGGTCATTTATTTCCCACTGATTTATGACTAAATTGTAATCATTTCCATTGATATTAACATAAATATCGGTCAGCTAGATTCTAGAGGCGAGTGACTGTCTTGTCTTGAGGGTCCCCCCCCCCCTCGATAACTTGGATGAGGATTATTACATTGTCACAAGCCAATGATAGGACATTTTATTGACACCAGACCATATAGTAGGAACATGAAGAATTAAAAAGAAAGAGTCAAGAGTCATCATTAAAATAAAGTACTGTAGCTCATTATTAAACCGTACGTTCTTGATACACAGGAGAACATAGGTAGTTGGTAAGAACGTAACTGGGACCGACTTCCCTGATCCAACAACAAGAATCCTCATCATACTTAAAGGTTGGTCATTAACAAGCTCATATTGTGTAGTCTCCTCGAATTGACTTTTATACGCAACTACTTCATTTGGCTCAATGTATTTCGAGATAACTGCCCCCTAGATTATGACATTAGAGACCAAACCCCCTCAAGTTTAGGCAACAAAAACACCGACTGAGGAAAGACCGTGGCTGCGACTTTTGCCTTTAATCTCACAGAAACTGTGAGAGAGGAGGAGGTGGGAAAGTCTGGGAGAGAGAGTGGACGATTTGCAGCGAAGGGCCACAGCTCAGATACAAATCAGGGCTGAGACGTCTAAGCTTCTGTGATACGCACTCACATCAAATGAGCCACGAGAAAGTTAATTAACTCTGCAATTAAACATGACCATAAAAAGGCTGCTGGCTGATTTGAGTCGATATTGATTGGACATTTTATGAACACACAGACAGTCAATAAAAATGTTTCCTCATCATGCTGACCACCAGGAACCTGGTACTCGATGGTGACTTTGAAAGCCTGGTGCCACTTGTCTGACCTCAGCACTATGGCTGTAGTTCAAAACACAGCGATGACAACAGCGATGACCTGTCAATGCATCAATAGGATAAAACGCAAATGAACCAACCACTGTTTTCATGATGCCGCTGCTTTGATCGTTGTCCTAACTTCTTACTCTTCTAGGAGAGTCTTTCCTGGTCGGGAGTCAAAATGAAGCCTGTGCTCTCCGGTCAGATGGGTTTCCCAGTTGCTCATCTCCTCGTTCTGGCCTGTAAGAGCTTTGCTGCTTCATTGGCGAGGGACAATAAAGTTTACTGAAGGCTCTTTCTACCAAGTCAGGATCACACTAAAAATACATCACTAATGGATAAAATGACCTGCTTCTCCCTTATGCCTCGTTTCTCACATCAGCGCTCAGGAAGTTACTCCAGAGCTGCCTGCTCTTATGCAGCATTGTGAAAGGAGCAGGAATGAATGAAGCTTGCACTATTCCCAACACACAACCCCGGGTCTAAGAGAAAAAAAGATTGATTGACCCTGGAAGTTAAAGTGTGGCATAATTTAGGTAATTTCAAAGGTTTATGATCATCCTCTGTCCCCTTCACTATTGCAGATGATGGACGTATGAGTAATGTTCTCACTTCCTGTTAAATGGTTCCTGCATCCTAATGAGAGAACATTATCTTCACATCGTTCTGCTCCACATCGTGTTTTCATTAAATTAATTAGGAGCCGCTGCCAGTCTCATTAGGATGCACTCAAAAACACATAACAACTGAGCCTCGGGCGCATTAGTATGCAAAGGTACTCGCTCATTCACGGCAGCACTGACAAGAAAACACACAACAACAACAACACACATACACACACACACACACACAGTAAACAGACAGGCAGCACTAATAGCCCCCTTGGCAGCGCTAAAGAGTTCAGGCTGAACCACAACGACAGCTTCTTACGTCGACACAGGAGCCCTATTGTGTCACTTCTGACTAAAGTGGCCTCGCGCACACACACACACACACACACACACACACACACACATAGACTTATACTCAGACAGTTTTTGAGGATGACACAAACTCTCCTGTCTGGAATTCAAAGTTAGTTCAGAGGACAAATAATGGCAGAAGTGGATTAGTGGGTTGATGCCAAGTGCTTACAATTGTGCAAGTGTGGAGTGTTTTTGTGTGTGCGTGCGTGTGTGTGTTTGCTTGTGTTTGCATTTCAGTTTTATGCTCCATAGTGAAAAGCTTTATATTTAAAGCAGGAACACAACAAAATTAAACAACAAAAGGTCTCATTGAAACCTAAAGTGGCTGTTTTCTCTCAGAGTACACACAATTTTGTATATGTTGATTTCCCACAAAGTCTGTGAGTGAGTGTAAACCTCCTTTATCCTGTCAATAATCATTACTAACAACGTTTTTGCCAAAATATGTGCTATTTCAAGAATGCACGATGTGAGATTTTCTCCTTTTGGAGGAAAGTTTGGCCTCATTTTGGAGGAATTAATTGGCTAAACCTTGTTTATGATCCTAAAAAAGACTCAATTAATCGTGTTTTCAAAATTGAGCATCTGGCTAATTTTAGTTAACAGAGCTCCCATGAGAAGCAATAGATATTTTCCTACATAAAGAAAGACTTTTTATATCTAAATTAAACTTTTTGGTGATTCTGGACAGATTCAAGAAACTGAAGTCCAATAACAAAACAATTCATTTACTTCTTATTACAAAGGATATTTAGATTTTTCTCCAGTGGTGGTTTATAATATATGAAACACAGTTGGATTCATTCTAAATATCAGTTTTAGTGTTGACTGTATAATAATTAAATTCAACTACAGGCTTAAAAAAGATAAACAGACACAAAGTAGAAAGACAGAAATGTCTGTAGTGTTCTGGTTGAGCCACACACACACACACACACACACACACACACACACACACACACACACACACACACATACGCACACCACTTGATCAGTCATCCCTCAAATGTGACACTGCATGAACCAGATAATAGTGTCTTAGCATGAAAGTCACATCGCAGAAAGACAGTTTAGACACACATACACACACCCAGACGCACACTTCCTCACAAACACAACACAAACACAACACACAGTCTACACCTGCGCAGTCACTTACTCTGTTATCCCCTGAAATCGGTCCCTGCAGATTTCTGAGCCCCGTTTATCCAGACTTTGCTCGGACACTCAAAAGCATCTCAACGCTGGGCTGAATGAGAGGACGAGCAGCTGAAGTGGCAAGTGAGCGAGTGAGGTAGAGGCAGAGTGTAAAAGAGAGCGAGCGAGAGAAGGGGAAGGCCGGGGAGGACTGAGAAGTGTGTTAGATTGAGAGGAGGAGGAGTGCCACACAATGACTTGACTTCCAGAAGCTGAGAACATAACACAAGAGGGAGGGGGGAGGAGAGAGAGAGGGGAAGGGGGAGGGAAAAGGGAGAGGAAACTGGACAGAGGAGGAAACAGGAGTAACAGTAGGTGGCAAGGATGGAGGGAGGGAATGAGAGCAGAAATTAAGAGACATGAGGAGTTAGGGGGGAGGAAATTTGATATGAGATTGGAGCCATGAAGGGAAAGTGGTTGAAGGTGAGGAAAGGGAAGTGGAAGGGTTAAAAAGGTAAAGAAGAAACAAAGGAGAAGGAGATAAGAAGAGAAGACAGAAAATGAGGCAGGGATGCAGAGAAGGGGGTAAGGATAGAGTGAATGAAACATAAAAAGGGAAAGTAGGAGTTAGGGAAGGAAAGAGGGAGCAAGAAATTGAAATCATATATGGAAGAGGAAGTTAGAGAGAAAGTAAAGAAGGATGAAGGAATAGGGTAGGTATAGGTAACAAAAAGATAGGAAGCAATAGAAGGAGGTAAGAAGACAGGAGGAAGGAAGGTAATACAGAGAGAAAAGGAAGGTAAAGAGTGTAAAAAGGAAGGAGGAGAGGAGGAGAGGAGAGGACAAAAAGTAAATGGAATTAGGTAAGGAGAGAAAGGTACAGAAAGAGGTTAAAGGTCACAAGAGGGTATGGACAGAAGGAATGAGGGAGGAGGAGGTTAGGAAGGAGAGAAAGAGGAGCAGAGGAAGGGAAAGAAGGAGCAACAACAGAGGAGAGGAAAGCACTGTGGGAGAGTGTGAGTGGGAGGAGGATTAAACGACAGGATAAAAGCTCTATAAAAAGGACAGACAGGAGAGGCGAGACACAACAGGGAAGGAGCAGACGAGGAGGAGCAGGAGGAGGACAGATCTGGAAGGAAGGGAAGGAGGAAAGAAGGAGGAGTAGTCTGCATTTCTGTCTTTCTTTCACAGGTAATGTTTGTGGAGTAATCGACTCAAATTACCTCAGTACAAAAAGCACAACAGCTGAAACGGATTCAGCATTTAGCATCACTCAGATGCTAAATTACCACTTTAACGATGCAGTAATTATCTTTGGCAGCAGCAGTGGAGGAAGCATAATAAGCAACATAGAATCTGATTACACTCTCCTTTTTTTGCTCAGTTTTAGTCGCCTCCAACTCCTGAGGGAAGCATCTGGATCATTAGCCGCTAAATGCTACGCTATGTTTGCTCAGTGCTCAGTAGAGGGGAGACATTTTCCTTTGGGTTTGTCGCGTCATGTGACCCCACATGATTGGATTTCCAATCGATTAGTGCAGCTTTAACTAACATCAATCGATTATATTGTATATTACAAGCTTTACTCGTTGTTGTTGAGGTGACATCGCTAACTGTGACATGTAGCTTTTCCGTGACATTGACAGCTGCTTCTACTGTGTCTCCTTTACTTTACTCTAAATCCTTCTAATTCTACCATTGAGTAATCAATCAAGACAGTATATAAAAGTGCTGAAGAGCCTTAAACCTGCATCCTATCTAATGACCTTCCCACTGGGAAGTCTTGTATTGAAGTCTATGGGAAAATGTCCCTACTTCTCCCTTGATTTATTAGCTCAGTAAATGTTTTCCTAATGAGTTCATGGTTTCTGTCTCTAGTTTCAAGTCTTCTTCAGTACAAAATAATTATTCCAGTGATGTGATTATGGGGCGTGGCTACTGTGTGATTGACAGACTGTACCACCCAATCAGGATAGAGTACAGAGCAGGTCAGCTCCACCCCTCACTCCTTCTCCTCCAAATATGGTTTCTTCTGGTTTGGAAAAAAAAAAAAAACCAAGATGGCTTAAAAACGGCAGCTCACCAACCACTAGGTGGCGTCATGGAGGGTTGCCTCATGGTGGGTTGCTATCTGCACCGCTCACATCAACTCACTTTGTTTCTGAGTTTGCTTGTTTGCTCCTCTGTTAGCTTAGCTTAGCTTATCATACTAGCCTCTCACCTTTATTTATCATATTCTTTATTTTATATCTAATTAACTCATCTTCACTACACAAGTAAAGTCAGTGTCGCTGTATAATGGGAGACAGTTCCACTGTGGAAAGAAGGAGCTGTTGGCTCCATAGTACTTGAGGCATCTTTGTATTTTCGTGGGTTCATGTAATAATCTAGAGAAATGATGGTAATCGGCAGAGTTTAGCTTGTTTGTGTTTGCTATGTTAATCAATTAATTGACAAAATGCTGCTGGAAAATCCCAGTCTGCAATTCAGATTCTTTCCTACAGCTGTGGCCAGTGTGTGTGTGTGCGTGTGTTTGTATGCATGTGTGTGTGTGTGTGTGTGTGCGTGTCTGCGACAAAACAAGCCTGGAAAATGTCCGTCAGCAGTCCAGCTGCGCGGCCCAAAACAACAGCAGCAAGCATGGATGACACTGCGACCTTCTGACCTCTCAGGCCGACCCCGACAGAGCTCAGGTTTCATGACCACAACCATCTAATGAGAGAGGATGGTTGCTGAGGACGGGGAAAGGAGTCAAGAGTCTCTTTAGGGACGACATGGTTGCAGCACAGGGAAATTATCACATATAAACACAACACAGAAGACAGACACATGGGGAAGACTAAACAAAAACAACTTTAGATTAGGCTACAAGAAACCTGACAGCCTGTTCTTCACTTTTCACTGCCAAAGAAAATATCATCTTAATTTAACTTCAGACATTTTAAAACAGCTTCTGGGTCCAGGACAAATATTTATGTGTAGACTAAAAAAAAAGAAAAGTATTTGCCTTCATATGTATATGTAAATAGAATAAAAGAATTCAGGGAGTAAGAACAAGGATTTAGCTGCTACTGAGGATGCCAAAGTCACGTCCTGGGTGTTTTCATCCAGACTTTAATGACTCGGGGAGACAATTAAATCATCATAGCGCTGCAGTGGCTCTTGATCTGGGCAGCAGGACCACATGAAAGAAATATAACAAAACATAACTCTGCTGAACACATGCTCAAAAACATCCAGACTCTTCTTGAGTTGGTGCTTTTTCTTATGAAATACTTCAAAGTTTTATGACTCTATCAATTACAAATAATCAAGTAATAAAACTTAAATTATTTTTTCCAATAACAGGACCAGTGTTTGTTCATCTGAAGACCCTGAAAACGCCACGTTTTTTTCTGAATATGGTTTTAAATCTTATTTGTGATCCGTTATTAATGGTCCAGACCTGAACAAACCAAACAAAAATAAAACGTTTTGGCAGCTAAGTGCAAATATGGTCTCACTGATTTCACCCTCTGTTTTTACCTGCTTCCAATTAGTTGCTGCGAATGTTCATTTAAAGCAAATTAATTTATATTTCTTTATTAAATTTAGTAACAAAAATATATATAAAAGTCTCCTCCTGAAGATAAAGTTAAACAAGTTATTATGTTCATCATATTTAACAAATCAGATGAAAACGTGTGAAAATACAGTGACCCTCAGGCTCCAATCCTGCTGTTGCATAATGTACAAATGTGCTTATTACAGTAGAAACAATCTTGACCTTTGACCCCAGGCCTTTTTTCCATTGATCTCATGGATATCACACGTCGGTTGGTGCGTGTGTGTGTCAGCTCGTCCCCCGTCTCCTCTTCCGGCTTCTCCCCATCATCTTTGATCCTGCCAACTTCCTGTAACTGCGCCATACATTTCCAGGTCAAAGGTCACGCCTGAGCTCATGTGCTGACTCTGACTGTCTGGACTTAAAAAACAGGATGGATAATCAACAGGCAGCTCACACCCACAGTGACACACACTGCTGAGGCAGGATATCCATGTCAGGACAGCGTGTTGAACTTCAACAACTACACCGCCACCTACAGGCTAGACTATGAACAACAGGGTTAAAGGATTTATTCATTAAAATCAACTGCACAGAAAAACAGACCACGCTCTTTGACCCTGTAGTCATGACTCATGAGTCCTTTTTCCAATTTGTCTAAAATGGGGTTTTTTAACAATTAAGATTTGTGATGATGCATTTTTTCAGATAATCCAATAATTTTTTTATTGAAGCCTAAAAAGGCAGAGGGTAGGAACATTTTCTCATGTACTTCTCAACTTTCTTGGCAAAACAGAAAAACCACCAAAAGGCCAGTAAGGTTTTTTTTGTTTTTCTTTTTCCTATAAATAGCAATAAGCATGCCAGGACATTAAACTGGTGTCTGGTCCTTTTCCAGTTTAAATGAGCCTGAATACGAAATTAAAGATGAAGTTGTTCACATTTAATCTACCAAATCACATTTTCTGTTTATGAGTTCATGAGAAGTTGCGTGAGAATAGAAGAAGAAAAAAATTTTTGTTTTGGGTTTTTTTTTGCTGGACTATAATAAGTCCTGTCCAGACATGTAATAAAAATAAATAAATGAGAAATTAACAGGGAGAGTCGGTGTCAGTACTGCTGAGATATATAGTATATATAGCTATACAGTACAGACTGTACAGCTATACACCTTCACAATGACGCTCTCATTTGAAATGCTCTCATTTCAAGCACCCACACCAACATTTTACAACCAAATAAAGGCTTATTTTTACTTTAAAGGAAAGGGTTGAACCTGTCCTAAAACAAAAGGCAGGTGTCCACATGAGCACTGAGACAGGTTTTATTCACTGCGATCATTTCTCTTTATCATAACCATTAAAAAAAGCTCACCTCTCCTCATGATGTGCAGGACTGACCAACAAAAACCTGCTCTTAAGTCAGTTGATTAAGTATTACGTATTATTAAGTATTAAGTATTACATCTATTAAATTAGTGCAGATTGTATAAGAAAGAAAAAATGGGTTTTCAAGAGTTTCTTGGGGGACTTCCTTGCTCTGACAGGATTCACCATCTGGGCTGTGATTGCCTTGTTTGCAGGGATGGGAATGCCAGACGACGTTCCTTGGGGGAACGCCGTGGTTAAAAAGGAGCGTTGAAATGAATGATTGAGTTCAAGTCGGTGCAGACACACAAGTGACTCTGAAAGCAGCATTAGTGACTTGAACTTGATTTGGGCGACCTTGGGTAGCTATAAGACATCTATAAGGCTAGCTATAAATCTGCAGCTGCATTTGGGGCCATCTGCTGGAGTTTCACTCAGCACAAAGGAAATCACCTAAACTATATTTGTCCCACCACAGCCTCATTTAGCCACATGGCTCGTAATAAGACATAAAAGTTGTGTAACATTGTGATATGGGTTGGTATGTCTTTGCAGAGCTGTGCCCGGGGACACTGATTCTCTCAGCCCTTCCCTGGTCATCAGGACTCACAGAGCTGCTGTGTGCGAATGCTTGGCCTGGACTCGGTCACAATATGGGATTAATTCCCCAAAAACAGAATCTAATTCTGTGTGAAATACTTTAATAACAATCAGCCACGGTCAAGTGTGTCTGACTTTTCAAGGGAATTGGTTTATTGCATTCTACCACGGCAACTGCTTTCTCCTCCATTAAAATATGGATACGGCCTAAATGTATTGGCGCCTTGTCCTTTAGACTGTGTGCTTTGAACTGGTAAAACAGAGCCCTGAGTTCACTCACTTGCGCCTTAAGATGGAAACATCACTTACCCTGAAAGCCCATTCAATTGGATCTTTTAACAGCCCAAAAGGTCCTGTAATGTGTAAACACTTCCTACATTGACATTTATGATGTTGCCCTTTCACACATCGGCCAACTGAGGATTGTAAAACGAATATTCACTCTCATTTTACCTCCGTATTGGTCTCCTCCAATCTGGCTTTTCTGCCATTGAATGCTCCGCTCTGGTTTTTAGAGCCTTTTCACTTACAGAGTCACTCGATGCTGAAGCAAAGCAGTAAAAGCAGTTGTGCAAAACAAAAACAATGAACCTAAAGCCACAAAGACTATAAAGAGGTAAGGGCTCATACTAGTACTAGTACTGCTACTGGAGTCCCAGGTTTGACTCTTGACATTTTCCTACATGTTATTCCTTCTCTCTGTCCCATTCCCTGTCTCTCTACACTTGTCCTTTCAAATTAAGGCATAAAATGCCCAAAAAATATATTTAGACACATAAAAACCCTGTGTAGTTTTGAGGGGAACTACAAAGTAGTAACCTTTCATATTGCAGTCATTCATTCATAACATAGAAATATGAATTCTTAGTTAGGTAAAGATTAAGTGCAAACTGTATTTAGAGTTAGCAGTGATGTGTAAGTAAACGTTAAATGTGATGCAGCTTTGATATTCCCTGTGAGGACAGAGTCCAATCTGGGTTGTTTTTAAGTTGAAGGTAATATTCAGGTGCCTCCTTCACTGACTGAAGTCCACACCCTCAGTTAACAGCACCTGTAGATTTACTGAAACCATACGCCGCTCAGTGCAGTAACAGGAGCAGGTGAAATTACTTGCTCTCTTTTGCAGACGCGCACAAACACGTCGCACACGGACACTTAAACTCTCAGCTTGCACCAGTTCCTGACTAGATGTGTGAAGCTGTCCTTGCACACACACACACACACACACTTGCAAACAAAGTTATTTATAGAAGCAAAACACACCCGGGGCTGAAGTAAATGTAAGGTTCTTGACTATAAGGTTACCTCTCATGTGGCTATGTGACTGAGCATATAGCCAGTTCCTGTGTGCATAATCAAGCACAAACAAAAACATACTAACTGAGAAGTTAAGAATTATTATCTTTTTTTTTTTTTTTTTTTTTAATCTTTATTTCCTCTTGATTTTCATTATTTCTTTCAGTGATCAAAAAGCCCTGGGTTATCATTTTATGGCTTGCAGCTGCCAGGTTCAAGTATACAACTAATATATTCCTGTATTTCATCAGACGGTGGTTACGTGGAAATGAAGACTATTTCTCATTCACCCTCGTGCTTTATTTCTGCAGACAGACCAGACAGGGAAGGTCGCAGAGTCCTTCTTTATTGGTACATAGATAGAATCGTGAAGGTTATGAGATAAAAGGATTATAGACTCCTAAATTACAGTCAGATTAGGTGAGTCAGAGTCATATAACTGCATTTACCATAGAGACAAGACAACCAGAGAACATTTCACTGATCAGCTGACACTGTTGAAAGAGATGTGAACATGTCTATAGCTCTGTAAAACACTGTATACAACCATTTACTGACCATATTTGTCAGTAAGTTCAATTAATTTGAAAGTAAGTGATGTGGTCACCACCACACCATGAGCAAATTATCCTCACACAAAGTCCAAACAAAGTGAAGAAAGCCAATATAGTAGCTGTAATTCTGTAATGTAGTTGATATACACCGACAAGCCATGTGTAGGTCCTGACCCTGGAGGCCTGGACTCCTCCAGACCTCTGAAGCTGAGCTGTGGTATCTGGACCAAGATGTCAGTAGCAGATTCTTTAAGTCCTGAAGTTGTGAGGTGGAGCCTCCATGGATCAGACTTGTTGGTCCAGCTCATCCCACAGATGCTGGACTGGACTGAGATCTGGGGGATTTGGAGCCAAGTCAACACCTTGAACTGGTTGTTATGGAAGACTGTTTCCACGAAGGGGGGGGGCACTTGGTCTGAACAATGTTTAGGGAGGTGGGACGAGACAAAGTAACACCCACATGAATGGACCCAAGATTTCCCAGCAGAACATTGACCAAAGCATCACACTGACTCCACCAGCTGCTCTTCTTCCCATAATGCATTCTGGCTGATCAGTGTACAGTCATAAGTGAGTGGATGATAAATGTGTTTTATTTTTAACAGACACGTTTTGAACGCGTTAGCTAGCATGCTAACTATTGCTTAAGATAATTCAACTTAAGATAAAATGTTATAGTGTTGATACAAAATATGATGAAACATCAAATGACCCACTTTGAATTTATACAACCATCCTGTTTCCCTGCTACTCGCGATTGCTCACAAGTCAAAGACATAGAAGTCTTTTCTATCTCGATCATCAATATGACCTGAATGTGGTGCCTGAGCATTGCACTAAAATCATTTCTCAGTAAGCAAAAATATCAGACCCAAACCAGACAGGTATTACAGTTTCTGGACATTATCTCCAATAATGGAGCCAATTGCATTTTCTGTTTCTCCAACTCCTAAATGGGGAATTAAGCTATGTTTTTCACCATGTCACATATTACTGTATGCCCTTCCATCATCTTTCGCTGTCTTTATGACTCTGTTTCTCACAGGATTTGGGAAAGGAGAATAGGAAATGCCAACGTCGACAGAGGAAACAAGATTCCAGTGAGGATATCGATAACAAGCGTTCCTCACTCTGTTTCTTTCTTCTCTAAACAGGACGTTCGCGTCTACACCCATCGTCATAATGACCATCACCATCACTGTTTGACAGCTTCAAGCCTAGAACATCCTCTTGTTTAAATTTCTATTGGTGTGGTGGCAAATACATTGCATTGATTCAATGACTTCCTGCTGCGGCAGGAAATTGTACTAGTCTAGTTTAGTCTATGATGACGTCACCCTAATGCTATTAATACTGTTCAGTGTCAAGCACAAAGAGCATTGAAAACCCTGTCGCTAGGCAAGTCCTCACACAGGTGGCACGTTGATGCACATCATCATGGGTTGGCATGTGAAGATGCATCACTACACCAGTCCCAAACCAAGGTGCATCTGCTACTGACTCGATGCACAGCTTGCTCAACGCTAACATCACCATGCTAATAAGCTAACAATGACAGTGTTAGTATGCTGATGTTCTTACCAAGGTTTCTGTTTAGGTTTAGCATGTTAGCATGCTGACGTTTACCAAATACTAAAGGTTTTTCGTAAACTTTTTGGAAAAATTCAAGTTTGGGGATCACCAAATTTTTTAAAAACTCTAAATTTATCCTGATATAACAGCCAAACTTCATCAAAATCAATTGTCATTGAGACTCAAAAACATAGTTAACTTCACAGTGGCGCTAAAGGAAAAGTCAAGGTAACATGAATGTCAGCAGAATGTGCTAACAGGGAATATGTTTACCAGATTTCGAGCCAACCAGTCCATTAGATGTCTGGATATTCCACTGAGTAAGTAAGACCATAGCTATGTGAAAAGTCAGGTCATTGTCATCCATTAAGGTCTTCAATATTTATCAGTTTTCATGGTGGCTCATCCAACAGATATTGAGATGTTTTGTCAAAGAAGTCAAACTCACGTGATGACAGGAAACACCAGGGGCTCAACAAAGGTCTGTTCAGACCTGTACAAAATGTCATGGCGATCCACTGACTAATAGGAAGTAGTGGAATGACTTTGGGACCAATCAGATGCCCCCCTGATGGTATTGCAGGATGGACAAAAATAGAAATATATAAAGTACCTGAAGCTTTGTACCGTTCTGCAACACTGCCGGTACTAAAAAGCAGCAATATCTCTGAATAAAGGTCAACAGGATGTCATACGTTTCAGTAACAGCTTCCTGTCTGCACTTACTTCATGTTGCTTTGATCACTTTTGTTCCCAATTCACACCTCAACACATCTTCAGTCAAAATATTGTTTCATCAGCATGAGATGATCACAACACGAGGAACAGAGAGACAGAAGAGACTGTGCAATCAACTTATAAGTTATAAAAAGGTTCCCTGCCTTGCGCTGTTATCATATCTCTCAGGGGTTTTTACTTCTACAAAAAACCCCACCTGTCAACAGAGCAAAGATCTGAGCTTATTTTGAAGAAGACCTGGGGAATCTGGTTCAGGGAAAGATGTATCTAAGCACTTTTTCAGTGATCACGGCTTTCCCAGTGAAAAAAAGCCAAAAAATCTGAATGTTATGTTTAATTTTTGTGTCTTAATTCAACATAATTATGGGTGTGTTGAGTGAGTGAGTTCAAAGATGCTCATCAGAAATGCTCAAACTGTTGACTGACATGCAGCATAAACAATACAGTTCTGTTCTCTAAGGAAAAACAACAGCGTGAGTCATTTATCCGAATGCCAAAAACCACCTGTGTTTATGTTTATGCTGATTTTTGCTTGTCAGGAGCAAAAGCCAAAGAAGCGAGACATTGATTTGGATCCTTGAAAGTTCACATAGTTTGTTTCTCATATCCTAACTATTAAAAGTGATTACAAAACTTTAAACCTGCAATTACTGATTGTTTTGGCCACTAGAGGGCAAAAACAGAAACATGAACACCTTTACAATATATTCTTATTTAGACATCCAGCAGTTGTGGAGAAATGTTATCATTCATTTAGTGTTTCGTTTTTAGCTACCTCCTAAGTATTCACTCTTCTTTTGGCTCCCTTTTGGTCTCCACCACCTCCTGAAGGAAATATGTGCCTCTTCAGCTGCTGCATCGAGTGGTAATTCTTGGGGATTCACATTTCACGATCATGTGATCTGTTATTGACGTGAAAATGTATTGATCAGTGCAGTTTTTTTTTTTTTTTATTTTATTACCAATTGAAACTAAGTCATTTCTAATTGTGAGACCTGGTCATCATTGTCTACCAGTTGTATTCAGCTGTTTTTTCCTGTTATTTCATTATCAATTTCATCACACCAACATGAACCAACATGTTATCAAGTGATCAGCTCAGGGTGTAAAGATCAGAACATGTGGACCAAAGCTACAGACCAGATGCTAGTCTGTGGCCAACTGCGACCTCTGACCTCACAGCTGAAGCAGGAACGAAAGGGGAGGGGAAACAAAACTGCCCCTGCAGCCGTTGATAAAAGCATCATGTTATTTCTGCTGAGGCTTCCACCGAGTTTAGCCCAAGTGTAAAGTCAGTCCAAGATGGTAGATTACAAACCCGACCAGGGCACAAAGCAACTGATTCACCACTGGAACATCATGTTGATGCCATTTTAACTTTATTAGATAAACATCAAAAAATCCATGTTAACCTTTGATACGACAGCAACGCAGACATTCCTCAGCTTGTTTGTTTTTACATTTAAATACTTCTTAAATACTTAAATCTCATTACAGGAAGAATGTCTCACTTCAAAATGAGGATTGAAAAGGTCACATGTGGAGATCCAACACCCACTGTCGTGCATTTTAGAGGAAACACTTGTATTATGTAATGTAAAAGATCCAGACTGTTAAAGCATAAAAAGGAAATATATGGTTGTTGACATTAAACTGAGCCATTAATCAGGTTCGTTCGATTTTACATCTTTTTTTCACTCACAGTGATGAAGCCTCCTCCCAAAGGAAACAGGAGAGGGAGCAAGACCTTGCTTTTCAAAAGATTTGATGTAATCACCATCTGCTTTTGTGGCTGTACGACATACGTTTGTTGTTTTGTGGATATGTACCGTGGCATGACATCGTACAGCGATACGTTTTATTTCTGTCAGAGAGCATTTACTCTCAGCGAGTTAATAAGAGCCGTTCGTGTTTCTCTCCCCCCTTTGATCCTCTGTGCTTTTCCCAGTTTGTTTTATTTATAGCGACAGTGATATAAAACACAGAAGAAGTTGGGGAAAGAGCAGATTTCTTTGGATTTCACTGGTAGAAACAGCCTCTATTATGAAAAGCCAGATATTAGCAAATCTGTAGGACACCGCTGCCCCTGCTGAGGCGCGTTTGATTCATTGGAGTTAGCATGCTAATAAGAGCAGAGACCCAAACGTGCGGGGAAAATATAACGTGCTGCAGTTTATCAGACGTTACCTGCAAGATTTCAAATTTTGTGCACTGGCCCTTTAAAGTAGCGAAACAGCACAGAAGACAGACTGACCTTTGAACTCCAGAAATACCACAGTAATACAGAGCAGATCAGATTATAGGAGGCACACACCCACACACAGTCAATACACTTAACTTTGTCTCATATGTTCACAAACACATCCTTGATCTGTTTCTGTCAGTCTCAGCCTGAACAAATGTATGAACGCATAAATATTTGCACATGCCCACATAAACACTTGAGCTACCAATGGACACACACAAATGCAAAGAAAAGGTCAGTGAACTGATTTCCATTTATGTATAAGTTTTGTCTTCAAATAAGGTGAGATCTCATCCACATCATTCAAATATTCACAGCGTAGCTTCAGCCCTCAGGTTAACAACCTGAACAAAACAAGACAAGTCCGGGCCAATGAAACCAGATCGGAGATGTGAGCTGGAGCCACTCTGACTTATAAAAAACAATTTTCAGTTTATTTTTTAGAAGAACCGTCTGCTGATGTGAACCAGGCCTCAAAACACATGAGAGCTCAGAAGCTGAAGGAATCACAGAGTCGTCTCCAAGCGTTTAAATATTTATCAGTCCAGTCACACTAACTGTCTATAAATGGCCATTATGGAGGTGGCACATTGTGGTGTATTGCCAAACAGCATCTTGAATCTAAGGCTGAATTATTTGAGAAGATCATGCGGCAGGTGTAAAAAGGTGCATAACAACCATAGACTGTATAAAGGTGGACGTAGACTCTGGGTCTGACACATCTAGTGTCTTAAACCTTCATTCTCTCTAATGACCATCAGGGGGCAACTGGCCACTGGTTGTAAAAAGAAGTCAGATTGTATTGAAGTCTATGGGAAAATGTCCCTACTACTCCCTTGATTTATTAGCTCAGTAAATGTTTTTTACTGAGTCATTTTTTAAATGATGGTCCATTTAGCTGGAAAGACAATAAAGCAGGGGATGGATTGGGGGAGTGGCTACTGTGTGATTGACAGACTGTACCACCCAATCAGGATAGCGTACAGAGCAGGTCAGATCCGCCCCTCACTCCTCCTCAGCTCCACCTTCTCCTCCAAATATGGTTTCCTTTGGTTTCAAAAAGCCAAATGGCAAACGGCCCAATTAGAGGCTTAAAAACAGGACACTTGACACTTGATACCAAAATGAAAACATCATCTCAATGGTGAAATAGGGTGGAGGGAGTATCCTGATTTGAGGTTTTGCAGCAGAGCAATGACCCTAAATGTTAAACTAAATCTACAACTCTACTGGGTCCTGCAGACCCTGAACAGAGCCTAAGAACAGGTCAGTCCTGAGGACCCCATGAACT
Source organism: Rachycentron canadum (assembly GCA_038496675.1). Classification (NCBI taxonomy): domain Eukaryota; kingdom Metazoa; phylum Chordata; class Actinopteri; order Carangiformes; family Rachycentridae; genus Rachycentron; species Rachycentron canadum. Next base: position 2,738,675 of record CM076670.1, on the reverse strand, counting down.
TCAACCAGTATTTGAATCCAAGGGTTCACTTAGTTTTTTCACCCGCAAATGGAGACGGTTGTTCCTAAGAGGCTGAATCCTTCTTCAGACCACAGGAGGCTATTTTAAGTGTTTGACAACCTGCCAAGTAACTGCACTCCCTGAATTAGGACATCAAAATCAAACTATAACAGCAAACAGAGATAACAGAGTCCAATAACATATGTGATGAGGTTAAGGGAAGTGTCACGATGGTGACAGCTCTGACCCCTGCCAACCCCGGACACAACCATCCATCTTAGGATGAAAGCCGTGTAGGGATGTGGGCACCATTTTGGGCCGGGCGGAGATTCCTCCACCGGGAATAACCAGGAAATGTGGAAAATGCCAACCAGGGCTTTGATGATGGAGTCCTGCTGTCTCTGACAGGGCAAACGACGTATCCTGCATCCTCTGAGCTGACGCCGTCATGTGAGCTCAATTAATGAAATTCTCATCTGCCGTCTTTACTGAAAGCGTTTTTTTTTTACATCAACTGCTGTCAGCGATTTACTGCATTGACCAAACAGCTTTTTGAGGCCCGTTATCTGCATTGAACCCGTCTGAATCTGATAACTCCTTATCCTATCTCTTAAAATGAATTTGTGGAAAGTACGAATGTTATCTGCTCAGCCATCTTTAACAAATCGCTTGCTGCTTGTGTAACACCACTAAGTCACACTAAGACGTGGATATTTTAATAGATAACATTAACTTGAAATGACGAAGGCCAAAGCAAATCTTCTTAAAACCAAGAAAACTGCTCACAGCGCAGCTTAGTAAAGGCAGGATTTAAGCACATGATGTCAGACAGTGGTTTCCAGTAATATTGTGCCCTGACTTACTTTATTTTCCTGGTAACTCAATCACACAAGAAATGAAAAATTAAGCCCGAGTCTTATTATCTAGTGTCAGAAAATAAAATCACTTAAAATACTTTAGTGTACTGACATTTCTTTTTAATCTTAAAGAGACAGAATATATTAAAATAAAAGGATTATACCAGTGTTTTATCATTAATGTTAAAAATTCGCACTATTCTGGACTTTACTCATATTATAACATACAAATGGCTCATTCTGGTCAAAACTAAGTAAGTGAACTAATTTGTCTCTTTGTGAAATTATGTATTAAGATCACTGTTGTATGCATTTGTATTTGAACAATAATGGAGGTATAAGGTGTGAAGTTAGGAAAATCTAACGCAAGATAGTTTTAAAGGAGTAGTTCAAAGAAAAACAACCCTTCTTTTGACTGTACTGAATACAATGGGAATCCAGTGTCATGGCAAAGAACCTTTTCCAACTTTTTTGTTTCTTTTTTTGTTTTAACCATTCAGTCTTTCTACAATATCTCCAGTGATATTGTTTAAAAAAAAAATCATGGTAATGGAAATAAAGTAAGGTAAAGTTCACTTGGAAAGACCATGGCTTTGCCCGGAGCAATATACAACCTCTGTTCTCCTGCACCAATACTTGTGTCGTGGGATGCTCTACCTGCACCTGTAATGTTTGTTGATTCAATGGAGACATTTAAAAAGCAGCTAGAGATGAATCTATTTAAAGAGGCTTTTGGGTAAGTTCTGCCTACCAGGTCTGTTTCTTTCTGGATACTGTATTCTGTGGTTTGCTTTCTATGTTTTGCATTTTGTATGAGTGTATGCAACTTTTTTTTATGACTCTGTGAAGCACTTTGTGACCCATGTCTGAAAAGGGCTATAAATAAACTTTACTTACTTTCTGCGCCCACTCTCTTTCTTGCACCAAATGTCGGATTCAAACCCTGGATGCAAACTGGGAGAAAGTAATTTTTAGGGATGTGAGGCTGAAGAATTTGTCAAATGCTCCAGAGCAAATTCTCAAATCACTTGAACAGCACTTTCCGCTTCCCTGCTGCTGATTTGCTCGGTTCTAGTACTTAAATCCTCATTTTTTAGTTTTTTTTGTCATTTACTTATTGAGCAAAAATTCATTGGAACATATGGATCAATGGTGGAGAAGTGAAGTACACAGCCTTTGGACATTTTAACACATTTTTAAGTAGGTTTCAGCTCCTGTCATAGAAACTTTTGAGACTGTCCTTCTGTAACACATGAGATTTAGTTGCTAGGTGACATCTATTGGTCTTAGTAATTATGATGTGACATAGTTTATTAAGCGTAATTGAACATTATGTTGTATTGGAGACTTGAAACTAGAGACTGAGACCATGAAACATTTTATTGAGCTGATAAATCAAGTGAGAAGCAGAGCCATTTTCCCATAGACTTCAATACAATCTGACTTCTTTAACAACCAGTGGAGTCGCCCCCTGATGGTCATTAGAGAGAATGAAGGTTTAAGACACTCTCGCATTGGCTTTACTTTTCAGACCCACAGTCTTTATCCACAATATACAGTCTATGATTTCAACCCAAATCACTATCAATCAATGACCATTAATGTGGTAACCATGGCGACAAAGGTAAGGTTTATTGTAACCAAGACAACTAAGGTCAGGCACACCTGTCGCTGTATACTTCACTATTTTTCCATCTCTTCTTCAGAACCATTAATACATTCAAATATCTGTCACACACGTCACAGATCGATGCCACTGAGGGCATCGCTCAAACATTACTGCTCCCCCGGCGAGCGTCTGAGGCTGAAGCCCTGAAGCCACGTGGCCAAACTACTGTCAGGCTTTCGGGGAGTGTCCGGGACAGCCCGCCGTGTGAGCCGAGGTCTTGAATGATCCTCCAGCCTCAGATGTCAGTAAATCAGGCAGATGCTGACGCTTGGTGTCGACCAGAAGGAAGATTTATCACGAAGCCTAAACGCTGACACGCGCACAGAGCTGGCCAGGCTGAGGCAGATGCACACAGACGTATGCATGAAGACGGATGTGTGTGAACAGATAGAATGACAGTGTCTTTGTGAAAACGTAGGTCTGGTTCTCTAATGACTCGGTTTCAGACTCACTTCACACAATATAAACACAAAGATAGAGCAAACGAGCGAGAGAAAAATAAAAGATGGAAACTGTCTCCTCCACTTTCCGCTGTTTTCTTTCCTGCTCCTTGCCTCAGATTTACATGGAGACTAAACACTGTGACGATTGCGAAGTGGGAATCTTGTGGTTTTCCTGTCATAATTCAATACAGGCCTTTCCAGGACAGAGGTAGGCTGTTCACACACATGTGAATGCATGCACACACACACACACATACACACACACAAACACCATTATAGACATGCAATCTGAGTGCCTGTGTCACGCATCTACCAATATATGCATGCACACAGCTCAGATGTTATCCATCCTTTCCGGTGCACAGAGTGATTAGTGTCTTTTCAGCCATTGATTAACAAGCTGCTCAACCATTTACCCAAATCTACACAGCTTTTACTTTGACAATCAAGTCTGTTTTATAGCCCAACAACACACTCTATTCTTCTCAAAAATGTTTTTTAGTATTAAAGAAAATTAGGTTTATATTTGTCAGGAGGTGAATTAGGGAGCTTTATTGTCTTAAAGGGTAAGGGTGGCATCATTATTTATTTTTCTTACTGCCAACAAATCCCATGAAATTATCTTTTTTATTTTTTTTTTTTATATATTAATACTGTCAAGGTATCAAAGGTCTCAGTCACAGAGAAATGCTCACAGCCTGTATTCAGAAACTGAGCCTTAAAAACAGCCGTCAGGACTTGTGGAACTTTGTGATGTCACAACAAAGCAGTCTGAGCCACACCCCCAAACCCAGCCCACCTGGAGCCGCCATCCAACCTTATAGGAGTGTTTTACCTGAAATTTTCTATATTTTTATTATCAAAAATGGCCTCAATAATGTCCCAGAACAGCTGGCCTGTGTAGTCTTACTAAATATTAATCAAATAACGGATCTGTGGTGTATTTACAGAAGCAAGATGCATGCAACTGTGTGGCTCATTGATGAATATTTCATAGTTTTTGGAACTCAGTGGCTTATTTGGTCTTTGCAGTGGATTTTCTTCACAATAACACAATAACAGCTAACAGCAAGACAGTTTTATTATCCATAAACCGAGATTCTGTGAAACAATAATCTGCTTTTCTTACAGGTCACGATGCCAAAACATGCCACGGTTCTCCGTCTGTCAGGCTGCCACATGGCAGGGAGCATCCACAGCGTGAATCCCCAGACAAACTCGCAATGAATCGCTCTCTTCTCCATGTGGTGAGAAAATCCCTCTCTGAGTAAAATAAGCTGAAAGAATAATAATAAAGTCTTGGCTCCTAAATTCAAGAGGTTTAACAGTCCTTTCAGAGAACAGAACATCCTTCACATATTAAGGGAAATGACACACATAAAATCATATAATTATCATTAATGAGCTGAAATAGCCACAAATTCATGTAGAAATGTAATATATGACATGTATATCCCTGTTTTGTAGATTTGTTCTGCCATATATAAAAGGATATATTATTATAACATGTATACATCCTCTGGGTATACGAGGATAAGTGCATAAACTAAAATGAGTATATGTACATATTGTAGCGTCCCTCTTTAATGGCGCTATGGTCATATGCTTGCTTCACTGGTTCTTTACCCATTGATGTAACACAGGTGAGTGAAGTCGAAGCCAATGCCAACACGACAAATCGAATTCAATTTTGCAGCGTAAAATCAGTGCTCACAACGCACCTCACCAACTCCCCCTGGACCAGCTCCCCACACAAGCTGAAGCAACCACAACCTGTCCTCCGTCACTGTCTGCAGATTCGATTTGATGAATTATATATGGTGTTACATGTTGCAACCAAATATTAATGTCTAACTTGTATATGCAAACATATTAAAACAACAAAATGAAACATGCTTATACTGTGTATGTATTTCATATTAATATCTTTCCATTTTGGGAAAGACTATTAGACCTGATACAACAAATATACAAATATACTGACAGGCTTTGGAGTGGATATATAGTTATTTAACATATCTCTACAATCTAAGTAAATGTATGTCCTGGATATATATATATATATATATATATATATATATATATATATA
>CM076670.1:2614787-2719419 GCA_038496675.1 Rachycentron canadum | reverse complement strand
ACACACACACACACACACACACACAAGCATAACATACGCTTGTGGACATACTACTATACTTGTGAGGACCATACGTTCGCAGCCTCTAACCCCAAACTAAACCTAATTCTACTCCTGACACAACAACCAAACCTCAGCCCCAAAACAACTCCTTAAATAAGTGAATATCAGCTAAAATGTCCTTCCAAAAAAAAAAAAAAAAAAGTCCTCCTAAGTTAAAATTTAGATCGGTCCAGACACAGATAGAAATACAGGAACAAACACTCACACACAAAGAGACACATCCCTGCGTCTGGGAGATGAGCGCAGCTAATTATGAAAACACGAATCTTCACAACTAACAACGAGCAAAGACACAACTTCAGACTCACCCCAGTTCGGGAACCTAGTGCCTCTTCCTGCGTTGATGTGGTACACAGATTAAAAGAACATTTCACCTACATGTCCTCCAAAACTGTTTTATAGAGCATCAATCTTGGATTTTCTGCACATTCAAGTGGAGAAAGAATATTTTCCTTTTTGATTTTCATCTAGATAAAAAAAATAGTTATAGTTTGTCTGAGACCCCTGTAGCCACCATTACAGTATAATATGATGTGCAATGATAAAGGCCTAAGGGTCACCAATGTTTTTACCAAATCTTGAGGCCCCATTTTGAGGAGCTGGTATTTGGGCCATAGCTGCAGAGGCTCTGAGAGCTCGACACACCGCAAATGGGCAAAACACACACACAAAATCTGAAAACATCATCAGTTTGAGAGGAAATGTGCTGCAAATATTCACAGCACAATGGAAGTGTTTTTAGGGGACATTAAAAAGTGGCATGGGGGGGGGTAATTAAACCTAGGATGTGCTTGCATGGATGGATCTTAAGTAGCAGTGTGTTGAGCTCTTGGGGCACAACAGGTTAATAAGGAGTGAAGTCTTTCAAATAAGACTAATTGTCTCATTTGGGAGTCTTAATTGCAGATATTTAAACTGATAACATGGTTGTATTTTTATATAAAACCCAGGATTGGTTGTTTTAGGAGAAACAAGCACGATTCAAACTTGTCCATAAGGATGTTCAAGAATTTGTTTTAGAAGAAATCTAGTCCGTTAAAGTGGAATCACAGCTCGTTCAACCCATGTAGAAACACAGACCAGCTCCTGTTGTATGTGCATGCAGTATTTAAATACATAAATAATGATTAATCTTTGGATCAAGAGGTTTTAGCTGCAGTCTCATGCTTCACCGCGTAGACAGAAGCGGCCAATTAGCAGCAGCGTCGTTGCCTCTCCAGGGAAACTCATTAATAGCGATTCAGAAAGTAACCTTGAAGACATGTAGGGCAGACAGCACAAACAAAAGATGGGAAAACATTAAGCAAGAAAAATAATTTATTTATAATGATATAATTTCATCACATTGGCATTGCAGAGCTGCAGAGGGAAGCGTTTTGTGTGTGACGCCACCTCGCAGCTACAGATCACACCATTGGATGGGGCAGGGAAACAGAGGCTATTCAATACATACACGGAATATTCCTTTAAATATGTCTTTTCAATGAGGATTAACAAAAATAGAATACTTCCAATAACTCTGTCTGTCTCTCTAATTATCATCTCTGTGTCTTTATATGCTGCCTGTACATCCCCCAACACTGGGGTTTAAATTAGGCTTTGGGTGGGGAGGGGGGGCTTTGTTTGACTTTACTTGGAGTGGCAGGAGGGTGGAGTTTACCACCACAGGACATCAGGAGCAACATGCCTACTCCACAGTACCCCTGAAATGTACACACAGTAAACCTCACCCCTCTGACACTCCTAAAAGAAGTAAGATGCTCTTTGGCCCAAATCTGCAGCCACTATCTCTCTCTCTCTCTCTCTCTCTCTCTCTTTTCACCCTCTTTCACTCTCTCATAAAGCTGGATCACACAAAGTTAGCAACTAATGCAAAACCCATCAGTCGAACTGTTTGATATGTGATTTGCAGAGGTTTGGAAATGTCCACTGAAGCTCCCTGAAAGTTAGTGATGGTGAAAGTTGGGTTTGTTGTGCCCAAAGTGCAAAAAATTGTGACTAAAATTTCCAAATATAATGAAAAGGATTAGTCAGGATGACCCAGAGAGTTTCATTCTCTTGCATGGTTTTATTCAAATAGTGGTTGTACTTTGTCAGAAAATAGTTCTCAACACAACTATGACCCGTGAGGCCTGTGGATTAAAGTGACTAAATATCTGAAACTGGAAAAAGATATATTGCTCTTTTGAGTTATACCACAATACGACAAAATAACCAAACCTCCACGAATCACAAGCTGTGCATCCAGATAGGTTTGTTTTTTTTTTTAGTTAGGGCTACGTGGAGATCTGCATGGAACTAAAACTGAGGTCTGAGCCCGACTAGTCCAGCCAAATTTGAGACCCAAACCAGAGCCGAGACTGTAAGTTATATTTTTGCTTTTTTAATCCGTTACTGATGATCGTTGCCCGACATTGATGCAATTTGGCACAAAAGCTTGAAGCACCATAATGGCCTGAAACTGATCCCAAATCTGACCATTTGTCAGGATCTGTCAGTTTTGTCTTTTGTAGCAAAACAATTATTCATAGCGTAAACTTTAGTTTTTACATGTTCAACTGTATTTTTAAAATTCAGATTTGTAAAACTTTTGCTATTTTGAAGCTTTTGTTTTCTCTACAGCTCCAATTTCTGTGGTAGTTTATATTTATAAGTCCGTTGCAAATACTGGGATGACTTGTGGTTGAATTTGTTTTGAAGTCTTAAGCCTGAAGGGATGTTTGATTTGTTAATGCTGGCCTGGCATCTGGTCTTGTTGCAGTAGCTCTCTTAATTATACTTTACAAATTACTGTAAACAAACTGTTCACACAAACGTAGCCTTGTTTATCTTACTCAGATAAACTGTGATCTCTCCGTTGGCTTCTGAGGAAAATTATCCCAGCCAAGTCTCCAACTTCACTTTTTACCTTTTCTACACAGCTGACTTTTATTTGTGTCTCTTAGCAACAGGTTGCTGTTTGGGTATCTGCGGAGACTTGACTGTAAAATTAAACCAAATTAATTAGCGGGTGATTGCAGCGATCCATCCTTTCTTGCTCTGCCATACCTTTTATCACTTAGTAGAAAAGAAAACGAGAGTGTGAGAGAGAGGGAAAAGCTTTTAACGTGATTACTCCTCTGAGTCACACAACAGCCGAGAAAGGAGAGGGGAGACGGGGGAGGAGGTGAGGGAAAAGATGATGGAATACATATAAACTTTCAACGTCGTAATCCCCACATTCAGCAGAATCAAACCTCTGCTCTGCAACCTCATTCCCCTCCTTCCTCTCTTCCCCACTTGCCCTCCTAAAGACGGGATAATGGATTAAATATTCAATATATTCCTCTTGTCAGCTCTCTTTCCACTTTATAGAAATGTCATTTTCAATATAATATATCGTCAGCATATTTAAGAGATTGGTAAAATAGTTCTTCAGAAATTTCTTGCTATGTTTGCAGGAATAATCTCATGGGTTGTTTAACCCCCCCCCCCCCCATGTGTGGACCTAAGGAACCAGATGTCCCCATGCTGTTGGGAAGATGATTGATAACGTATTGCTTCTGTTGTTTGTAAATTTGTTGCTAGTTGCCTTTCAGGACAACTAAGAAGTTGCAAAAAATATGGCACCAAGTTGGTAGTAAGGTTCTTTGGCTCCGCCCTTTACCGATTAATCAACCAATGAGATTACTTCTGCCTCTGCAGCCGCTCAGTGTCTGAGGAATAAGAAATACTCACATCCCTGCAAAAAGGGATAGTAACCTTTTTACCAGTGTACCCATATGTTTCTTTATTCTGTACCTCTCCTCACTTCACTGCTTAAGACCTGTCAAATCAAATGTGTTGTCTGTCGACACTGGAGCAAATCAAACACCACCATGGTTTGCTGATCCTGAACACACAGGAATTGAGGCATCATCTCTGATAGCCAACCCTTCCACACTATTTTTAGATGTGTGTGTCTTGTCTACACACCACCTAGTGCATGACATTTTAACAGGAAACTGTTCCTGTTATTATTGTGTGGAAACAACAAATCTGCCATTATATCTTTCTCTCGTCTTCCCATCCACCTTCATTTATCTGATCTCAGATATGTGATTGCTTTGAGGGAACTATACCTCTACACTGCCACCCTCTGTATACCTGCCTATCAATGCTGATTTGGGCAACTACTTATTTTCCTTACAGCTCAGATTCAGATGCTCCCCTATACTTTTACTTTTTTATTTTGGCCCGACTTAGCAAAGGTTCTGTTTGTGTGTCTGTACTACAAAGGGAGCTGAAATAAAAAAATAATAGTTATAGAATAAAAAAAAAAACAAAACACAGTAGGCGCTGCAGCAACACGCCCATAATTCAGTATACAAGGCAAACAAACACAGAGTTTTATAGGTTTATCTTTTTTCATTCACTAAATATTTAAAACAAACGTCACTTGACTAGTCATCATAAATGGTGATAATTTATGCATTTTTAAAATTTTCATCTTTTTTTCAGGATGATGGAATACCTGAAGGACTGTTGTAGGATGTGTTTGACGGAGTTATTTTGTTTGTTTTTTGTTTTTTTACTCTCCTGTTGCGTGTATTTCCATCCACTAGGGGGAGCTCTGACTCAATAGCACCGAGGGATAGTTTGCCACCTGGGATTCAGGAGATGAAAGGTTCCCTCCTCCCTTCTACATGGTCCAGTTCATGCAGGGGGATAAGTCAAGTGTTGGAGCTTGAATCACTGCTAGTCCACAATGATCGGACCGTCCACACAGTGATCCAGAACTGGGGGTTGGTCCGGGATCAAAAATCCACAGGGCGATTCGTTCACAGTCCAAAAGTCAAGGTCCTTAATGCAAAACACATTCGAACCCTGCCTGTTTCTGTGTTTGTGCACAGATCCTATCCATTCATTCATTCATCCATTCATTCAGGCATTCATTCGTCCATGTTAATCCCACTTTACATGGATACCGTAAAGGAAGGTAAAGAAAAAGTATAAAAACTTAATGAGCAAGAAAGAGAGAAGGCAGAAGATAAGCGCTGATTGAAAGATGTTTATGCACTCTCAAGCTAAGCACAGCATCTATTTTCTTAACAGTCATTCATTGACATTCATCCGGTGTCGCGTCGTCTGCCGAGCTCAGATGCATAGACTGAATGCAGAGAGGAGGTGAAGAGGGGGAAGAAGGAGAAGAGAGATGGGAGAGACAAGGGTAGGTTGACGGAAAACCAGAGCGGGTCAAGGAGGGGATGGAAAGAGGGTTAAAAGACGAAGGCAGAGGAAGGAAGGATAAAGAGGTGGTGCTACGCGCAAAAAGAGAGAGAGGTTGCATGTATGCAGGAGAAGAAAGAGGAAGAGAGTTTGTGCTGTGTGCCAGGAGAGAGGTTGCAGGAGAGAATAAAACGGAGATGATGCTAAATGGAGAGACGGCAGATGGAGTGTGTGCTCCAGCAGTTACGAAACGGGGAGAAGAAGAGCGAGTGGGGAGGAGGAGGAAGGTGGCGCAGACAACCACCTTCCCCTCTGAGACGACGCTATGTGCCCGGAGGAGGTGCAACACAAACAGAAACCATTCGACCCTGTAATGTCACTCTGCAACACTGCGGACGGACAGACGGATGGATGGAACCTCCCTCATTCAGGAATTCCAAACCCTGCCAGTCATTCCCGAATCCTTTTGGTTCCGGAAAGCGTTTGCTTCCCTCATCCGTTGGTTCCCAAATCCTCTTCAATCCGGAATCCTTTCGGGTCCTGGATTCCCTGCGGGTTTGGGAACCTTTACGGTTCCATAACGCAAGGATGAAGGGGAAGGTGGGCTGCTTAGGTCGTTCTGATCCTTTCCCAAGGCAGGTGGGGCTAGGGGGTGACGATGCACACACAAACACACACATTCACGCGCACAAGTACAGCATGTGCAATGTGCACACATCGTGAGCACGTGCACAGAAATGCCAAACACATGAAGAAGGACACACACATGCACCCTCTATTTTTTTCTTTCTCTTCCTCCCACTTTGTTCTTAGCACTTCCCTCTGGACACACACACGAACACACACAGACAAGTGCTAACTCACACATATGCACCACGAGGTCCCCTCTGGTCTGTTTGTAGTTTCGTTTTTAACAGTCCTTTGGTCCCGTCACCAGAGACCAAAATGAATAAAAACCCTGTTTAACAACCAGGCCTGCTTCATACTCTCCGTACAGAAACTCCACAGGCGTGATTTCATCTGCACACACATTCGTTTGGACAACACACACACTTGTGTAGATTGGTCTGTTCTGCTCGTCTTCCATGGCATTACTCCTTAGTCTGTGCGTGTGTGTGTGTGTGTGTATGTGTATTTCCATTTGTGTTTTCTCTCCATGGTGTGGGCAGTTTGAAGTCCAAGCTGTTTGCTGCTCTGTACACTATTTTTAGCCTTGTCTGCAAATGATTTCCGTTGATAGATGCGTAACATTTATCTTTGTACATGATACACACAGTACAATCCAACTGAACATGTACAGAATGTGGCCATCTAGCATGTGTAGGGAAAAATATATGCCAAAAAAAAAAACAAAGACTGAAAAAATAATGACGAGTTTCTCAAGATCAAAATTTTAGCGACACAAAGGCTAAATCGTGTAAACGAGGTCTGACGCCAACGGAAAAAAAGAAAGTGCTTGTTCCCAAAATGTTGCCTCTGTGGAATGTTGTGTGTTCACAGCACGAGCAATGAAATCTGTGACATGCTCATGCCTCCTTGTCTTTGGTGGCAAAAAAAAAGCCCCCGCGTTGATTTCTCTTTGTAAACCCTCCTCTTCCTCTGCTCAGTCTATTGAAAATGGCACTGTATTTACCATAGAGAGAAGACAGAGCCATGATCTCCAGGGTTTTGGGAATATTTGCTTTCTCAGGTGCCTCATCACACCGTGAATAATTTACCCTTCATTTCACTTGTAGGTCTACAGGTGTTGGTGCTACTGGCTGGAGGGTTTTGATTCGTAGACAAATATTTGAAAGTCTCACATCTTCTGTATCTTATTCCATTTACTTCTTGGATGCATTTGATTACTGATCTTCTGGGGTATCCAAAGCGGATCAGTATAATTGTTTACAGATTTACCAGTGTCATCATCAGGGACTTTTGTTGTCGTCATCCAGATGGAGCTAGGAGTAAAGCTATCCACGGTATAACTTGTTCCTAGCGTCTGCTCCACCCATCTATCAATCATCAATCATCCAACCTCCCTTCTGAAAAAATTCCCAATGAGGAAAAGATGGTGCAGTGCTGAGGCGTGACCTCAAAGCCTCCACCTTTCATTGAAAATATAGTGAGAACAAACTTTGCTCTACACAGCTTTCTCAATTTCCTAGAGGGACAGGGAACGATAGCGCTCCAACCATGGGAGGGACCATTTTGTCCAAAGGTGTGCTCCAATTTGATTGGACAGTGCAAATGGTCAATCAGTAGTTGGAGCGATCTGGTTGGACATGTTGGACAGAAGGCCCCATCTGCAATGGGTGGCGCATTGTAGAATTGGTTGGTAGCTTTGTCGACAGCAAACGGACCTTGTTAACATCTGTTAACGATACTTCCCTTCATTGATCGCTGGGTTTGCTGTTTCCAGATGCTGCCTCTCCTCCTTCAGCGGCCGTCGATGTAGTGGTTGAGAACTCTGTGACCCGTCGTGCCAGAGGGTTTGTGCTTTTGAGAAGCTCCATGGCGGAAACTCTGGCTCCTCCACTGGAAGACTTGGAGCCTTTTTTCTGAAGCAGGGCCATGAAGTTCTCATTGCGGGAGCTTGACCTCTGACTGCTGCCTAAGGTCAGGTTTCGGAGGTCGCTACCACTGGTGCTGTGCTTCACTGGGGATACCAGGCTCTGGCGGCTGCCGAAGGAATCAGATGGCTCCTTGCGACCCAGAACCTTTCGCTTAGACCTGAAAGATAAGAGAAAAGAAAGGATTAGAGATAAAGACGCACTTTTAGATTCCCCCGCTGTTTGCAGTTGTTTCAAATTATTACTTCAAATTTACTCCTCTACCCAGCAGACTTACCCTGAGACTGACATCTCTCCTTTTAGAGAATGAATCTAAAACGCACAACTACAGACGGGATTCCTTTCTTTCTTGTAAGAGATAAAACATTGACTCCGGTTCTTCTCCTCACCCTTTCTTCTCTGCCTTTCAAACTATTTTCAGCATCATGCAAGGTAAAATCATAAACACTTGTTGCTTAGAGACTAGCTTTCTTGTGATTCTCTGTGTGCGTGCGTTTGATTCCATATTTCGGAAACAAGGACAGAAATAAAGAGCTGCCGGTCATGCAGTAACCCACTGTACATGTAGCCGTTGCTAGGGAACCTTATCCTCTGCCCACCTCGCACCTTTTCAACAAGACAATGCATTATTTGGTCAAATGTTCTGGGTTATAATAAGCCGACAGTCAAGCTCTGTGATGTCTGAGAACATCAGAAGTTTTTAGTGTTAAAACAGACGCGCCTTTGATGTGCTTCCTAACCTTCCAAGCAGGTTCTGCTGTAATATCATAATAAAGTACTATATGTCTGAAATGTGCTTGTTCAAACCTGTGTATTATAGTGAACAGGTCTTCGGTGGTGTGTGTTGTGGGTGTGTTGGCCAGCAAGTCATCATCTGTTTCCTCTGCGATGTGGAGCACTGTCTTCTCATTGGCATCATCTGGAGGAGACAGAGAAATAATATCAAAACACCATATTAAGATGTGTTGTCTTGGTTCATAAACTTCTTTTGTGTCTTGACAAACCTATCATACAATATCTGCACATTATTGCTGGCTTCGTGAGCATTTTACTATTCATAATACATGTGTACATCCCTGGCAATTAAAGTAAATCTGACACAATTACATCCAGAATCAGTCAGTAATGAGATATTAATGATAAATGTAATTTTCGCTGTTACAAACAGTAGGAACCACTGTGTTTTAATTTAGACCAATTTTAGAGCAATTGGGCTTGATTTGCTTGTAAATGTGAGAAATCTCTTCTGGCAGAAGCAGGAAGTTGTGCATCAAACGCAGCGGGGCAGGATCCTCATCAAATGCGGCAACTGTGACAGGCTATAGTTAAACAAGTGCGTAGAGTGCGAGTTCCTCAGGTTCCTTCAAAGCAAGTATAAGATCAAACAGTATTGATTTGCTAAAATGCGAGCAAATACAACAGCAAGTATGGTCATACTCATGGCAGAGGTAGCAGGAAGGGTAGGCAGCTTAAGAAGAGGGTCCTTTATTAGATTTGCCAATTAAATGCACATAAGGAAATAAGCTGAGCTGTTAGCTAACCATACCAGCACCAAACAGAAGCTGTTAGCCATATTTTGGCTAACATTTTGGCTATTATGGAGAATTGGAGTAGAGTACTTAAGTTCAGTATTTCAGTTTCGGTTTCAGTCAGTGTACACATTTCACTGTGAAACTGGGCCACCATTGCAATCTGTTGTCAGTGGCTACAGCTGGTCCTCTGTGGCATAAATGTTTCTTTAGCTATTTTTGGGATATTGCAAATGTTGTAAGTAAGGATGGAGTATTTTGTGATGGAGCCAGAGTATATTTCTGTGAGAAATAGTTGTAGAAAGGTTCAAATCAATGTCTTTTGCTAACATCGCAAGTCATGTCCGATGCAAACAGCACATGAAATGTGCTACATTTGTAAATACCATGTGACTCCAGTGCGGACAAATCGACATTGTCTCCACGAATATACCTGTTCCAATAGTAGCACTGGCCACCTTCCCTTCCAGCTCAGTGAGAGAGGAATCCTGCAGAGATGACTGAAGTGACGAATCTTTTGAACTCTCCTCGTCTGTTCCCAAGTGGTTCTCATCTTGCTCTGGCATATCTGGCACACTGGGAATATCATCCGGTGGGAAGGCTCCAACAGGAGACCGAAGGCCAACGGGGCTGTCGGTTTGAGGCGTCTGTCGTTCTGTGCTGCCATTAGTGGAGGAGTGGACCGACGTGGGAAGAAGCAGAACATTTGGCTTCTTGGGGACTGGAGGTGGAACCTAGAGAGGGAATATCATTTTTCAGTACAGTCATAGTTCTGAGACATGATTGGAATTACTTAAAAATGAGGACATCTGTGACGTCTACCTCCATATATTCTTCTACATTGTTTGGCAACAGGATGGATTTAATTGTTCTAACCACAAGGACAAAGCCACAGCATTTTCTGAGAGGGGTTTTTCTCACCTTGGGTTTCTTTTTGTCTGACAACTCTGCCAGACAGGAGATTGTCATCCTTGAAGGGAGTGTCTTGCTCTTGTCCTGGAGCTCTGGGGCCTCCTGGTTACTGCAGGGCGAAGGGAGTGAGCCTCCGTCCTCTGGGCCAAGCCGAACCTCTGGGTCTGCCTCAAATTCAGGTTCTAACGCTGGGTCCTCCAGGAGAGGCTGGGGGTCTGGGAGAGGCGGGAGATCAAAAAGGGACTGGGAGAGGGGGAGGAATGGATGATCATAGGCATTTGTTGGGGTGGTGGTGGAATTTGGATCTGGGAGACCTGAAGGACTTGAAGTTTGAGGTGGAGGTTTTTTGGGTTTAGGTTTTTTCATGACTTTGTAGATGTTGCCCAGGGGCACAGGCCGGTCCACGGGTGAGGCAGGAGGTGAGTCGAGGGCAAGGGGGGAAGTGGACGAGGGGGAAGGAGACTTGAGGAGGAGGTTAATAGGCCGCTTTGGCAAGGGGGGCTTGACAGCGACAGGTGGTTTGGGTTTTGGTAGAGTGGGTGGAGGGCTGGGGTCTTCTCCTAGGTCCCGGCCATGCTGTTCTTCTTCAATGGTGTCAGACGCACCATCAGGGCAGTCCTCTAGGTCCCCACGAGAAATGGAGCGAAGCCGGACAGTCTTCAGCTCATTCTGGGTAACCACAGGTAATGCCTGTGAAGAGCTGGGGCTGATTTTTCCTGGCTTTGCTGCTGTCGAGGTGTCAGAATGCCGCCTGCTGGCTTTTTGCTTTGGCTTGATTGATGACAGCTCCAGATGTGCATTCCCAGGCATCTCGAAGGACAATCTAGACCTTGCTGCTGGGTCTTTGGGTGACGGTAGTGATGATTTCCTTTCTGGGATCTTCGGGCGCATCCTACACCCGGATGTCCCTAAAGTCCCCTGACCTGCTATGTGACTGAGTGGAACAGTTGGGGTGGGAGTCTCTGACTGGCTGGAATAGCCACTTGATGGGGACATAAGCCCTGGGGGTTTGAAGGGTGAGGATGCCTTGACATCAGTTTCCATGGACAGCTGTGAGGGTGAAGTTGCTCTTGAGGTGGAGGGAGAGTCCAGAAGGGACTCAGAGCTGCCTCTAACTTTCATACATTCAATCACTGTGGTACCTGTCGCTGTGCTGGAGCCTGATAGAGACCTGGAGAAGAGAAGACAACTGCATTACTAAAAAAAACTGCAAGAATATTTGCCACTAACATAAAGCGTAGTTTTATTTTCTACCTGTAGGGGTCATTCTTCCACTCCCCCAGCTGCCAATGAGTGGGGAAGGTCAGCTCTGTCTCTCCTTCTCTCTCTGGTGCCTGAACCTCCAGGCTTGGAGGTCCGTCGCTGCCTCCATGGCTCAGCTCCCTCTCACTAACACTGGGTTTAGAGGAGCTGGACGAGCTGGGCAGGAGAAAATCAGGCTGGAAGTCTGGGAAGTGGTCCCTGGGGATGTGCAGGCTCTTTGGCCGGCCATCCCTGTAAAGACTGCCTTCGTGGTGGATTCTTCCCTCGGCTTCTCCTAGGTTCTTCATTAGGGAGACGCTCCTCACAGGAGGTGGTGGCTTGCGCTTGGATTTCTTAAGTGAGATGGAGCGGGAGCGCAGGCGCAAGCGGCCGTCGGCGCTGTAGTCCGAAGCAGTGACGGAGATTGTATCAGTGGTACTGGCACTGTCTTCAGAGCTCCCTCTAGGGTAGAGGAGGGCGTAATTCTCACTCAAACCTAGGAAGTGGTGATGTTGGTGGTGGTCTGTTATTGCCAAAGCATTCCCATTCCCTGTGGACATGACGTTCCCATCTGGCTGACCTATCCCACCTTCGGTAAAGCAGAACGAACCAGATTCGGTGGGCGTGGAAAGGGAACGCTCCCGGAACTTGAAGGCGTTCTGTGCTGCTATGGAACGTGCTGACCTCTCCCTCCCTCTCCCCGTCTCCCCAACTCCCCCTCCTCCGCCTCCTCTCCCTCCATCAGCGGCAGCCCCTTCTGTCTCGCTCCGCTTCCCCATCATCGCCGCTGCCAGCGAAATTCCCGGCATGATATTCCCTTCTCTCCCTGAAGGGTCCGTCACAGACGTAAACGAACTGGAATGTGAGCTCACCGACTGTCCCGAGCCCACCAACATCACCCCGTCCTGCATCCCTGCTCCTGCATTACCGATGATGCTGTGCTGTTTGGGAGGAACCGCCGGGCCTTTGTTCATGCTGTAATTGTAAGGCTCGTTCCACGCTCCAGGAGAAAAGGTTGAGCCCTTAGGTCCGTTCCAAGAAGAGGAGGGTGTGTTTGAGCACAGCAGCCCAGAGTGGTCCATAGTGCCTGGGTGAAGGTGGGTCAGGGCTCGCCGCTCTAAAGTATTATCTGTGAAGGAGAGGGGGAAGAAGAAGCATAAACAAACATAAACTGATGATAACAAAATACAGGGAAACCTTACAATAAAAACTCCCTTCTCTTATCCAGAGTACTAGCATAGTTATACCCTCTAAAACATAATTTAGTTTTAATCCTTTCTGTAATTAATTGAAATTCTAAATAAGGTTATAAGATGTTTCGAAGAGGTCATGGGAACGGGACAAATTAGAGAAATATAAGCGCATCTTCATTCTTAATACAAAATCAATTGAAATATCAAATTGATATTAAGTTCTACCTTTTCTTGCCCGTCTGCAGTTCAAGCCTTATTCAGGTTAAACTGTTTATCTGAACCCTTCATACCCTGTGATTGAGTATCGCTGTAGCAATGAATAAACCAATTAGGCATGAAGAGATCCTGGCTGCCAGCAACACCGTCCTTCACTGAGCAAAACAGGTTAGTGCAAATACAGGGGAAGGAAATGATTAACCCTACACTAATCTCTCAAAATTTGGTGGATGAAAAGCAGAAAGGGAAATGATTAAGGTGGCCGCCTGCCAGATTGACCCCTTTTAATACGGGATTAAGCCAAGTAGGAGTGTGATCCAGTTGAATCTAACCAAGCTATCATTATGGAAAGTGGCAAAAGAAAACCCAAAAAAACAACGAAAAGACACATATAAAGTGAATAATTTATACCAAAAGAAAAATCATCTGTCAGTAAACACAATGTTGCAGAAATGCAGAAAAAGTTAGTTGCCTTCTGTGACTTCTCTGAAGTTATCAAAGAGTTTCATCTGACACTGGGGGAGTAGTTAATGAGGAGAGCAATTTCATTTTGAAGTGACCCGCTCCCTTCTTTTCCCATTTTAGGCTGAAGGCGGTACACAGATTATGTGAACAGTAATGAGATCTATACCACGGAAAGACAAGAAAGAAGAAACTGAAGAAAAATAAAATACTGGAGGAGGAAAGGAGCTTCCCTTGATAGCCACACACACACCTGTAGGTAAGTTTGTGTCGAGGTCAGAGTGTGTCTTCCTCAGGGGGAGGTTCTGGTGGGGGGTGTCTGTGACGGGCTCCAGGGAGTGGGGCTGTTGGGGGAAGCGGTCCCCCGGAGAGGGGGTCGGGGATGGGGAGTGCTGGAGGAGGTCGACACCGTGGAATTTCCCTCCTCCTCCTCCTCCTCCTCCTCCTTCACCTGGAGCAGAAGAAGAAGAACGGGGAGGTCGGCAAGAGGAAGGGAAGACCCGTTTCGCTGGACATGCAGTAAATTCAATAAAACGCTAAATCCAATCATGTTGCTGACATAGTAATAAAATATCGGATTATGACTCTTGATAGATTGAGATGTGTAGAGAGAAATCTGATTTCGTGAGCATCGCTTGATTTGAAGGCTGCAGCGTTTTTAACTCACATCTCAAGAGAAGGTGAAGGCAAATAGGATTTATTATTTCTATTAAACTCGATGCACTTTCTAAGTCAGTCAACCTCAGGTTAAAGCGTAATTTCAGTGTGAAACAAACATATACAGTCAAACATATGAGGACGTTTAAGCAACATCCAGCTTCCCAGATACTTGGGCCACACGCTTTTGTTTCTTTCCAGTTTCACGGCCCAAGTTTGGCCCATATACGGCACAATTGTCACATGCTATGTCCACATTTGGACCAATTCTGGTGCACATGCAGAAAATCTTCCAGCTGTCAGTCAGCACTGCTGACTTTCAGCTGAATTTCAGCTGTTTCCTTTCTGTTTCCAGCCTTAATCTCCACATTCTCAATCACTTTCACTTCTCCTCTCTGTCATAGAGCTGATTATCCACAAATTCTTACATTGTTACTGTAATTCTCAAGTAATAGCCAGAGGCAAAGCCACAACGGACAAATTAAAGCCAGTTAATAAGCGCGGGTAAAAAAAAAAAAAAGGAGGGTTGAAAATAATTTATAACTAAAATAGCTCATGTGGTAACACCACAAATAATAAAGATGTTTTGAGGGCCAGTAGCCTTGATGAACATGAGCATTTCACTAATATTAATGATTTCTGGATTTCCTGTCACGTAGTTTCTGATGCTTCTGGTGGCTAAAGTTCCCCCAAGTCTGTTTAAATCAACAGGTTTTTGTCAAGTGGCAAAAGTTCACCTCATCTACAGCAGATGGAAAAAAAGAAGCCCTCGCTTTCTTTTTACTGTCACCATAAACCTTCATGTTCGTGTTGTATATTTCCTGCCGTCATGTATTAATCCAGAATGACTTAGAGCAGACGCTGAAGAGAGCCCTGCTGTTCTGTTGTACTTCCTGTCCTTCTGATGTCTTGTCTCAGCGGACGGTAATCCAATGAGTCATCGCAGGCGGCAGGTACTCACTTGATTACCTCAATGACATGCAGCACAGTCTCTCACCCGTCTACATAACTCAGTCAGACTCCTATTAAGCCATCAGCCATGTTTTATGTCCACAAGTCACATCAGATGCCGGCAACTACTAAAAATTTATCTCCTTCAACAAAGCGATGCCATCAGGAGGTCTGTTTTCCTCAGTGAGGGAAGACTGGGATGTTGAATCACACACAAACTGGCAAAAATCTGTGAGTCAAAGCAGAAAATGAATGAACCAAAACAACCAGCGCCAAAACAAACTGAGCTCAAGTATTTATTGTGCAACCCCGTGCCGATCACGGATGTTGGTAAGTACTTGAAATACTGAGCTCCTGCTTTTTGTTTCCTCATGAATCAAGCATCGTCTTGTCAAAGTCAATAACCACTTGTTTCGCAGATTGTGAAGCGATGTGACAAAATGACAACCAAAGACAACATATAGTCCCATAAAGTAGACAAGACGTTCAGCATCTGTCTCTCTACCTGTCTGCCTTTCCGTCTCCTCGTCTGTCTTTTTATTGCCTCTTGAAGGCTGTAGAGTCACAAACGACACCACGCCTCACTCCTTCCGTTTTGTATCTAGCCGTGGCCCCGTCGCCGCCGCGTGTATCAATTATAGATCCGAGCAACACGGAATCACAAATGTTCGAGCGATCTGAGGGACCGAGGAGCGACGTGGTGATGCTCTGCACAGAAAAAACTGTTAATGAAGCTAAGTGCTGCAGCTTCAGGCTGTATTGTCACAACAAGACTCAAAGAAACGCAAAGTTTTGCTACACAGCAAATTTCATCACAACTTTGTTTTGTCGTTGTTCATCCAGCTTAAAAAATCTATGTAAGAAGAAAAATTCTAATTTATCTATTATATAAATCTATTATATGTGTCTTTGTAGTTGTTTTGTGTCTCTTTGCAGTTGTGTTGTGCTTCTGTTGTCATTCCATGTCCCTATGTGGTTGTTTTGACTCTAGTTGCTTTGTGTTTCTTTGTAGTCATCCCTCATTGCTTTAAGGTGGTTCTGCATCTTTTTGTGGTCGTTTTGTGTCTCTTTGTGGTTGTTGTGTCTCTTTGTAGTCATTCTGCATTGTTCTGGAGAAGTTTTGCATCTTTCTGTGGTTGTTTTGTGTCTCGTTTTGGTTGATTTGCATCACTTTGTAACTATTCTGTGGCTCTCTTGGCATTTGGCATCTTCCTGGAGCGTCTTCAGTGATCCTTCTATGGCTGAAGTCTCTATGTGGGATGTGATATTTGGAGTTTCAGACAGTAAAAAACTGTGATGATGGCGACGATGGAGATTTGCATGTATAGAAAGACATTTCACAGGTCGAGTTGTGTTGAATAACCCCGACATTGACAGTGAGGTCACTGCACCTCTCAGCAGATACGTGTGAAAATTAATATAGGAGAAAAGTATTTCATAAAGACTTTGATGCTGTAATTTGGATTCCCTTTTCTCTACAATGTGAAGCTAAAACCCAATCAACCAACACTGGGAAATGAGTCATCTAGGTTGGAGAGCAGATCTGCATCATGGCTTATACTTTAGTTTCAAACTAGACATGTAGAGATATTTTCAACTGCAAATCTCCATACTGATGATCAGAGTTGGCTCAGAGGGTCTTGACACGGCAACAGGTGATGGGTTTGTGCAGAAAAGGAATATTGGAAGCCACAAATCTCATTTCCTGGCTCGGTAATCATTAAATCACTGATTTATCTGAGATGGCGTCAACCACAGCTGATGAATCACAGCCATTTTCTTTTGTCAGAGAGAAAGAAAATCCTTCCAGGTCTCTTTAAAATGTGGGGATCATTGCACTCATTGAATACCCTTCTTTTTTTATCTCTCCCACAGTCTTTTCATCTCCGCCTGTCATTTTTCCTTCATTTACCTGTTTGGTTCATGCACTGAGTGGCACTTAATGGTCATTCCCCTCTGTGCATGAATAACTAAGAGTGTTGGGGCCATGGCTTCAGTCATCCAGCAGAGACTTAACTATGACTCAACCACCAAGTGGAGCTTAATATAACGTCCTTCCTGAATATGACAATTTTGAACCCAAAGTCTTGAACAGCAAACACGTAACATTGATATGTTCAATTCCTGTCTTTCTTTTAAAAGCTTTGTCCTCGGTCTCGATCGACCTCGTCTGTGATCATGGCGCCGTTCAGAGGTTCAGAGTCTCTGCGTTGCTCCTGCAGCCATAAATAATGGACACTATTTCAACTATCAGCAGCATCATAATGTCTCTTCACTGTGGCTCCACTGCTTTCCTGCCTGGCAGACTTGCTTTTTATAAGTGAAGAAAATGAGATTAGAGACCCTGTCCTGAAAAGGTTTGATACTTGATTTCCTGTGTGGGCACTAATTCCCTCCGTCACGCCACAGTTAAAAACACACACAACAAATTGGCAAAAACGTTTTAGTCAAATGCTTTAATATCAAAATACAGAGCACCCTTCAAACCTATTGTCACAAAATGATTAATCAGGGGTGCATGATACGGTCGAAAGCTCCAGAACCGTTTCGTCAACTGTTATTTCCAAGGTCAAGATTCAAGTGAGAAATTCGAAATCTAAACAAAAAGTCCCTGAGGTTCTCAAAACCATGCAAAAATCCCACATCTACAGCTGATCCATATAACGACCTCATGAATTTATAACGTCCTGGCTTCCCCCTGTCAGTCCTGGTGGACCAAACCACTGTGAGATGGAGGGGGGGGGGGGTTTAGAAACTTAAAAATGGGGTCGACCCAATAGCCCAATGGTCAGGGTGTATATCATGGTGAGCGACTCTTTCCTGCATGTCCACCCCCCTCTGTGTAACTACACATTTCCGGTCTCTATCAATTAAAGGCATAAACCCCCCTCTTCCCAAAAAAAGAAACTTAAAAATGCTCTAGTTTGCATTTATAAGTTTTCAAAAATAACTTAAATTTACTTGGTTAGGTTTACAACAACGTCTAGGGGAAGACAACCCTCAACCTGTGCTCACGTCGATTGAGCAGACTATATGTGTTGATGAAGACCATGTCAAACAGTTGAAAGCTCCTGAAGATACAAGTACGTGAGCGTCAAATGTTGCTGTTAAAGCACTTTTTTAATAGAAAAGTGACATAAAATATTGGGAGGCCGATGCACTGCCAGATACCAACAAGTTTAAAAATATTTAAACCAAACTAGATAATAAAGCACAGTCTGAATATTTAATTCAGTAACATATTTCGCCTTTGAAAGGTGAATTTCCGCAGAGTTACCCTGAGTTGTTCGGGGTTAATAAATGGCACAGAAACTGAGGCGTTCAAGGTAAACTGCGAGGCCTGTCTGCGGCTCAGCAGCAGCCATGAATGCCTGTCTGTCTCTCCTCTAAACTCCTCACATTCACCAGGCGTCGGCTCCATTCGCTCTACGTTCAGAAGTGCATTCACAAAATGCCTCGTTTATTTCTTTCCCGTAAATGACAATATTGTAAGCTATTTACTTGCCTGTCTGCTTCTTTTATTGTTTACTCTTCTTTTGTTTTTTTCAAATAACAACAAAAAAATAGGTTTAACTCAAAAGTAACTTCTCCACACTGATTTCAACTGTGTAAATAGATAAAGTTTCAGTTTATGGCTATGGATACTTAGTAAATCTCTAGTTTTTCTCCAATTGTATTGCAAACTGGTTTATATTTAGGACAAGGAATCATCGGGGGCTATTTAAGGGATGTAATTTCATGCCTGTAAAGTTAAAAATTTAATATATTTCTTTCTCAAAAGTGACTGAAATATTGGTAGAATTAAATAAAGAGGAGAGAAACAAAAAAACAAAAACAAAACACCGACTCTCAACCTGCCCTGTTTTCATATTTTCACTACTCCAGTCATTCATGAAGGAGGAGACGGAGGAGGGAGCGGTGACAAAATGTTCTCTCATTATCCTTCATTCATTATTCCTCCATCCTGTATCCTTCCATCCTTCCTTTCCTCTCCGTCTGCCTTTCCTCAGCCTGCATCCTCTCCCTTTCTCTTCCTCTTTACCTCTTCACCATCCTTTCCTTCCAACACACTTCCTCTCTTTTCTTTCACTGCTGCTTTTTCTATTTTTTTTTTTTTTTCTTTAGGGAGGAGAGAGGAAGAGTGGCGAGTTACCATGGCAACAGCAAGCTGGCTGCGAGCTACCTGTACGCTGGTTTACAGAGAAAAGGGAGAGAGCGATGGAGGGAAAGCGAGGCAGGGGGATGACAGACTGGGTGTCACAGTGACAAAGCTCAATAAGTCTGGTTATTGTTTTTTTTTTCTTTTGTTTTTTTCTTTTCGACAAAATCCCATGAAAAGACCAAAATCAACAATGAGCGTATCCCACTCACTCTGCAGCTAAAGCCCGATGTGTCGTATAATTCAACCCCCCCCCCCCCCCAAAAAAAAACCCCAAGAAAAACAATTGTGTATTCATCCACCGCTGAAAATAGTCCAGAGCAAATGTATGTTTTGTCCTGTTTGGGTGACGTTTGCTAAAAACTAAAGTGCCCAGCTGTGTAGAAGTGAAACTATTTATATGTGACCTTTTTTTTTAAATAGAGGTATTTCTTGACAGGAGCCAGAGAGAAGTCAGAAAGAGTTTTGTTTTATTAGTCAGTCAATCTTTTATCAGTTTGTCTTTCTCTCTGAAAGAAGGGAATACCCACCGAGTGCAACACCACAGGCATGCATAATTATACCTGACCTTCTACTCCTATACACAGTGGGTGAGGAGGGCGAGAGAGGTAGAGCGAGAGAGACAGTAAGAGGGGGAGAGAGAGGAGGAGAAGGAGCGAAAGAGTCGGAGAGATATTTAACTATAAATGGGTATGCGTGAGGAGAAGGAGGGGAGAGGCACCCGGTGACGAAGCAGTTGCTATGCCAAAAACCAAGAGGACCACACACACACACACACACACACACACACACACACATACATGCACATTCACACATGCAATCACACGCAGATATGCACACAAAGTAAACAAGGAGGAGGCTTGGTTGAGACAAGTGGAAGCAGGAGTGTCAGAACGATGTTGCCGAGGATGACCACAGCATACTAACAGCTCTGACAGCACACACACACATGAAGAGGACGCACACAACTGAAGCTGACTGCCAGAGATGGGCGAGGGCGATAGCAGATGTGATCATAGGAAGAAAATGTTCTCGACGTCAGATCTTGTTTCTGCCACGTTTTTCTTCCTTAAACCTCAAACAAGCTTGTGTCAATTGGGAATTTGAATCTGTGTATGTATATGTGAGTATGTGTGTCTACATCGCCCAGTGTAACCTGTGAGTTATCACTTCTGGCATGAATATAGAAACTGTTCAGGCAACCAGTGTGCATGGAATAAAATTGTGCATTTCTTCTACATCTAGTGGATATAGATGGTTCTCATTCGGTTTCAGTTTACGCTGAGGATAGTGTCCTTTTCATCCGTAAAATAATAATAATTAATAATTGAATTGATTCTACAACTGAAAAAGCTTCGTCAAAAATGGCCTCATGAGTGTGAATCTCCTGAGGGGGAAGATGAGATTTAAAAATTGAGTGTAAGAACAAGGTTCAGTATAAGAGCCAAGTCACTACCATCGCAAACTAGCCTCAGGGACAGCCTATGTGTTTATGTACACAAGTTCAAATCCACATTACCCAAATAAATGACCATGATCAATATCGTCTTCATGGCCTTGACCTCAACCATGGTAATTATACTTGCCTTGGACAAAGACAGGACCTGTTTGCCATGGTCTAATGTTAGTTTTGTGTGTTAGCATGCGTGTTAGCATGCTAATTAGCAAACATTAGCATGTTTGCTAATAAGAATAGCGTAGATAACATGAACTTTCAGGGCATTATATCCAATATATGTCAAGATATCTAAGTCTGGATGGACCAGTACTGTTATCTCCAGAGCTACGCTACAAACAAGGATAAGATTTAAGTTAATGCTACACAGTCACACAAAAACAAAATCCTTGAACTCGTGTAAGAAGATTTCATAAAAAACATCATCTAACTGCTCCACCAACCATATTACAAAACTTTCAGATAGCACATACAAGCTAACTCTGGCATCATTTTTAGCATGTGGCTATTTCTTTTACTGCAATAAACCAAAAAGAAAGAGCTATATTTCATCTTTTTTTGCTTTTAATTGTATGTAATATTCACCTATTGATGATAGGATTTATTGATGAATAGAAAGGCTGGAAGATATTACTTGTACAACTGTGATGTCACAATGGTAGCAATTCAAAGTCAAATTATACTGATGTGACCTCCAAAGAGATTTAAATTCACATTTATTTTGCATTTCCCTTTAGTCAAAATTCCCAGGACTCTCCGTTTTACAGCTGACTCTCAAAGGAAAAACCCTCTCCCTTGACAATGACAACAAATGTCATTGAAGCGTCTCGTTTTTGCTCTGAGGCATGAAGTGTTCAGAACAAAGTTACCAGAAATTTACTGACAAAAGAACAAGATTTAGTTTAACCTACGGTTCAGATCTCAAGTGAGAAACAATCTAGCAGTAGATAATTGATGATTCATTTCCAATAGGATCTCATCTTTGGGGATAATCTGTTTAATTTTGAGCTGTTTGTGGGTGAAATTTCATATAGAGGCAATAAATTCTAATAAAAGAAACTGGCTGCAGCCATTCATCTTAAAAAACAGTCCACTATAATTAACCCCATCCCTTTCCTCACTTCACGCGACCCTTTAACAGGGCTGTAATTACTAGTACTAACAATTACTGTCTTTATTAGTTCGGTATTTTTTGACTGACTGATTGTTTTGTCAGAAGAAGGTGAAAAATGCCCATTAAAAGTTCCAAGAGCCAAAAGTTACGTCTTCAAACTGCTTGTTTTGTCCGATCAACAGTCAAAAACTCAAAGTTATTCGATGTCCAATGACATAAAAGAGAAAAAACAAGAGTACTTTAACATGTCGGCAGCTGTTTAATGCTAACACTGAGAGAGAACGGCAAGAAAAAGCTGAGACTGTGAATGAGAGAAGATGATCTCTTCAGTGACACTCCTCTAAAACTCAACCCCTTTTCAAAATTTTCTGTCAATAACTCAACTAGTTTGAAATTTGACTAATAAAACAGTTTTAGCATATGAGCATCTCACACTTCATAGGCAGGATGCCAGCCGCCCCTGTTTACATGTGCCCATTTAAATACACTACTCTGATGGTATCAGGATCTGTCTGGTCCAGGCGATGAAACATTCATGAATTCCCAGAGTCTGTAGTAGTTCCAGCCCAAAAGCTATGTCAGGATGTAGGAAATATTATGCTATACTGATTTAGTCCAGAATTCTCAAGCAGTGAAACCTCAATAAGTCTGTTTCCACGTCCTGGAGGCTGAATTGGATCAAATCTACATATATACATCACAAAGGGGCCACATTTCCTATCTCTCCTCTACTTTTGACCTTTATCTGAAGGGCAAAACACAAAAAATAAGCCTTGAAAAATATCCCCGTCACCTCAAAAATGTACCTTAGCATCAACACCTTGTGAATGTAGCCATTATTACCAAGGTTGCATCCTGTTTTCAGCTCATTTTTACTTTTCAGACAACCCTGAGGTTCAGGGTTTGTGGTTTGGGTATCATACCTGTGATGTCGAGTGGTATGAAGTGGGCCGGCGTGCGCCTCCCCAGGTGCCAGCGGGGTTTCTCTGCGACAGGCGGCCCGGTGTTAGCAGACGTGGTGGTGGTGCTGCTGCTGCTGTTGTTACTGCTCCAGCCCAGAGGGGGGCGATCCGAGCTGCAGGGGGACGGGGACGGGGAGGGAGACGGGTCAGTCACTGACCTCAGGCCAAACACCGAGGAGGTGGTTTCATCTTCGTAGAGCTGTTTGGAGGCCGGCTAGAGGAAGAAGAAAGGGAGAGGTTGCATTAGACTTTGTTGCTTTGGACTTTGGACACCAAGAGGTCGTTACTTTTAATCCTAAATTGCATGTAGCTTTCTCGCTTGAAAACAAATCCAAATGTTAATCTTATTGTCATTTCCTCAATCAAAACACTGTCAAATACTACTGGTTTTATGAGATATCATCTGCCCCACTTTCACCCCAGTTGTTTACAACATGCAGGTATTAGCATGGGGAGATCATTTGCTTGCACTGCAGCCCTGACTAGTGGTGGGAGGCTGCGCAGCATCTAAAACACAACAGTTAACCAGTATTAATATGATTCTTGTGCCTAATGGCCTAATTTACGGCCCTTAATCCAAGATCAAATGTTTTGTGCTGCTTAATCTATTAGAAAGAGCAAAAAATAGTATATAGGAAGAGAAGAGTGTGAGACAGAGGGACAAAGTAAAAGACAAGGAAATTAATGAATTAAAAATTAAGAGAAATGAGGGTAACAAATCTTAAAGGTGATGGTTTACATTTTTAAAGCTGTTGCATGGAAAAAGGGAACGTAGTAAAGCAGAAGAAGAGGAAGAAATGTGGGAAATCTAAGTCTATTTGGATCTGATTAGCCAACAGGGACAGAGGCTGACAAGAACCAGAGACATTGTTGGTTCAGTCCCTGGTGTCAACGGGAAGGTGTAATCCCAGCTGGGAGGGAAGTGGCATCTGTCAAATGCCTGGTATTTAATCTGAGGTATCAACCTTCACTGACAAATTGCCCTTAAGCAAGGCACTGAAACCAACACTGCTTCGGGGCTGCTGCAATGCAGGAAACACTCCACTTCACCCCATCTGACGAAATCCATGTATGTGTATGGTAGAAATTCAAATCTCATGGGGATCGGCCAAATCCTAATTGAAATTAGCCCAAACGGAGAGAAAGGCATTAACTTTTCAGCAGAGCTGTTTAACAGCTTGCTGAAGGAATGGTGTGTCAATATGCAGGAAATGTGCAGCCATCTTGCAGTAAAATCACGGCGGGGGTCCATCAAGCTGCCATAATGACACAGTTCAGGGAAACAGCCTGAGAACTATTAGCAGCGGAGCCAGAAAGAGCGAAAACAGAGAGAAACCAGCCTCCGTTTCACATTCTGGGTTCAGTTTGGATCATTTTAATTCAAGTCAATTACACTGATATTCTGCTAGTCCCTAAAATACATATACATATTTATATCCTCTCAGTCAGTAATAAATCTGTGTTTCTATGTGCAGGAGCTGATTGACAAAATAGCACTGATGTCATTTTCTTTCTTTTTTTTTTACACATTAATTATATTTCCATCTGGAAGAAGCAAAGTCATTTGGCATTTGTTTATGGAAACCTGCTGAGAGTGTGAAAAGGATGATGACTAATTCTGACAAATTTGATGGAGGGGGGCGGGACATACTGTACAATAGTGTGCGGGTAATTCGGCTTCAGTCTTTCATACCAAAGTGTTGATAACAAAAGCAATGAGGCATTTTGTCACAACACATATAGTCGAAACAGTATTAGTGACACTTAAATAGTAATTTGTTAGCGACTAGGAGGAAATAATACTGTTCGTGCATTGTGTTACTGATTACAGGCTGAAGCTAAAGCACTGCCTCCATAAAGGAGAAGCCAAGAAGTCAACATGGCTGATAAACCTCACTTTGACCTTCAAGTTAAAATCCTCACGATTTCAATCATGTCTATTTGGAGACACTGGTATTGATTCAGACATAAATGAACCCAAAGTTAAATTCAAAATGACAGGGGCAGCATTCACACACACGTTTTGACCAGATTCCAGTTGTTGGCGTCATGATTTGATTTAGAGATGATTCTGAACACGCTGTGCCTGTGCGGGGCTCTGGGATGTGTCTGGATTGTGGATTTCTGTAGAGTTTAGTGGTGTTTCTGGTGCTAAACTATAGATGCTGCACTGCGCCCTGAATCTTATGAACCAACATCCATCCATTATCTATACCGAAAGAAGGGTTGGAGTCAATCCCCGCTGACACTGAGTCTATCACAGGGTTGACATGGCTCTACTTTACTTTCATCTGGTTTTAATTTCTTTGTAACTTTGTTAAGAAAAGCGCAATATAAATAAAGTTATTACTATTTTTCTCACCCATCTGAAAATGTATTTACTGCACCATGAAATTGTGAAAAACTGTAGAGATATATGTTGAAATATGAAATATGAACATAGGCACACGCACAAGATCAATAAAGGATGATCAAATTAAATGGAGATTAAATAGTAACCTGCTAAATTGAATCAAAGGGAGATGATGTGTGAGATTTCATCTGACGGCTGCTTGACAGTGAATGAATGAATGAATGAATAATGAACACTGGTGTGGATGTAACAAAAAAGCAGTTCAGCGGTGAGAAGCACGCTCTCCTTCAAAAGGAGAGGGGTAACAAACAGGAAGTCTGATGTCTGGTTCACTAAAGTCAGAAGAAAAGAAAAGTGAGAAATAAACTGTGGAGGAGTGAAAATAAGGGAGTGGGATGGAGTGAGTTAGACTGACGTCCACTCTCTTCTTCTGTTGTGGGAGAAAAGTGGAGAAGACAAGTGAGATGGGGACAGACTGGTGTGTGTGTGTGTGTGTGTGTGTGTGTGTGTATGAATTCAGCTTTCATGGTTTCAAGAAAACGTGTGTGTTTTTGTGTTTTCTCCTGTGGAAAAAGGACCTTTATGATAAAATGCGAGCTGGAAATTGTGCGTTTGGCTTTAAAGAATCATATAAGAAACTAGTGTGAACGTGTGTTTGTTTACCTGTGAGCTGACATTTGGCGTGAGGGAGCCTCATGATCAAATAAGACAGGTGTAAACCTGAGCGTGCATGTGTGTGTCTGTGCGCGTGTGTGTTTGTGTGTTACCAGGAAGATGAAGTCGGGTCTCTTGTTGTTGAGGGAGATGGGCGATCGGCTGAGCGAGGTGGACGTGTCGTCAGAGCTCTGCGAGGACGGATGCCGGAAAGTCTGACCGGTCAGTTTAGTGTCGTACAGCTGCTCCTCAAAGTCTAGCACGCACAATCACAAGCGCGCACACACACACACACACACACACACACACATTGACACAAATAGACACATACAACAGCACACAAACAGACAAGAAGAAGGAGAAGAAGAATGAGCCTTCAAGTTATTGTCGACTTTGTGCAGCACAAAAACGGCAGTGCATGCAAACACACACATGCACACAGCAATAAAAGTGCACTAGCAGACACACAAAGTATACACACACATACACACACACACACACACACACACCAGATAAGTGATTTGCACAGTGGAGATCTAGTACAACCGCTGCCTTGCATCACCCTGCAGTTTCCCTCCTGTGACTCCTGGTGCAGCTTCAGCTCTGGAACCTTTAACGACTCCTTCAGTTTGTTTTTAATCCTCTCGTGAGCTCCAGCTCTTCCTCAGCTTCCATTCATTCCTCCTCTTCCTCTCTTTCTGTCTTTCTCTCCTGGTTTTGGACTTTTTCTTTCACTCCTCTTGATATCTGACTGTTTCTCCCTCTCTAGCAGCTTAGACGACTCTCCCTCAGGCCATTGTAAACAGATTCCTAACCCCCACCTCCTCTTCTTTCTCCTGCTGCAGACATACACACACACACACACACACACACACACACACGGAAACCACACTCCCCCTCAAAACCCCTCAGCCAATCCTTTACCCCAAAACACACTCCCTACCCACTCCCCACTCTCCAATCATCCCTAAAGCCCTCTAACACACACACATTTGCATGCACACACACACACACACACACACACACACACACACACACACACACACACACACACACACACTCCCGGCACCATCCCGCTGGCAGCTTTAGTGGAACAGCAGCGTCAGTGAGGTATAGTGTTTTGGGTTGAACTTGTTCTCCTGGACAATATGGATTCTTTCATGGTTGGCGTATGGTTGCCTAGCGACACACGGGAGCGGGTGACAACAACAACAGCCTCAACCCACAAAAGAGGGGTTAATGGGTTAATGGGTTAATGGCAACGTCTGATGTGTTGATATTGGGGTAAAAAAAAAGAGTCATAAATGGGACCTTTAATAGCAGCAGAAAGCAGGAATTAAAGGTGCTACCCTTTCGCATTTTTGCACTAATAAATAAACAAACAAATAAAACTAAATAATGTTACCATCATGAGCAAAACTGCTTCGATCTGCTTTACAGCACAAAGCAGGGCGAGGGTGCTGTAAAAGATCTGCAACATATTTTACTTTCATCGTGTTAACAATTAAAACCAAAACAAGTCCAGGCTATTAATTAATTAAAAACAAACTTAAGGTTAATTAATCCAAGCCTTACTTCTTTCCTCACATACCTGGGTCAATATGAAAATAGCTCGCATTAGCCACATTAATATAGTTACTGCAGCTGAATTTATAAATCCCAATGAAACACAGTTTTTAAAAAGTATTAATGTTAAAAATTTTGTTTGAGCAATAAGAAGAAGAACTTATGTGAAATGAGGAAAACCAGCAGAGCATTAGCATCTGTCAGCTCATTTTTATGGTTCGCCAACCCACAAATAATAATAATAATAATAATTTGATTTATATAGCACCTTTAAAAACTAGGCGCTTTAAAACACAAATGAGATTTAATATACAATATAAATTACAGCAGATACCACACATACCACATCCATAAATAATATAATAAAACTATGAAACTATATGAAATAATTATGAAAAATAAAAGGATAACAGTAAAAAAAAGTACAGTTGGTAAAAACAGAGAGAACACAACATCACATAAAAGAAAGTCTATAAAAATGAGTTTTTAGAAGTGATTTAAAACAAGTCACTGATTCTGCCTCATCTCCTCGGGCAATGTATCATTTTGCTTCTGCGCTTGCTCTAATTAAAACTCTTTCTAGCAGCAGGCAGCTATTTAAAGGAAAAAAATATATATTTGATAAATTTGCTGCAAAGTTACCAACTGAGTGGATAGAAAAGAAACGGTAGCTGATAAACACAGTCGCTGAGCGGCCAGATGTTTTGCCTCTGGGAAACAGAACAGTTAAAAGGAGACTAAATACCTGACTTTTTATTAATTATTATTAAAATGACCGACTCAAATTAAAACAATCCACTTTACTGGATGAGTAAATACTAAGTGGCAACCCGCCATGAAGCCACCCATCGGTTCGTGACTTGATGTTTTGAAGCATCACGTTTGTAATTTGTTCGTCGGCCATGTTGATTTTTTGAAACCAGAATAAACCATGGTACAGTCTGTCAATCACACAGTAGCCACGCCCCCTAATTCATTTATGGTCTATTTTCCTCTAAATGGATCATCATTTAAAAAATGAACATCATGTTGTATTGAACACTTGAAACTAGAGACTGAGACCATAAACACATTAGGAAAACGTTTACTGAGCTAATAAATCAAGGGAGAAGTAGGGACATTTTCCCATAGACTTCAATACAATCTGACTTCTTTTAATAACCACTGGCGTTGCCCCCTGATGGTCATTAGACAGAATTAAGGTTTAAGCCTCTTCAGCGTTGGCTTCGCTTTCCAGACCCAAAGTCTACACCCACAGTTTGACTTTATAGGATGAAATGTCGTGTTTTCAGCTTATGTCGACCCAAACCAGCCAAAAAGTCTATTATTCTTTCTTTATGTAACTTCTTTGGGTTGTGTTTAGATGAGGAGGCCGAGACCAAGATATCTTTGGAGGCGGTTTACGTTTATTCTGATAAAAGAGGTCAATAGCAAAAACCCTCCAGTCAATTGCGATAAACCAACGTAGCCCAACACAAATTATATGAAACAATATATTAATGTACTAGTAAATGAGCTCATGAGCGTAAACAGAAAGGCATGGAAATATGGAAATATTTAAGATCACACAGATTTTGTGTAATCATAACCCTAACATATTGCTGTAATAGACTCCATTACAATTAAATAAAATAAAGTCACTTCTAATTGAAAAAGGAAGAGATAATGGGATAAATACGATTGTTTTTCTGAGGGAATAATCATCATTGTCCTCAGCCTGGCTGGTCATTGTTAAACAGGACCTGATGAACCACCTTGCCTTCATTTTGATGGCTACGTCTCTTTCTGCAGTATTCATACGGCATCTGCTTTTAAACTCAGTGCCTTAAGCGTCTGCTGCACAGCCCGGTAAACACATTCAAACATGTAGGGTAGTTTTCGGGAAAGTTTGGCAGGTGTCAGATTCAAATCAGTGCAGGCGGCGTGGGTGTTTTCTGAGTAATGAATATAGAACTGTGAATAGAAATTAATATACAGCAGCACCACTACAAAATACAAAAAGGATAATGATGTGTTTTTATATGAGCGTAGACAGTCCACCCACCCACAGATCTTGTGCTGTTTTTAATGGAATTCGGGATCATTGCTGTTGACATCTTCCCTCTGATAAACTAAGATCCAGCAGGAGGGAAAACGTCTCCAGGACCTGGCTCGTTCTAAGCGCAATTACGCCTCTGAACTTGAGAGAAAACAAAGGACAGCTTTCAAAACTTACACAACCATAAGCATGAATCGAGATATTGTAGTCAGATTTCTGTCAGTCGTCTTTTGCAGCTCAGCCGCGTTGCATCTGACTCAAGGATGGTAAAAACATTGTTTCACCCAGAGATATAATCATTCAACCGAAGGTGAGGATTACACGTTGGAGGACGCTCCTTGTTTTCTGCCGCCGTGGCGAGACTGAAAACAAATTTCCCACCACGTGTTGACAGTTATGGTTTATTCTTTTCTGCCTTATGTGTGAAATACAAACAGCAGGTGGGTGAACATATGGAGCAGAAAAAGGAAAGAAAGCAGGAGAAACCAGGAGGCGTTTGGGTGGTCAAGATGGCGGTTTGGTTCAGATGCAAATTCTTTGAAAGTTTTACGGAAGGTTAAGAAAGTTTTTTTGTTTGTTTTTTTTTAATGGGCACTGGATCAGTCTAATCACTCTCTCTGCCCGAGGCCACCAGTCCTCTGCAAACTCCTATTTAATCTGGTTGGAATTAAAGATCCCACACAAGGACTTTCTCATTAATCCCAATAAGCATCACGCTCACTCCTGCTTGCTCAAGAGCATTTAGTGTAACTCTGCCACACGGTGACTCATGGTGGATGTTGTGCTGTGCTGCAGCTGCCGTGTGTTTTAAGAGCTGTGCCAGTTTCTAATAACTTATTTCATCTATTAATAGGCAAATGATAACTGTTGCTTTTAATCCTTTGATAAGAACTTAAATTATTTATAACCAAAATGACCTACTAACTCTTGATAGATAGATAGATAGATAGATAGATAGATAGATAGATAGATAGATAGATAGATAGATAGATTCCCATGTGGAAGTAGCAGTTTATTTTGTTTCTATTACCCAAGATTATTCGTCGTTATTGTTGCAGCCATGACAACGAAAAAGATGGTCTAATGTTGAGGACGTCATCTTAACCCAACTCACCATCTTTTCCAAAACCTAACCAAGCCATGATTGTTATTATAGTAACCATGGGGACAAAGGTAGGTAAGGCTGCACTTTACATGATTATCACTGTAACCATGACAACCAAGGTCGTCTAACTGAGGAAGCACTTATCGACCGCAATTGGCATCTTTTCCGAAACCTAACCAAGCTGTGGCTGTTATCGTGGGAACCATGGCGACAAAGGTAGATAACGCCGCCCTCGGCACAGTCTGCCCGTTTATTGTTGTAACCATGACAACTGAGGTCGAGACACGCCTGACGCTGTAGGGGTGGTGTTTCAGAAGAATCTCCTGTGGTTCGTGTCAGAGGGTTGAAGGAAGAACTGGTTGGAGGATTCAGGTTAATAAAGACTTTACTAAAATTAGCAGATGCAGATTTAATGGCTTCTTCCTTTTTGTTGTGATATTTCATATCAATCGTGTGAGGGTGGGCTCCATCTTCTCTCTTCTGCCAGAATGTAGATGTGTTGTGCATCACGTTCTCTCCATTTGCAACTGAAGTTTTGACCATAAATATTAATGATGACAGGATAAACGGAGAACTTTGTTTGTTCGCCGCATTTGCCAATTCCTTGGGAAACTATTAGATGTTTCACTTTGTATGCGCTTGCTTCCCTGGCTATTTGTATTCATGGAGGCATATTACACAAACCCGGTGCTCGTGATAGAGAACTGTCTATTTTGCAGTGTTCAAAATAATTGATTAAAAACTGCCTGACTGCTGCATGCAAAAAGAGCAGGATCAGCCGGATAGTAAACAGTGAACAGAAGCCAAAACTCATCTCATCCAGACTTTGCAGCGGGCCCCAAAGAAGTGAGGCGTCAGCAAGAGTCCAGAGACACAGGGGGTAAACAGGCTGATAAGTTAGAGGAGGAAGAGACGGAAGAGAGGTGAAAGAGAAGCTGATAAAAATGAGCACGATGCAGAGGAGGAAAATGACGTAGGACGAGAAAGTGAAGAAGACGCACAGGTGGGCGAGGAGGAGGTAGAAGATGGGAAAGTAAAAGAAACATCTCGAGACGCAGACAAAGAAAAAGCAGAGAGGGCTCATTAAAGACATGCAGAAGAGGAAATAATAAGAAGGATGATAAAAAAGGAACATATGAAATAAGGCAGGGAAAAAAAGTGAAATCAAGAAGCTAAATTGAATAAAGAGACAGATGAAAAATCACATGAAAAAGGGTGGAAGGTAAAAAGGAAGCTGCTGAAACCCGAGGAGAGAAATGAACAGACACGACAATAAGAAGAAAAGTGGGCCACAGAAAGAAGCAGAAACTGATTTGAAAAAGACAGAAGAAGAAGATGTAGGTGGAGAAGAAGAGAAAGGACAAAGGACAGAAAAATAAATAGTTTAGGGAAACCAAAAAAAGACAAGGTTGGTGGAGGAATGAAGAGGATGGAAGAAGAGGAGGCCCAATCTGTGGAAACTAGCAGCACCGGCCGGCAGAGTTGGCTCGGGACCGAAAGGTGGGTGATTGGAAGAGAAAAACAGGACCCAACGTGCTTCTGATTCATCTCACATCCAAAACTGTCGAGGTTTAACTTGTTCCAGCAGCGTAAATGATGGGTTAGCTAAAGATGGCCCACTTTACGAATGAATAAAGATCAGCAATAAAAACCTTTTATTTGTGAATAACACGTTTTAGCACCTTCTGGTTAATTAAAGAAATGGCTCAACACATGGTCAGAGGCTGACAAATCAATGCACCCTTCAGAATAATCCACTAATATCCTATGTACTAACATAGGAGCTGTTCTGCTGCTTGAACTTGTACTTTTTCATGCAGGACTTGTAGTGAATTGCAAATTTTACTTACATAAGGGCTCTGGAAACCTCCCAAGTTACCGTTCAGTGACACCTTGGTAGCGATTTAAAAACACTTAAAGAGTTAAAAGGTGGGAAACTGCCACTGTGGCATGTGCACAGTGAGTCCAGCAAGCAGCACTAAAGCAGAAAAGAGAGGGGAAGGTAAACAGTTGTAGATCCATGCTTCAGATAACAGCCAGGCTCCAGCGACTGCAGCTCCGCTACATGACTGCGGAGCACTGTGGTGGCAAAACCGAGGGAGGGGGAAGGGGGGAGGCTATTGGTGTTCGGGGTGTAAAGGTATGCCGGTCACTCCCACTAATGCACACACACCAGTTAAGGATACCCCACCCCCTTCCTTTTTCCAGACAAGCAGGCCAAGCACTCATGCATCACTAACCTGTGTATTGTGTGTGTTTATATGTGTGTCTGCGCTTGTGTATCCCTCATTCAGGTGTTTATGTGCATGTGCCTTGAGTGGACTAAAGTGCACATTCTTCCATTGGATGCCAAAATCATCTTGTTGGCGTTTGTGCAAATAACTTTTAACAACTCATATGTGAACCTAGGATCTTTGTGTGTATTTGTAAGTGTGTGTGTGTTTGTGATTGTACAGTGCGCCCATTCACAGATAAACCCAACCATCCTTGACAATATGTGGCCCGGGTCGTGTCAAATTTGGGTCACCCTTTCTTTTCCCCTCCAGGAAGACAAAGTGAGGGAGGTTGAAGCTGAGGGAATCCGGGGTGGGGGGGGTGCAAAAATTAACAATACCCCTCTTTCACCGCAACCGGAGCGTTTGTTTGTCTGTGTACGCGACGCGCACGCTGCCACGGATGTGCGCGCACCAGCATTCATGTCTTGTCTTCGTCCTTGTGCTTTCACATTCACAATTGATCGATCCATTACAGGGGAAAGGGGCTGGCGTTTGTTGGAGCATGTGCACCAGGAGAGTGGATGGCGGCGACCTAGAAGGGCGGACTTGGCGGTTAGCAAGTCCGCTGGTTTATGTTGATCATGCGAAAGGCAAGTGCTCTGATCCAGTCATCAGGTCCTGTCTGGACAGCTATCTGAGGAATATTTGCCAACAACTAACATCAGTCAAAACCAAGTATTCTTCCTCTCCCCGTCCCCTTCCTCATGAAGAACAAACCAGAATATATAGAGTAAACTTGGGCCAATTCCAGTGGCCACAATCTACTTCAACTGCTGCTAAATGGAGCTGGTTCTCAGCCAGAATCGTCCTGCACCTGCAAAACCCTGCCAAAGCTTTGGTAAAAAAAAGTCGTGCCGTACTCTGTCACAGCGCCCACGAGGTTAAATGCTTTGCTTCACAACAACCTGACCACATTTGTCAAGCTTTCTGAGCCCTCTACAGACTCATTCTGGTGGCTTTCCGTCATGAGTCTGCTCCTCTAACCTTACGGCTGCTGTCACCTCACTGTCACCCCGTGTTTGATCAGCACCGGGTTCATTTCAGGTTTTGGCAGGTTGGCTTAAATGAAAATGCCACTGAATCGTCGCATTTAGGCATGTCACCCTGCATCTAAACTTCTCTAAAAGACCCCTGAGGAAAGAAGCCAGTCTGACAAGTTTGTCTTGCCTGATTCACACTGAGATGGAGAGAAAAAAGACAAAGAAGCTAAGTCGAACTGAAGAGAAAGGTAACATTTTGTGGTTCAGAAGCACATGGACAACTAGAACATAAAAGGTCAGTGAGTAATAAAAGTTCAAATGATCTATAAATCCTCCCTTCACTCCCTCCTGGCTGCATTTCAGTGCGACAACAAGGACTCATCTGAGATTTTCTGTTCCTGAGCCAAACCTGTCCAAAAATAATAAACTGTAATAATGCCTGTTTTTTTTTTAATTGTAATAAATAATAATCGTACAAGGCCTTTAAATTGACAAGCAGAGTCAATCGGGGATTGAGTAAAATGAAACTACGATTAATAAGGATGTTTTCAGTCCATTTAAACCAACACATGAAGAAAATGAGTGACAGCATTAAAAGGGGTTTGGGGTCCCGACCTTTAAAACCCATTGAGCCCAGGAACTAACTGAACGACACAAGAGCTGAATCAAATTCATCTTATGCAACAAGAAAGGGTTGAAAATTTTTGATAATTTTTAGATTTAGATCATTTAGATTTTAACCTGGAAATTAGGCAGTTTCTCCTGCTGATCCCGGTCAGTAATGTACAGTGTAATGACCACAGCGAAGCCTCAACTTGCAGGTGGGGAAACTGTTTGTCGTTGAATCAATCTTCCATGACACAATTAAAGGGCTAGTGTGACATTTTAAAGTTCAGTGTGTTGGTGCTGACAACACTCACTTTGCATTGAGAGATTCGATACAGTGAAATAAAACAAAGTCTACTGATCCTTTAATATTACAGGAGACGGCGAAGACTCATTTCTGGCCTTGAATAAACAGGGAGGAAAGGTGATATAAGTGACTTGGAAGGTGGTGCCAGATGGGCTGAGTATTTCAGAACCTGCTGATCTACTGGGATTTTTTTACACACAACCATCTCTGTGGCTCACAGACAATGGTCTGAGAAAGAGAAAATGTCCAGTGAACTGGGCCAAAATGCCTTGATGATGCCAGAGGTCAGAGGAGACCGGCCAGGCTGGTTCGAGCAGAACGCACAACACGTCGAACCTTGAAGCAGATACAGCAGCAGAAGACATGTTTCCAGCACCTTGTTGAATCAGTGCTGGTCCGACCTGGTGCTACCTAGGTGTACCTAATAAAGTGGCCAGTGAGTGTACACCACTGTCTGAAGAGTGCTCAGAATAAATACAATCATGAAAACTCAAATTAAGACGAACTGTCTTCAGCCTAGTGTTATGGTTAACTACGTGGCCAAAAGTATCTGGACACCACGCGCTTTTATTTTGGGACTGTTTGTCTATTTTTTCCTCGATCCGTTAGTTCCAGTCTTTCGTTTATCCCGGTTTGGTGTGTGGCCTTAAACCCGTCAAGCACGTTTGGACTGAACTGGAACGCCGCCCGTGAGTCAGACCTTATCACCCACCATCAGTGTTGGGTGCCTCAGTTACACTTGTGCAGCTAAATGGGAGTAAATATCTGCAGCCGGGCTCTGAAATCTGGTCAAAGGGGCGTCTCTATGAGTCGTTCCTGCAAAAGACTGGTGACCTGCTCACGGTGAGCCCCATTCTCCCCCAATGTCAGCTGGGATACGCAGGATAGATGAAATAAACTAAACTACACCAAAACAAACTAAAAGGGATATAAAGGGAATAAAGGGAATCTTATCCCAAATCAAACAATGATACATTTCAAGACTCTCATACTAATGCTCATGTTAACAGCTGCACTAATATCAGTTTACAAATTTTCAAGATATTTTCCTCTGGTTTCCTCCCAGTGGAGCCACTTTCATCTAAAGTGAAACAGTGGTTCATTAGTGGAATTCATCCTCTGTATGATTCAAACAAGACTGTAGCCAAATTTCTCTGCAAATATGTTTGAATCTGAACAAAGCTCAGTTGCTGACACCGGAGAAAATGTCAGTGAAATATGTCGAGTGTCGAGGGAGGTGGTAAAGTATGAATATTTGAGCGCTGCTTAATGGATTGTTGTGAAATTACGGAGCAAGTAAGTGCAAATAGCCTGTTGTAATGATTGTAATGTAACAGATGACACCGGCTGAACTTAAAACACAAAGTTCACTCTTCACACAAAGGAAAAACACAAATGTTTTTTGCTGTTTATTAATGAAGGGCAGATATTTAAAAACATGCACAACGCAAATCTGGCCACAAAAAAAAAAAAAAACAAAAACCTGAAACTGTCTGCAGAAGAGAGAAGACCTTTTATAAATATGCAGGGTCGAGTGCAGAGGAGAAGCAACGTTGTTAGGAGCAGAAGAGAAAAAAAAGTGATGTGCAAATCTTCCTATTATCAACCTGTAGAGAATACAATATATCTGCCTTCATGCTGAGCTTTAAATATATAATATATTACTGCCACGGAGCAGCACATGAATATTTCAGCACAGCAACCAAAAAAACTTGAGCAAAACGTGCAGATCTCACTGTTGTAGATCGTAATGGAGACTGTTGATGGGCACAGATGATATGAGACTGTTGGTATGAATTCAAAGTAAAAGCAAAACTATTAAATTCAATCTTCAGTGGAGTGGAGGACGTCACTAAGCTTTGTAGATGAAAAGTATTGAGCTTAAATATTATACTATGATTTATTTAATTTAAAATTAAATTATCCACTTTCATTTAATGAAATATTAGTGGAGCTAAGAAAATGTGATATTCATATTTAGAAGCAAAATAAATGTTGCACTTTAACACAGAAAGTCATTC
Organism: Rachycentron canadum; assembly: GCA_038496675.1. NCBI lineage: Eukaryota > Metazoa > Chordata > Actinopteri > Carangiformes > Rachycentridae > Rachycentron > Rachycentron canadum. Next base: position 2,682,855 of record CM076670.1, on the reverse strand, counting down.
TTCAGACATTTCAGAAGCATATTGTGTATAATCCCAAATATAAGGAAGTATAGAAAATCTACGTTACTACTTTAGAAGATAAACCTTTTTTTTTTTTAAACCATTTTTAAAATGTTAGTGCTACAAGTGTTGTGTCCCAAGTGTTACAGGAGGCTAACTGCCTAACCAAGGCTAATAAAATAAAACCAGTTCCCAAGAGTCTTGAGCAAAGATCTCTCTTATTTTGTGTTGCAGCACGAACAAAAAAAGACAAAAGACAACATGATTATTACTTGTCTGGTGTCTATCAAAGGTCCCAGTGGACAAACGTCTATGTTTACTTGATTAGCGACCGTGTATTTATGGCTCTGGTCATGAGAGTAAAGGCAGAAATATACAGCATGAAATTGTTTAAGATCCACATGAATCTATCTCTGATCTTACCCAAGTGGTTATTCTTTTGGCCGCGGTGAGGATGATGATGATGATGTTCCCAAATCGAAATGAAGTAGTTGTTTTTAACCAAGATCATTAGCTTTTCCTACCTTTTGTGCCTTAACCATAGGTGGGAAATCAGGAAATGATCAATGTGAACAGAAAACATTAAAGGTCCCATATTTGACTCTTCTTCTGTGTTTTTATTGAAGTGTTAATCTCCATAAGAAGGAGCTCCTGTAACAACAGGCTGGTGAGCCAATCAGAAGAGAGGATGATGTGAGCCTCTCTTCTGATTGGCTGTTTTCCTTCATGATTGCATAACAACAAAGCAGATTTCTGGTAAACACCAAATCCTGCAAGGTTGAATGCTGAGTCCAGGTGGGCTGGGCTTTAGGCATGGCTAAGGGCAGGATATCGTTGTGACATCACAAAGTTCCAGAAGTCCTGATTGTTGGTTTTAAGGCTCAGTTTCTGAATACAGGCTGTGAGCATTTGTCTGTGGACTGAGCTCTTTGATACTTTCACGGTATTAATATGGAACCTTGACCTGGCTTATATAAGACATGGACACCGACCTTTATACAATATAGGACCTTTAATTTTTAAAGCCTATGAATAAAAAACTGGAGAACTTGTTGAATGTTAAGTGTCAATATAAGGGTGAGAAAATGAAATCACTAAATTAAAACAGAAAATTCCCACATTAAATCAAATATGCTCATTAAAGTACATCTAAATTTGCACAAAAGAGGAATCCTATCAGAATTTAAAGACACACAAGACAGTCCACCATTTGAAATTCCAGTGTGCTAATCGCTCTGTGGTGGGGTCCTGATGATGAGCGCAAACGCTGGATGGATTTAACTGTTGCCCACTTAGCAGCAACAGCGAAATAAATCTTACACAAATCTCGCTGCCGTAGGGAGCCGCATCTCGACACAAATCGCAGAAGATCCGTCTAACACCGGCGGACGACAGCCAGCGCCATAAATATGGAGGGCAGAGTGTTGAAGAGCGGGAAGGAGTATGAATATTTTACCGAGCCGAGGCCAGTGGGAGACCGATGGTGAGGATGGCCAGAGAGGGAGGGAGTACAGCTGGTTGCTTCAGTGTTATATAACACACACCCAAACAGACACACACACACACACACACAACAAAAATGAACACTGGTATACAAACTGAAAACATACAGAAGAACACACACAAGGACAAACTGTTCAGTGGGAAGGAGGCCCAACAGCACAAAACACACACACAGAAACGCACAGCAATGAACGAATACACAAAGAGACATAAATGAACATAGATGACAGAAAAGATGAATGGCCACACACACACTTTCTGTCTCTCTCTCACACACACACACACACACACACACACTCGTTGCTGTTGTCCACCCACGACTGTATTCATCCATCTTATTTTCATCATACACAAGATGCCAGAGTGTCTGAGACAATAACTGGCTTAATACACAAATAAACACACACACACACACACACACAGTATAAAGACATAACAGTGGAGAAAAAAAAGAAGACACAGAGAGCGACGTAGGAGGCGACGTGTTGTACTGTATAAGCTGCAAACACAAACATCTCCTGAATCAATACAGTGTAAACTCATAAGCAGCTACATTTTGCTGTGTGTTTCTGACTTAGAGCCATAAAAACGCTGCTTTTGATCAACAAGTGATGCCGATGAAGTGATTTAAAGGAATTAAAGGATGAAGCCGGCCAGATTTTATATTTATCTTTTCGTCAAAAAAGCCTGTGAAGGGATCAAAACCAGCAATTAACTGATCGCGTTAACAAGTACAGCCTGAGTAGCCAGAGCCTGATATGTCTTATCCCTCCGCTGTCGTCCAAAAGCTGTGAGACGTCGGGCTTGGGGGAGACTGTTTTACAAAGATTAAAGCACAGTTGTGAGGCTATGATTGTTGTGCACGTTTAAAAAAAGAAAGAAAAAGAAAAACACGGGATGCACCGTCTCCACCAGATGCTTCACTGACATCGAGCATGTCCACTAAACTAATTAGTTTCGGTGGCGACAGCGCAGGAAGTGAACGTCTGCTTGCTAATTCATCTGCTCACACTGTTTGAGGTTCTTGACAAGCAATCAGCGTGATATCTACAGATGGCTGGCTAACTAGCATTAGCCATGTGGGGTGGCTAGAGGCGGCAGTAGAATATACACACCGTGGAGTCAACAAATACAGTGGTCAGCCATTAGTGTGACGAACCCAGTCCATGCATTCATCATGTTTTTGGCTAGATTCGCTAAACGTTAACCAGACTATGCTAGCATGTGACTAGCATTGATTTTTACATATGTTGTATTTACATATGTATATATATATATATGTCATGGGACTTTTGTAATTAAAGGAAGCTACTTACTTTTTCTTGAAAACAAACTTTTTATTTTTTGGTCAATTCCACATGCACTGTCCTAGTGCTGTCAAAACTCAATAGAGCGTCATTTGTGTATTCATCCACAGCTGAAACTAGTCCCCAATAAAATGTTCTGTTTACTCCAGATTGAGTGATGTTTGTGAAAAACTACAGTGCCCAGCTGTTTTTATAAATTATGGAGCTTTTTTTCAAAGGTTATATCTTCAATAGTAACAAATGGATCAGTGGCTAAATGTCAAAGACAGGTAGGAAAGTCAGCGGTGGATCGTTTCAAAGAAAACACCGCACAACCAGTCAATAATCAACATAAAGTATATTGTTTTAAGACTTTCATTCATTCATTCATTCTCTAACTCAGGTGTTTGTTCAAGGTTGTCATGCTGCCATTCATGCCCCCCCCCCCCCCCCAGGTTCATTCAGCTAAAATCACACTCTGGTTGTTTTAATGGAGAAGCCAGGAAAAGGGTAAGACAGCATGACTCACACAGAGAGAAAGAGAGAGAGCGAGAGAAAGGAAAACCAAGAGAAACGGTGCTACCTGACAACAAACCCTTGTTCCCTTGGGTGCTAATTTGCATACACACACACACACACACACACACAGGTTGAATACTACAGTCAGAGCAGCATCTTCCTGACGTAAACAAGAGATTAATATTAAAATGAGAATGACAGCGTTCCACCTTAAAAAACAAAAACAAGGCATAGTTACAACTACTGACTAACTAAAATGTAAACATGTTTGTATGAATGCTTCTTTCTACACTCACACACATTGCAGAAATATATACAAACACACACGCGCACACATTATGTCAACATTTTTCACAATAACCCAAATCACAAATACTACCCTAAATAACAGCGCTGCAAGGTGAATCCAACACACACCATCAGCAGTGTTCCCATGAGCGAACACACACCCTACAGTACAATATAAACACAAGACAGCAAGGGGAATCTAACACACACACACACACACCCTCTCAGCATATCTGCATGATACCACACACACACACACACTTAAAACAGCCGACATACACCCATATCAACGCAGTTCAACACCACACACACATGTAAACACTTTCCCACCCCTCTCCGCTTCTCCCTCCACGCCTTTTCCCACCCACTCGAAACACAGCACACACACACACACTCACACACACACACAGTTGCCCACACACATACACAAACACACAAACACACACACACACACACACACACACACACACACACACACACACACACTCCATCCATCCCATCCTCCTCCTCTCCATCCATCCTTACCTTGCAGCAGGCTCTGGAGGTTGAGCTGCGCCTGCTGGTGCAGCTCCTCGACACACTCCGGCCTGCTCCACGAGCCGAACACGTTCACGCTCTGTTGCCATGGAGACCTGAAGTGGGCCGCGCCGCCGCTGCTGCTGCCTCCTCCGCCGCCACCGCTGCTGCTGTGGTTGCCGTCGCCGTGGCTGCTGCCGCCGCGCCTGCCGCCCTCTGCCTCTAGACCGCTTGTGGCTGGAGGGAGAGGGAGGGAAGAGAGGAGAGGGAGGAGGAGGGAAAAATGTTGAGAGGAAGTGATGGATGGAGGGAGAAAGGGGGGAGGCAGGGGGGCAACAGAGGGGAGAGAGGAAGTGAAATAAGGAGGGAAATAAGATTATCGAGGGTGAAGGAGGGGGGAAAAGAGAGAGAGAGAAAGGAAGGAAAAAAAAGAAGAAAAGGGGGTTACAGGGAAAAAGGAAAAGATGAAGGTAGATGAGGGCAAGAGGAGATAAAAGATGAGAGAGGGAAAGGAGGAAAGGGAACAAACAAGAGACAAAAGAGACGAATGATGAGGAGAAAGATAGAAAGAAGAGGATAAAGAGAAGAAGAGAGGAGGGGGAAAGACAGACAGAGGGAAAAATCACACGTAAATAAAAATGTATGAATTTGCATAACTAATACCCAGAGACATAGATTACATAACGCAGTGTGTTGTCAGGGAGAACAAGGACCGAGGAAGGAAGGAGGGAAGGAGGGAGGGAGGGTGAAAAAAAATGAAAGAGGGATTAGGGAGAAATCGAGGAAGGGATGGACAGGGAGAGAGGTAGAGAACAGATTTGGATGGGAAACAGAGAGAGGGAGCACTTAATTAGGAGGGAAGAGGAGTGGGAGGAAGATAGAGGGACAGTCACAGGAGGAGATAAAGAGGGGGGAGAGAGAGAGAGAGGGAGAAGGAGGGATTAGGGCAGGGAGGTATGAGAGGAGGAAAAAAGAGACAAAGAGGGATTGTGGCATTATGGAAAGAAAGAAGAACAAGAGTGGGAGGAGGAGGGAAAGAGGGATGACATTTAAAGGGAGGAGAACGGAGGAATGAAGGTGGGAAGGAGGGAGTTTGTGCAATGTGAGTAAAGAGGAGAGGAGAAAAGGAAAGGAAGGAAGGAAATGTCGGCCCCTGTCACTATCAAACCTCTGACACAAACACACAATCAAAACAAATCATCCCGTGCGATGGCAAATGGCCATTCAACGTCGACATGAATGAGGCGTCGCCTTGAATCATCGCTGATGAAATCATCTGACACATCCAGCAGCTGATAAAACACCGCTCACAAACACAGGAAGTCCCAAGTGTGACAGCCGCCGCCGTCCAACCGAGCAGCTCGACTTCGAAAAGAAGCACACAAACTTCTGATTATTAGTTCTGATGGTGAAAACAGGGGAGACACAACGCATCAGTCTGTTGTTTCTTCTGTTTATTCTCAGCCCACTCACCAAACTTAATGTTGATAATGAACGATTTTGCAAAATTATGTTCAATAATGTAACCACGCATCTTAAGTTCACCTAGTAGAGCAGATTTAATTAAAAAAAAAAAAAACAACACTTAATTGCATGTCCATTATCTAGAGCTTGAGCTTGTTTTTCTTACTAAAAATGGAAGTCCGCTAACAAAACCCAGCAAACCAAAGGGGACACATCACCTCAACTGCAGAAACAAACAATCGAACACTCGCGTCTGAAACAACAAGTCTTGAGCATTTGATGCCACTGTTTTCAAAGCTGTCGTTCCTATAATAAAGTTTGTAAAAGATAAAATAATAATAACAACAAAAACAAATGAACTCAGGTTGTTAATGTGATATGTGGCATATGTGCGAAACTACTTTCTGCATTGGTGACAAAAATATAAATGTATAAATCGCCCAACGTGAGCAAAAAATGCACCGCTCGTGACCTGGATAGCTACTGATAATGTGTTTTTTCTTAGTTAGTTAGTGGTCCACATACAGCTCCCTCTGTGGAAGGCATGATGACACTTTCTGCTAATGGTTCATACCACTAATGTCCAGATTTTCAATCATAACTGTAGTGTTTGTTACACATAATCCACATTTTTTCTCTTTTTTTTTTTTTTTGTATTTCTATGGAATCGATCAAAGAAAAGGCTAAAACAAGATCAAGTTAATGCACAAGGGACTCTTACTGTAAAGTGTGGAACAAGTCACCATTTATTAATGAGTTATTGTTATTTATAATAGAATATAGCATTTTGATGATGCTAAGTAACTAATGAGATATGAGGGGTTAACAGCACTATCACTATTTGGCAAGCAACAGGTCACTGTTGACCTTTTCATATAATGGGTTGTAACAGCTTTATTAAGATTTATTAAGTTGTAAGAAGCTAATTAATTAACTACTTATAAACTATCCATAGATCCTTTATCACTAATCTTCATCCAGAACCAGCGATGAGATGGAAAAGTGGTAAAATCAGCGCTCGACCTCAACTGTTCAGGACATTCAGTTGGTAGAGAAATCAATGGCTGAGATGTTGAGATATTAAAACACTGCATGCAGACATTCAGAAACCACAATAAAAATGGAAAATTATACTTAAGCTTTGAGTTATAATTAATCAAGTAAAGTCTTGTGGTCTTTCTGTGTGTCTTCTGGTTACAATTACTCAGTTTTCTCTGTGCAAATATACTTTTATCAAAAAAAAACATTAGAAATAATTAGAGAGATTAAATGTATTATTTTGTTAAAAAAAAAAAAAAAAAAAGAACAACTCATTTGTCATTAACGGTGGTGTAAAGGTGTAAACTGTTAGAAGATGAATACTCAGTCTCTCTGTGGTTCTTGTGAACATCTAAGAGCAAAACCAGGACATAGTCCTCAATAATGACTTTCTGCTTTGGGCTTCAAGTATCATTCATATGAGACTGAACAAGTAAAATAGTTCTAAAAACTTAACTACCCCCAGATATCATTAAGAACTTGAACCAAACCCGATAAAAACAACTTCTGCAGTTCACTTACTAAGATTCAAAGCATCGGTTTTCAGAAGAGACCAAAATAGGTGGGTCTTTGTCTCTGAAGCTGCAGATTTTTCTCCGGTTTTTAAACATAAAATAAAGTCGGGGCGATCTGCCCTTTGGTTGAGACAGATTGTCCTGTGACAAATTCCTGCTCCAGAAAACATAAAGTGTGACACTGCTCAGTAAAGTGCTTCAGTTAAGATCCTCAACTAAACACCATTTACTCTATAAACTATATAAATGTGGACTCCAACACGTGTGTGGGTGACGTTTCTCCGAGGGGAAAGCGCAGAAACTATTTCTTGATTTGAGCGGTTTGAAATTTAAAGAAAGACTCTGTCCCCAGCAGGCGGACGTACAGTCGGTTATTCTGCAGCGAATCCGCCGGCACTATCACGTCTTGTTTGCTCTGGAAGCCGTCGTCTCCTCTCACAAAACCCGCCGTACTGTACGGAATCACAATTTCACCCTCCCAGCTACCGGCTTCATCTTCCTAAGCTGCTTTCACACAATCGACTCCCACCAGAGAGAGCCACTGTTTATGATACAGAAGTGCACGTCAGTTAGCATCAGCTGCAGAGAGGAGAACTAAGGCGATCATGCATGATTTATAATAGACATACAGTATAATCTCACCATGGAGCCTATGCTATTTTACTTTTTTTTTTATTTGGAGCCCTAAATACATTCGTTTTGAATATGTCTACCTCTCTTTCTATTGCCATTATTTCCCTCTGAAGCTAGTCTGCGTTTACTGGATGCACACATTGTGTTTGCGGGTTTTGCTGCAAGCTAAATATCCCATTAGGGAACTTGAGTTTGAAGTGGATGCTCACCCAGCAGATTATATTCCTTTTTTTCCTCCTGCTTTTTTTTTTTTCCTGCTGCAGTATTTTAAGCAGGGAAACAAACTTTTGCTCAAACTCACCAACTCTACTGTATGTGGTGAATATTTCTTTATGCAAAGCATCTTCCAACATGAGGTCAAAAATAACTAAGGTGCCAGCAATTGAAAATATACCATATAAATCATTGTAAATGTTGGTGTTATTTGATCTAATACTGATTCAACTATTCAAAGATGCTGATGGTTGCAGCGTCACAAACTATCTAAAAGTTTTTTGACTAGCATGCTAGCGTAGCTACGATCTGACAAGAATTTTGTTCAGCATTTTTGCAGCTGAAATTGTGTTGAAGTCAATTGCAAGAATAGTCGTAGAATGGTTCGAGATAGATATTTATAAGCTTTGAAATGTACATGGAGAATTATTTCAGCCGCAGACATATTTTCTAGAAACCATCTTTTGAAACCATGCGGGCTTCCTTTCATTCATTGCTCACAATAGGAAAAAAAGGATGCACTTTCAAGATGACTCAGCGCAGAGTAAGTACTTAAACAAGGAACTGAAAAGAATAATATGCTCCAACTTGTGAAAGAAACGTACTTCCAGTTTCCTACGGACGCGTAAAAACAGTGAAAGTTGATAAATATGGTTCACATTATTTTTTGTGGTGGTTGTTTAATTGTTTTAGAATTAATATTTAGAAGCAATTAATGCCATTTAATGCATTTGTAACAACTGCCCAAAGGTGCGCTTTAATGTGATATTAGCTACTTAGCTAACACAAGCCGTTGAATCAATTGTGCAACAACTCTAGATACATGTTTGCAAACTCAAAAGGTTCCTTTTAAGTTATCTTAAACCTATATGTAACATATTGTTTTTAGAATTGGAATAAATTGACATAAATTGCTTTGAAACATAATGCACAACATAAATAATAATTACTTGCATCTGTAAATGCCGTAACAATAAAATACAAGACTTTGCACATTTGTGCATCAGTTATTCAAACATGTGTAAAGCTACAGCTACTGTAGCTTCACCTATGCTAAGTCACACATTACATATTTAAAGATGTGGGACTTGTGGGAAGTTAAATATATGATCTAGTGTGGGTGAGTGTGCATGTGAGAGTCAGGTAATGTGCTACAGTCACACAAACCTCAGGAGCTTCTACAAATGTGGCACAAATGACTGTAAATGCACGATATCTTGAGAGATAAAAAGAGAGAGAGCAAGGGAGAGAGAGTTAACTACCTTTGTTTCCATGATACCTATGAGACATCACTGTTGCTGTGACTGTGTGCTAAGTATTTCTCACTGCACATCAACACAGCAAGGAGTTGTCACCAAGCCTCGAAGGATTCAGCCCAAAACACACCACCGCAGCTGCAGTGCAACGCTGCATCACTCAGTACCATTAGAACTGGCAGGAAGTGATGCAAAGCTGGATGGCAAAAGGTCAAACAAAAGGAAATGACCAGTCTGTGGATTGTTGGTTGGATTGTTATCTGTTCCACTCTGCCTTTAAAGTGAGTTCCTCCCCATCTGCTGTGACAGCTACAAGACATTAGAAGAAGACGACCTGCCACCTGATTCAAGGCCATAAAAGAGACAACCTGTCATAAGACCACAAAAGAACACAACCTGTCACCTTAGTGACCATGATGTGCCAATCCAGGAGCTACTTCTGAGGAAATGTGCTGCGTTTCAGTGATGCTGTTACACCTGTCAGCCTGGAAAATATTAAGGAAACTTTGTTGAGCAACTCAAATTGTTTCGTAATTGTTGTGACCCTCACAATGACAGTACGAAAAATAGATGACCAGTGTTTACAGATGCTAAATAGTTAGCGGCGCTAATGTCAAGATGCTGTAAATTACTGACAAATGATAAAATCTCCCAATCTTGGGTGAAAATAGATGCAAATGCAAATTGCATTGAAATAAACTAAACTACTAAACCAATTTTTTTTTTTTTTTTTAACACGAACTACTGTTCTTTGTAAATGAGCGAAACCTATGCTAACCTCAGGCAGTCTCACTGTCAGCTCAACAGTCAGATCATCAGTCACTCGACTCCAGGGCAAAATAATAGAGACGACACAAAATTACTACCAGGCTAGAGCTGTTTGATGAGTGTTAAAAATTAATAAACATACCTCCAGAGGCAACTGAACCCCATAAGCCTGGCGTTGGCACTGGCATAATTTAAAATGGTCTAACTAACAAATACCCACCAGGGACTATTTTCCAACATTAATCACAAAAAGATTGTGTTTTATTTGTTTCCTAAGTGATACCTTCCATTTTTAAGAAAGCAGTAAAAACCAACAATTACTATGCCAAGTAGATACAGGGCTAAAAATAAGAGCTTGTTTTGAGGATAGAGGGAAGCTTTCTTTGATCACATTGTACCAGCTTGATCTTTTCTGGTGATGAAAGTAAAGTAAGTCTGTTTTTAGAACAGAAATAACAGTGTTTCGGTTGTCTTCATCGTCGTTGCGTCTGAGGTATATTCTGACCTCAGCAGGCTGTCAAACCTGATGGCACAGACTATTTCAGTAGGTAGAGATGAGAGAGAGAGAGAGAGGAGTCTTCAGGGAGACGTGTTTCCTTTGTGGTTAACAATTAATTCGTGATTAAAAGTTGAGCAGGAGTCAAACACATCCTCTCACAGTCTATACAAAGCACACTCAGTCCCTCTCAGCGGAGATGTCACTCTTTTTCCTGCCTCCCTTATATAACCACGGTGACATGAAAAGGAAAGAAGATGGAGGGATTGGATGGAGGAGAAAGTCAAGCCTCTGGGCATCACTGGGCAGATTTAGGGAAAAGGGAAAAAAAGAAAGAAACTCAATCTCCAAAGTCCGTTGGAGGAAAGAGAAAAGATGGCTCTGAACAGAGGTGCTTTCTAGTGGCAGGATGGTTCAGTGTTCATAGAAAAACAACAATGAACAATTAGCTAAAAACATCTTTGATATCATCTTGATGCCAGTGAACCAGAAAAAGTAAGTGAACTTTGCATTAAAATCAAGATAAAGCAGGTGATAGCGTCCATATTTCTTACAGGTATGTATGGGGAAAAGTCATACCAACCCGTGATAGCTTCTATTGCAACAGCTTGAATAATTGTTTGACTCTAGCCTGGTGTTTACTACCTGGATGACACAGCAGAACCAACCTCCAATGAACCGTGTCAACATCTGGTCGGGTTTGGAGCAACGTGGGACTCTGAATCCTTGCGGCATAAGCACCTTGAGCGTAGCCTCTCAAATGCAAAGGGGCGACCGTGACTCATCGGCGACTTCCTCTACCATTAACCCCGGCCAAGAGAGACAGAGCGAAACAGAGAGAGGTGAGAGAAACAGCCGGCGTTATGCTTCCAGCTGACACACAGAAAACACCAGAGTGATATTTTTGCTGCGCCCACTCTCGCAACAGACAGAGATGGTACAGACACACATATCCTCACAAACCATCTCCAACACGTTCAGGCGGAAAAATGATTTCGTCCACAACAACACGCTCCCACTAAAATGCAGAAAGTTTCACAACACACCCACAATACACTGATACGCACACATATTCGCAAACAAGACAGATGCATTAACGGGGTGTTGTGCAAAGTTAATTTTCTCTCAGGCCTATCACTAATTCATTCCCCTCTGTGTGCGTTGGAGTGTCAGCAGGGACGACACAGATTTAGACAAGCTGTTATCACCGGACACACACACACACACACACACACACACACACATACGGATGAATGGGTAAGCACAATTTATCCATCGCTCATATTTTATCACGCACCCACTGGCATGGATTTCGTGTATGCATGATAAAAATACATCTATGTGTCTTTCACACACTCCTGAGGAAATGTAGTGTGGTTGATAGGTCTGGAGACTGCGATATACGCCGAATACTGACCTGTGTGTGTGTGTCTGTGCGTGTAATGGTGAATGACAGGCTTATGAGCGACCGTTAGCATTAGCTTGGTGCTCAGCAGACTCGTTTATGTCCGTCTTAAATAACACTGTCACTGCACACTCAAAAGCCTGGCTAAAACAAAGTGTGTGTGTGTGAGAGTGTGTGTCTGTGTGTGTAGGCCTTTGTGTTTTCTCCCAGTTAATAAAAGCCGTGCAGTAAACCAGATTTACCGTCCACACTGAGACCCAAACCGAACATTAGCCGTCCTTCTGGGCGTCGTTATCAAAATGGACCAGGCTTCCTGAGCAGCAACATTATCCTCACCGACCATTGTTGTGACTCAATCGTAACAACAAAGGTCAGCGTGGATAAATGTAACTGACCTCTGAGTCTCTTTGCTATCAAGGTAATAAAGGGCCAGAGTTTACACAGAGAACACCTGCTAAAAACAAATCCTGCAGGTTTAATAAGGCCGGATACTGAACCTCAGTATCTGAGACACCATGTATCAGATACAACATTTAGGCTGTTTATGAACATAGTTTGGTAAAATACACATTTATGGTTCATGTAAATCAGCTCTTGCATCACTATTATCCAAAAAAAAGTTCAAACGATTCACAACTTTAATTTTAACTGAGCTATTGATAAGTTTTGCTCTTGTTAGCCAATGTTAGCATGAACAACTGTTTACTTACCAGGCTTGTCAAGAGTTTCAGCCGTCGTTAGCATTAACAAGTGGTTATAATAAACTCTGAGCAGCACTGCTTCCTCATGGTTAGCTGGTTAGCATGCTAAATTTCATGCTTGCTGTATTTCTTCTAGACTGCTGTTAATGCTAATGTTGGCTATGTAGCAATTGCAAAACTTACAAAACACTTGCATGTGATCTCAGCGTAAGAATATTTCAGTGTGTCTTTATATTTCAGCCTTGGTTTGGTCCAGTATACAAGTCTTTATGACATTGTGTATATATTTGTGTATTTTTTGTGTTTGCTGACATTTGCTCTCTTCCACTTTTTGATAGGAAAAGTACCATCTCATCAAGTATTGTGAAAGCTATACCATTAATACCATTAATGGTGGGGTTTTATTTTTTGTTTAGTTTTTGCTATGTTGTTTTTTTTTTGCTAGGTTGACATTTTATTCTTTACACTGGCAGTGTGCTTGGCTGTTCACTCTCTTTCTGCCTCGGGGGATGTATTTTAGTTAATAGCAAACTCCTCTGTCATATTATATAGCTTTGACATTTCACAATGGTGGCTGGTTATGAGGGCCTACAAATCACTAACTATCACCTATGGTGGCCCACAAGGGACAATTGTATTCATGTATCACTGACAATTCAGAGAAACTAGACGAAAAAAAAAAAAAAAGAAAAAAGAATGAGTTCTACGAATCATCAAGGACACTTTTATCTTCTCCTTTTTAATTTCATGGGTTTTTCTATTTAAGAAAAAGTAAATTTTACCCTCGAGTGCCCATTAACTTTTAACCACGCAGGAAGTCTAGGACATTTCTTAGTGAAATGTGGAGTTCCTGCTGTGGTTGATGCCGATATCTGAGATTTTTAAGGAAGCTTTGGGCAAACAAGATGAAGGCTGTTAATTACCGTGCCCACTGGCCCAAGCACTGCCGTCAATGTTCTTTCCAAACAAGTCAGATTCTGTCTAAGTGGCTAAATTAAGGGAAAATCGAGTGTGTGCACGTGTCCTCGACTCAGTCAGAACGTCTGTGTGCACGCGCGTTTATGGGTGTGTTTGTGTTTGTGTGCATGCATGTGCAGCCTCTGAATGCTGCAGCCTGTTGTTTCATCATGGCTCAGTGCTGCCCTCTGCAGGAGAAGCAGGTTTGAGACACAGATTACAAATACCTGATTCAGTTTGTGGTTTCCTCATTGGCATTGGAGGGAAACCACAAACCAGATCAAATATTTATGAGTTTTTGTTAAGAGGCTGTTGAAATTCTATTAAAGTACAAATTCTATTAAAATACTTTTTTTTTTTTTTATCTTATTCCAGATATTGAGCCAAATAACCATCAGAGTTAAAACTAAGATTTAGGACTGAGGCATGACAATAATCCCGATGTATTTCTAATGTAATCTGACATGTAATTTAAATCAAGGGGTTTTAATTACAAACACATGGAGCACTAACACTAAAGACTTTTCAAGGAGCTGTGACTCAGTACCAGATGTTTTAAATTATACATTAAGCAGCACATTCACAAACATACAATATACAGTCACCTAGTTACTGCTGAATCTGCTTCAGTAATAACCTGGACATATGCAGCTGTCACAAATAAAAATGAATGATATTTTTATGAGCAGTCTCATATGAAATGGGAGATTAAACTATTGACTATTGTCAATTAATGGGCTCTGTAACTACTTTGATAACTGATTTACTTTTTTTTGCCTTTTTTCTTGTCGTTCTATGATAGAAACATATAGAAATATGAATATCTTTGGATTTTGGACAGTTGATGGGACACAATTGTAAATCTGAAGACATATAGAACAAATAATTATTACTCAACAATAGTCTTCCTTTGAATAGCTGGAAAAATAACTTCTGATTAAGCATACTGTTAGTCCTCACGCTAAAAATAACACACAGAGGGAGTAAACAACATTAAAATAATTAGCATTAATGCATTACATTAATATCAAGTAAGGCTGCTGATTCCATATTCAGTTTTTTCTATTGTTGAAAAAATAAAACCCTACAATGACGTGATACTACTGTTGCCTGATATATCTCCTTCCTGTGGGTCAGTGACCTCTGTCAATGTCCAATCATTGAACAATAAGATCACTGAGAAAACCGTGTCATATATTTGGAGTTAATACTCGTAAGAGCACTAAATGTGTATTAATATGCCACAGAAAATAGTCCCAGAGTATATGTATTATTTCCTCAAATTTGAATCATGTTTGCTAAAAACTGCAGTGCCCACCTGTTTTACCCTTTAAAAAGATTTATACCTTAGAAGAAGTCAATTCCTTAAGGGCCGTAAAATATTGTTAGTTTTGGCTATTTCGTGGGATTTATTGACATTAATGAAAACTTGTGTCTCAGGCTCCATCGAATTTGACACGGCTACCCAGAACTAAAGTCGAAACAACTTGATACATCTACATCAATTTAATAATTTGATTAATGAGCACAATTTGTGTGTGTGAACATCAACAAATATGAATCAAAGCCAAAAAACCTGTCAGTTACAAATCAGATTTTGCAATTTTATCACCTCGAGGTAAAAGAGAGACCTTTAAAGGCTTCAAAGACCTTCGTGAAAAGAACTGATCACTTCCTATCCTGACAAATATTGTGAGACAGTTTATTAAAGGTCTATGGCATCAGGAGATATCAAAGATAAATGCAATCACAGAAGTACACTTCCTAAATCAATACACTACAGATTTGCTAAAAGGGTGTATATTCCTCAGCCCTACCTGACTGTCTGCGGTGATTAGACCCTAGAAGTAATTTATAGTGACATGAGCCACAATTCATCCCTGCCCTACCTCCTTTCACTCGTTTATCCTCCTTCTCCGCCTTTCTCTAAATCGCTTTCCTTCTTCCTGCCTCGCTCTTTTCATGTTTCGCTTGATTTAGTCACTAAATCGCAAAGGGTTCCTCCTTTCCACTTTACCCTTTTCTCGCTCTGCCATTTCCTTCCCTTGTCTCTGTTTTGTCACTCACCCAGAGCTTTCCACCCTCTCCCTCTGTCTTCTTCTGTCATATCTCCTTCATTACACACACACTTAAGATGGGGTGCAAGCGAGAGGGTGGAGTCATAGTATAGAGGAAGTGTGTGTGTGCAGTTGTTTGCAGATGTGTGTTCATGTGTAATCACAGGACTAATCCACGTGCGTCAGCCAACACTGTGCTGAAGCTCGACTGGAGTGAGTGCAAATAAAACAGTCGGCAAGCTAAATGGTCATTTTGTGTGTGTGTGTGTGTGTGTGTGTGCATATGTGTGTGAGAGTGTGTGTATGTGTGTGTTTTAGGCATTCTTGTGTATTAAAATAAGTGTCTGCATATGCAAATCCCAAAAAGACACATCACTAAATGCATAAATACAGATTTCATCCTCTCTGCAGGATAAGTGTGTACTTACATGTGTGTATTTGTGTGTGTGTGTGTGTGTGTGTGTGTGTGTGTGTGTGTGTGTGTGTGTGTGTGTGTGTGTCAGTCGGGGGCCTAATTGAAGACCTGGATGCGTTCAGCCATGTTTGCTAACAGGAACAAAGATCCAATTTTATGCTAATTACTGACGCAGAGATTTGCGTCACTTTGATTGTGATGGTTAGTCGGACAAGGAGATAGTTAACATGACTCACTACTGGGGACACACACACACACACACACACACGCACGTACACGCACACACAAGTGATGGTTTCGTCTCTTAAAAAAAAAAAAACACTACACGGAGACAATGTCTGTATTTTTGGAATTAATAACTGTTATTTTCAATAGACACTGCTCTTATTATGCCACGGTTGCCATGGATACAGCCAAATCAGCCTGGCGGGAAACTGCAGTGATACATGAGATTCACACACAGAAACAGGTGTACACACACACACAAATACACACACACACATATACACACGGTGCGTGCGCGTGTGTGTTTTCAGATGTGTATTTTAATCTATTAGGGTTCTGACTATTAGGCCAAATCTTATACGTAAAAACTGCAACTGCTGCTTTGCTGTATTTTGTGACTCAAGTCTTTTGAATAACAACTTTATTCTCACACTGATCACATTCATACCACGAACATATCAAACCTGCAGTAACTCAGAGGAAGTGCATTGCTTTGGGGGTCTGTGATGCAGCCTTTCAATGATCCCTGGGCACTAAATCTCTCCACTAAAACCACATTTAAATCAGTGAAGTTCTGTTAGCGTCTGTAGGTGGTTGTTCCCGGCGTATTAAAACAAAATGAACTGATCCCAACGTAATGGAGCAGTTGACTGTACAAATGAAAGTCCCTCGCCAATACCCAGGATTTAACACAACAGCAGCCTATTTATTACACAGAGCTACAATATTAACCTTATAAGGAGCTGCAGCTGCTGTGGTTTATAGAGGGAGAAGGGGCCGCAGCATCTCTCTGATCACAGTCATTGATTCACAGCTGATCAATGTCCCACTTTGGATACAGATACATCCCCATGTTGCGACTTATTACATATGATTTTAGAAAAGTCATGCCATTTTCTTCCTTGTTTGAGTCGACCCCTGACCCCCTGGGCCTTTGGGAGCTACAGTAAAGGGGGCAGGTGATGCTACCTGGAGGGATTGGCCTCTCGTCCTCAGGTCTTGGCTGCTACAGACACAGTTCCTGCTTTGTTTCAGACAATCTTTAGCTTGTCTTTGTCTTTGAGATACTTTATTCATAGCGACGCATTTTACCTTAAATCTGAATATTTAATCATATTTTGTTTGTTTTGCACAAACTAAATTACACTACCCTTCCATCTACAGTACGATCCATCTCTTATCTACACTGCTTATCTGTCCAGGGTCTGGAGCCAATCCCAGGCTAACCACAGCACCACAGTTTGATGCAAACAATAAATACGAAGCTGAAAAATGCTGAAAATGCTTCTTAAAAAAAATAAAAAAATAAGAAAGGTGCAGGATAGTTATAAATTTTCCATGAAAACTCTTAAAATAAGATGTGAATATGACATTTCTTTACCAGGTGTCAGCAAAATCTGCAGGACTCTGAATCTAAGCAGATACAGACAGCGGTCGCAGGTTAGAGGACATGCAAATTTTAAATCTCACTCGCGCTAAACCCAAAATCAACTTCCACGATTCCCTTGAGCAAGGCATTTAAGGCATGAGGGGACTTAGTCAATCGATGCAGTCACACTTAGCTGCCCCCCAGGAGTGAAAAAGTGCAGCTATATAAATGCAAAACAGGCTGCTGTGTATTCAACACATGCATAAATAACAGGCTGTTACAGCAAACAAGTCCAGACTGGTTCAATCTGCTGGAATATGATGTGGAATATCTAACACTCAATGATCTAATATACAACACTGCCAATGAATGAGTCATAATCATGAAAGAAAAATACAGCTGAGCTTCAATCAGCTGTAAGATCCATCCATTAAAATGCAGGGCTCCTAAACTTTGATGTCACTCGCTTCCTGCAGCCGAACCGCTGGCTGCGTACGAGAATCTGACTGTGTTACTCGAGCTCCCCGACCCAAACATGAGCCTTATCATAATTTGTAGCTCATCTCCGAGCTGCGGAGGAGGAAAACTGTGAGGAAAACAGAGGCGTAACACGAGGCCCCCCATTCTTGAACCTCATCAAGGCCACGGAAGCTTATACGCTTCAAAAAAATCACGTCGTCTTTCGAGCGTCATTGCTTCACGATGGTTTGAGTTAGAGAGCTGCTGTTTTTTCTCCTTAAACTACAGAATCAGTGCTTTTTAACAAGCCCTGATTTGTCCATCAGTGAAATTTACCTCCATCGATAAACTCATGAGTGAATGTCAGGTCAGATGTGGATCAGCCTGGAGCCTTTGACTGGACCATTGCTGCTTTACTTCTGTGTGTTTATCCATCCATTCTCATCCTCCATCTTTGATACTGACGTCTAGAGTCACACCTCTACATGGGACGCTCCTATTGGCTCCAGTGGGTGATGTCACAGCCAATCAGAGTGTCTCCTTCAGAGGCCTAGCTGTCAGCTGCTTGTAGCCAAAGTCAATGGGATCAATCCTGTATTTTTCTGATCTCAGAGGCTTTGGAGCTGATTTTTCATCATTACTGCTCCAAAGAATGAGCAGAACTCAGATCAGATAAAGAGAGAAACTTCAAATCAGCTCTTTTTTAGTTTCCTCTTGTTCTCTGAGCTACTATCCCCTGTTACAGTGAACAGAGTCTTTATTGAGTCACATACATAATTATCTGAGGTTGAGCTGAGTCTGAAGATGAGGTGAATGGACATTTTTTAAAATAACTTTATAAGGAAAAACACAAAGAGATGAAAAAACGGAAAAGCCTTAATGTGGCTCTGAAAGGGTTAACCATGGTGACCTTTACTGACTCTTTGTCTTATGGTCGCCACTGATTTCCTGAATCTATTCATTTTTCAAATACTGATCCAGCATCAATGATATGTCTCAGGTTCTGGTTCTGATTCTCATAAATGTGCTTGAATGAACATTTAAAGATCAACTGAGCAACCTCACTCCGCTGAAGAAGACCATGAGATCTGGTCAACAGTTCACTTCAGTTCATTTAGATTTTAGCTTCATTCACTCGAAGCTCTTTATTCCTCTTAAAGTTAGTTTTTTTACACTTGAATCTTTCTGTTTTTCTTTATTTAAGTAGCTGTTAAGCACTTTTTCTTGCCAAATGTGTCACCAGTGGCCTTTTTTGCTTTTTACTCTACATCCTGATATGAAATTTGGTTATTTTAGATCAACTGATTTCTTTTTTCCAGACATCAACCGACATGCTGATCTTTCTCAGCCTCTGTAACTTCAACACACTCCACTAACTCAGGTTCAGATCGTTATGATGGACTGTGTGTCACTGCTCTGACAGCAGCTGTAAATTCACACACACACACAGAGAGAGAGAGAGAGAGTCAGTGATTATTTATCACAGTGATTGATAACACACACACACTGCAGATATCACTGGGCAGGACCTACAAGACTGACTCAGCAACTTCTGCCAGAGGTCAGGATGTTTGTGTGTGTGTGTGTGTATGTGTGTGTGTGTGTGTGTGTGTGTGTGCGTGTGTGTGTGTGTGTGTGTTTGTATGTGTGTGCGTGCACAGAGACACGGGGAAAGTTTGTATGTCTGTGTATATGTCCCTTCTTTCGCCCCAGAGGAAAAGACAGCAGCAAACAGACAGGAAGTGATGTTACAGGTTTCCCAAGGTCGATGATACACACACACACACACACACACACACACACACACCACACACCACACACACTCCCATTTACAGTCCCTCTCTGTGACCCCATCAGTGGTGGTCAGTCCACACCCATCCTGTAGTTCATCAATCTTCTTTTATCACTTTCTCACACACACACACACACACACACACACACACACACACACACACACTGACCCCGTAGTAAATACACAAGCCCTGCTGCTGTATACATTGAATCACAGATGGTCCAAGGTGTACTGTCCACAGACACGCACACTCAGAACAGCTGTCAACACTGATCCGAGGAGAAAACATCTGCAGAATTAATCCTGCTACACAAAGTTTCAAAATAAAACTTTAAAAAGACAGAGAACGACAACGAGGGAGAGAGAGAGAGAGAGAGAGGAAGAGCAGGAGGAAGAGTTGGACAACGTCAGTTCAGAGTAAATCCTATTTCCCACTGAGCCTGTTTCTCCTAAACGCAACAAGATGTAACGGGGGAAACACACACACACACACACACACACACAGAGCGCTGCAGCCTGCCAAACCATACGTGTAGAGTGTTACGATACACGATGTCGCTTTAAGATTTTATGCTGAACAACACTTGTGGTGCTTTAAATATTTTATGCCGAAAACTGTAGCAACCGGCAGCGAGGGCGAGTCGCAGCGCTTTAACAGGAAGAGACGTGATGTGCTTTTATTTTGGCCTTACGCCACGCAACAGACTCTAATCGTGTTCCAGCTGCAATATTTAATTTCCACAAAACACTCATATTTTAATCCCCCTGTTGTGTGGCACTCACCCAGAGGTGTGATTACCGCTACAGTTTGTTTTCCTTGTCAGAACAATGGTGGAGGTGTTTACACTGTGGCCACTTTTTGTGTTTAGTCTGAGTTTTTGACTTTTGATAAACTTCCCACCAGGTCAGAGACGGTTGAATTTTGTTGTTTTCAGCCACGTAAAAACAGCTGGAAAACAGATGTGGTCACCTATAACATATATCCTTTAATTGTTTCATGAAGACGCCATAGATCGGGGAATAAAGAAGTCATGATCACAGCTACATCTTAGCATCTTGTTCGGGCCCGAAACAGTGCTGTTTTTGTTTGTCGCTCACATAAACTATTATTGTCTCCAGCCACAAATGGCAGCTGATTTCAGTTTAAAAGCTTTACAAACAAGACAAAGTTAGCAATTAGCAAGACAGAGGAGATTTTAGCAGGTAAAGAACCAGATAATTTTCTTGAGAGTTGGTGGGGACCAAAACAGAGATAAAAGAGGGTGGATATTGGACAGAAACATGACTTCAAATGAAGGACAATGTTGCTCCATGTTGGCAGGATGTGTAAATATACATCTGTTTGAATTTTCCATATACATATTACAAGGTGATAAACTATCAATATTGTGTTCACAGTTTGCTTCACTACCCCCAGGTGACCAAAAATCGTTTGGAGTGCAGCTTGAATTAATTTATAATATTTTTCCTAAAATCCAAACTTAACACTAATTTATAATTTCTCTTTCTGTTTACACATTGATTTTTACTCTAGTTCTAATAATTTTTTAATTTGCCTCTAGAGCTCCAGATCCAGAGCAGCACTTCCTGTCTGGCCCATTTTGACAGTTGGCATCTATCAGAATGGACTACAATCCCCAGAAGAACCTTATCACCAGCTGCCAGGCCCTCAAATTTGTTTTGGCACCACTTCCTGTAGTTTCCAGTCTTCTTTGATAGACGTAACCTTGTCTGACAGCAAACTACAAGCCCCACTGGCACCAGACGTCCGATACAAGCTCCCACTGTGACTCACATCCCACAACACTGGTCATAAGGAATGTGTTTTCATTTCATATCCCGCCTCTCGTTCAGGCTTATTCCCACACCGTGTCAGTGCAGTGGCTTGATGCTGCACAGACCACCTTCCCACGACACCACTGGCTAACGTGCACACCCGCAAACACTCAGTGCTCTGGAGGTCTGTGCTCTCCCGGTCAGATCACGTCCAGGAGCCATTGTCTCTGAGGAGAATTTAACAGGAAACAGCACACTATCTATTTCCTGTTCTCTTCCTCTTCACCAGAGTGACAGGTCGAACGACACCTGGTGCCCTGCAATAATCTGCAGCCAGGTTTCCCCCATCTCCAGCCTTTATGCTAAGATAAGCTAAGCTTTAGCTTCATATTTAGCATGATATGAGAGTGCACGTCCAAGTGCATACGCACAGGTCAGATACAGAATGAGAAGCTGTGGTTTAAGCAAGAAGAAACACACACACACACACACACACACAAACACAACCTGATATGGAGCCAAAATGCTCCAGGGAAAGTCACTCACAGGTCAAAGCCATCATTTACATGCTCATTTAATTTAGATTCACCAACCCACAAACACACACACACACACACACACACACACACACACACACACACACACACACACACACACACAATCCCGTGTGTAAACATTACAGGCAAGTCACCAGAAATGGACGACTATGCAGCTCATGTGTCAGTTTGAGGAGGAAAGAGGAGGTGTGAGGGTGGGGTTAGGAGTTTCTACCTGCAGCAGAAAATTTATTACACCTGCCTACTTTCCACCTTGTTATCACAAAACAAATCACCCTCTTTTTCTTTCTATTGTTTCATCCTCTTCCTCTCTACCATCCCGTCCCTCCACTCGATCACTGCCTCAGTGATTCACTCTGCACAGCAAGTACGGGACCAGACTGAAAACCGACCAACTCGTATTCACAGGTTTTGAGTCCTATCTCCTTCCCTCCTGCCACGCCTCCTCCTTCTTCTTCTCCTCCTTTTATTCCACCTCTATTCCACCCCCGGCCCCGTCTCACTCCTCAGGCTCAGACCCGTCATTCGATCCATCACCGGGTCGATCCGACCATCGAGGCGCCGCTGCATTTAGCAGCTCATCTGCATAAAAATTCAATGAGACTTGTCTTCTCATATTAAACTGGGCAGCAGAGGGAGAGGGAGAGGGCGAGAGACATAGAAGCAGGATGAGAGAGAGAGAGAGATTGTAGCCTGTTGTCGTTGATGTATAAGTATGTGAAATACTGTGTGTACGTGTGTGTGTGTGTCATTTTTCCATACTGCAGTGTAAAATGGTGGAAAGCCGAGCCTCAGCTTTGTGTGTGTGTGTGTGTGTGTGTGTGTGTGTGTGTGTGTGTGTGTGTGTGTGTGTGTGTGTGTGTGTTGGGTATTACAATAATTGCTCTATTGGAAACCATTGTAGCTGAGCACAAAACCACAATGTGACCAAGCCAGAGTCAAAATGCACTTTCAGCAACATAGTCAAACCAATGTGTGTGGATGTGTGTGTGTGTGTGTGTGTAAGAGGCATAAGGCAAGAAACACGCATGCCCACAAATGACCTCGTCTGGCCTCAACAACCATGTGTGAAGACTTTTTGAGGGGAGGGGGGAAAAGGACACGCAAAGTGCAAAGTGCGGGACTCCACTACACACAAAGGACCTTTCAGAGGTAACGACACACAAATACACACACTCTCACACACATGACCACATGCTAAGCTGCCTGTCCGTCTCATGCAAGCATGCACGCCATGCAAACAAAACCACGGCAGCGTGTTTTATAGCCCGTTATTGCTCCGTTTCCAACTTTTTTTTGCATTTCAGTTGTTAAAAACCTATGCAAACAAAGTTAATGTTGCTCCGGCCTAATGAAGTTTCCAAAAACACCAAACATATCACTCAGGAATTTGTGGAAATTAGCATAAGAAATATTGTAACATAATAATAATGTAATATTTCCAAGTGATCAAACGGTGCAGCTGGAAGAAACAGATCAGGTCAATCAGATTAAACCAAACATAAAGCTACTTAAAAGGTAAAGTAGGTATTTGGTTTGTTGTTTTCTGTATATTAGCATATTTTCATGCTGCTGTGCAACATGGTGATGCTCTCCCTCCGTGAAATCATCCTGCCTCTGGAAACTTTGATCTCAACGCTCGCATTCAGATAAACCACCAGATGCTCCTGCAAAGTTCAAACACCCAAAACATGAGGCAAAGAAGACACACACATATAGAAATGACACTAACGTGAGCATGTTACATGCCCTCGTTCATGTCAAGTGTAGCATTCCTGAGCTTTTCTTATCGTGAGAAGAAGTTGTCCACCTCGCTTCAGTACCACTCCGCTCCCTGCTCCGACTCCACAAGAACCCCCCCCCGAACCATCCAGTCCAAAGCAAACAAGTCTCTTACCTGACCTGGCCCAGAAAACCTCCATGTCTTTACTCCTAAATTCTGCCCGGCACAGAAACTATCACACATATGTAAAACTCAGAGGGAGAAGTAGAGAGGGCAAGAACAAGGAGGAGAAGAAGAAGAAGAAGAAGAAGAAGAAGGAGGAGGAGGAGGAGGAGGAGGAGGAGGAGGAGGAAGAGGAGGAGAGGCCAGCTGCCTACAGAGGTAAACCCAGTGACTCATTCAGGCTGCGGCTATGAGCAGAGTGTCAGCAGGCAAAAATGAGAGAGGGGTGGGAAAAAAAAGATATGGAGGGATAGAAGGCAAGAAAGAAAGAAAGTGTTTTCACTCGTGGTGTATGAGCAGAAAGGGAGGAAACCGATGGTGCCGGCTGTTGTGACTTCCCTCTGTTTCCTCTCCCCTCCTAACACTTCCCCTTCTCCTTCCCTTCTCTCCCACAGCCAACGTAAAGTTTTTAAGAGGTCAGACAAGGTGGTTCTGGAAAAGTGATGAGAATGAAAACCCATAAAGTTACCAACGCACCAACGTCTGTGGGTGGTTCAGGCTTCATGTCCAGCCCAGTGTAAGTGCACTCGTACTGGTCAGTCCTGCAGAAATCTGCACAATTTATCCTCAGTGCCGATCAATATAACTGATGCTCACTTTTTTTTATAACTGTAATCACAATCTTGACGAGCAAAGCTTTAAACTTTCAAAACTTCAAAGCTTCACAGTCTTCTTTTTTTCAGTATTATCCTTTGTTTGAAGTTAGTCTTTGGCCATTTTATGTCTTTAATATCTGATAGGACGGTGTAGAGAGAAAGGAATGAGGCCGGCGGGTAATCAAACCGGGGAACAACAAACTGTGATAACAATCTTAACCCTAACTCAGGGCTGTGAATGCTTAAACTACACACAGATATTTTCGATTTTTCTGACGTCTTCAGCTTTATCTTGTGGTTTTCAATAGCTGATGGTGTTTGTTCAGTTGTCATGGCGACCGCAAGTCAAGTAAGATGTGACTCATAGTGCCAGAAAAAGCAAGTAAGTGGATTTTGAGTGAAAGTATTTTGAACTTTTATTCAGTGTTGAGAACAAAGACTGGATATAAAAGTGGACGTAGACTCTAGGGCTGAAAAAGTGAAGCCAATGCTGAAGAGCCTTAAACCTTCATTCTCTCTAATGACCATCAGGGGGCGACTCCACTGGTTGTAAAAAGAAGTCAGATTGTATTGAAATCTATGGGAAAATGCCCCTATTTCTCCCTTGATTTATTAGCTCAGTAAACATTTTCCTAATGTGTTTATGGTCTCAGTCTCTAGTTTCAAGTATCCACTATAACAAGATGCCTCCAATACATAATACAAAATGTTAATTTTTTAAATCATGGCCCCATTTAGAGGAAAATAGACCATAAAGCAGGGGATGAATTAGGGGGCAGGGCTACTGCGTGATTGACAGACTGTACCACACAATCAGGATAGAGTACAGAGCAGGTCAGATCCCTCCTCAGCTCCACCTCCTCCTGCTAATATGGTTTCTTCTAGTTTTAAAAACCAAAGTGGTGACAGCCAAATTACAAACTGGAGGCTTATAGACTTTGGGGACTTTAGGGTCATGGTGAGTTGACACTTGGTCGGTATCTGTTCTGATTGTAGTTTGGACTTGACATAAGTCATCTTGACTTGATTTCATATTTAATTTCGTAATAATTCATAATTAGAAACCACATATTAGCACATTTTCTCATCAGCAACAGTATTGAAATCTTAAATGTAACAAACATCTGGCACATGAAATAATATCTGGATCATTTTTTGAATATTTTCTGTCCCCTTTCCTCTTCCTCTCACTCACGTCTATTGTCAGCACTGCCCAGCTCTTTTCCTTCCTCTCCTCAACAGCTACTTCCTGAAAACTCTGTATACGGGGAATAAGTATGTGTCAGTATAGGTACCTGGGTGAATGTGGTGTGTTAGGGTTGATTTGCTTCCAATTCAAATATTAGTATGAAATATAACTGAGCCAGTTAGGGACGTGCCTTCATCCATGACTTGTTGCTTTAACGTAAAATAATTGTTCTCTTTTCGAATTTGGAAGAAATAACTCAAAGAAAAGTTTGAAATCAGGAAGTTTGATGTGACGCACATCCAGAGGTTTTGGGCCCCCAGGGGAAAAAGGGGGGGGCCCTCAAAGGATATAAAGTTCCCATAAAGACACTATGGTCTGTATATGGGGGTGGGGTGTGGGCTTTCTGGCCTTTGATGGGCCTCTTGCTGACTGACGTAACCTACAGTCAGTTTTGGCTCTTTTCATGTATTCAGATGCAAGACAGTTCTGAAGAAATAAAAGAACATGAAGTTAAAGGGCCCTAGGGTTGCTCTGCTATGCATGGTGCACGCTATGAATACCTTTGTGGATTATATGGTTGAAAATAAATATGGTGAGCGAGAAGTTATGGAGCTTTCTGGTTGCTATTGAAGTAGATTTTAAAATAGAGACAGCAGAATTAAAAAAAAAAATTAATTCACTATGAAACGAACAAGTTTGCCTCCTAGTACAAGCCACTAATTACCTCACCACCCGACACCGAGGCAGGATTCACAGCAACAGCAGGAAGCCACCTGCTGTGACTGAAAATAAAAAAACTCTTGCAGGTAAGATTAACCTCACACCAAGTTAAAAGGCAGCATTTTTACTTTGCGATTGAACGTTTCCAGTCTGATGACACCGAACGGTGATGTCACAACGTACCAACTGTACACTTGTACATCACTGCAGCAAAGTGAGTCGTCAGCAAAAACAATCCTCTGGTACGAAGTCACTCTTTCAAAAACTAAAACTAAAACTATGATGTCTCAGGACCATATGTTGCTCAGGCGACAGAGGTGGTTGTCCACTGAGGAAGGTCGGTGGTTCGATCCCCTGTGCCTCCAGTCCGTGAGTGCCTCTGATGGCTGTTACATCAGTATATATGACCGGTGAGACATGAATAACAGGTGAATGTAGTGTTGTTAAGTGCGATGTGATGTGATGTCACAACAAAGCAATCACTGCCCTCAGCCAAGCCCCGCCCACCTGAAATCTGCTATGTTATTATTGGATCACTCAGAAAACCAATCAGCTCACTGATCTGTTATCCTACAGCTCCAGAGAGAAACCTGTAAAAATACATTGAGGTGGTTTTTGGTTCTTAAAACCAAACCAAACCAAAACTGAAATGAGGATGCTTGAAAATAAATTGTAAATGACTGATCTGAGTTTCGCTGGTGATTCCATGGTTTTATATTTTGAAACCGTGTATATAATGGAGGCTGTATAGTACAGAGTAGTGAGAGCAATAAAAAAAGACCAGACACAGGATAAATTAAGGCAACAAAGTCTGTGACAAGTGTTATTAATATGTGATATCTGCGAGCTGCAGCAGTTTAAGTGTTGGGGAAGCTGGCCCGGGATGATGAGGGGGCTGAGTTTGCAGAGAGAGCGCCATGATTAATGCTCTCTTCACCTTTAAATACAACGGCTGAGGTTCCTCTCAGCAAGGCACTAAACTCCTGACAGTGCCAGAGAAGCTGCTCGGTCACAATTAAGACTGTGGCTGCACTAAGCAGCTCTGGAGAGACTGGATTTAAAGCACAGTGGTGCAGAAAAATGAGATGAGGTTTAAAAACAGTCTCACCTGCTTTAATGCATTTTGGAGACAACACACAAACACTAGCAAAGTGGCCAGTTTGGATGTTGCTATGCAGCCAAAATAAAGTTGTAGATTACATTAAATTTACAGTAATGTGGTTCACAGATTACAGATGTGACCTATGAGAAGTTAATACAAAAGGAGGAAATATGGGATTACTGATTAGCTTGTAACGTCCATTTTCTGATAATAAGCCAAACATTTGTTTGCTGTGACAGGAACTGTTTTTGGTGCTTATTCGATCTGCATGTAACCCACTGAGCTTTATGTACCGTGACTCAGCAACAATGACCAACGGTTTCTCTCAACTTTCTCCTTTATCGCAGGCACAAGCTGCTCTGCAAACAGATTTCCACTCAGTGAGCCAGAGCTGGATCAGAATCATGAGAGAAAGGAAACTTTGGACACAAGAGAGAAAGAAGATGAAACTTAGCTTATGTAGGTTTAGCGCCGTCTGTCATGAATGTATGAAAGACTGAACACACACACAGATACACACACACCAACAAATATGTAAATGAACAACATATCATTACATAGACTTCATTTATAAAGTGCTGCAGGGATGATGTATTTTTCTAGGCTAACCAGGAAGTTAGCATCAGTCTTGTTCCCTCCATAAAGAGCTAATGGGATTTCTCCATTAGCTTTTTCAGCCAATGGGATTTTGAAGCCTAAATACGATAATGTTGCTAATTCTAATGTTAGGCTATAGACACCAGACTACACCACGTCCAACCTATAGCTTGATTTAGCTCTGACCTTGTCTACACAGGCCTTTCTCTTACGAAGTTAGTGTTAGTCCGCAAGAGCGCGAGTATAAACATAGTGAGGTCGTAAAGCTGAGTAGATCAGTTTTATGTTCACATCGATTGTTTAACAACACTGTTGACCTCGAAGGTCTACTTTAGCCACTTGTTAGCAACTAGCCTCTTTCAGAGATGGAAAAACTTAAAGGAATCACAACTGACATGTTTGATTTTGTCAAATATGACAATGTCTTGAGCTTGTCGTCATCACTGACCTCATTTCAGCTGTCAAAGTTATTGAATTTGGGATGAGGGGACCAAAGGTGCTAAAGTGCCAACTGATTCCTGGGTTTTAAGAATGATTGATGAACTGACTTTTCTAAGTATGATGCAAAAATGCAAAAACAAAACAACAATATCATTTAACATAAAGGCAAAATTCAGGTTTGGTGCAAAACTTGTTCTCACATTGTACTCCAATTGAATTCAAGACACACTGTGTATTTAACCATCCATGTAAAAATGCAACTCAAGGCGTCAGTTTCATCTTAAAGCAGCATCTGCTCCTGATTATCTCCATCCTCCTCAGTAGCAACACACCATTAATTTTAATGTGCTAGAAGGGAGATAAAAGCTAATAACGGCCTGTAATACAACAGTGTATGCATTTTAGAGATACGTGAGCTGCAGCTGGGAAAACTCGAGTCGAGTCTAAAAAATGAAAATACCCATTCAATACTGTGTTCTTCAATAGAAGCACTGATACAACACAAAAAAAAAAGTTTTCATTGCATGTAAAAGTCCAGCATTCAATCCTACGTAAGTAAAAGTACGGTATCATCAGCAAAATGTACATTAAGTATGAAGTATCAATATTCACTTTACAGAACTATGCCCCTTGTGAGTGACTTATTATTCTAATCACATCATTAATGCTACTGCACCAATGTGTAAACAGCATTTTACTGTAGAAGCTGCTCAACGTGGAGCAAGTTTTAAAGGTTTTAAAGGTCCCATATAGTCTAAATGTAGATGTCCATGTCTTATGACTATCATCATACCATCAAACCATCAAAGTCTTAAGAGTCTTAAGACCAGCCGTCAGAATTTCTGTAACTTTGTGATGTCACAACAAAGCAGTCACCGCCCTCAGCCACACCCCCAAGCCCTGCCCACCACTGAGATGATTTTTGGTTCTTAAAACCACAACCATATCTTCTTATAGATAACACTTAAAATAAAACACATGAAAAGTGGGACCTGTGGATCTCTACCTATTTTATGCTACACAGTTAGCTCAGTTAAACAAGGATGCTTGAAAATAAATTGTAAATGGCTGATCACCAGTGTTTTGTTGGTTATTTCGTGTTATTATAGTTTGAAACTGGATCAAACTGGCTGTTAAAGCTGTGCGTTGCTGCCGTTGTCATCAGTTCTTAGCAGAACGCCGTCAGGTGTGGCGACGTGTGACACGCCCACCATGCGGCAAACACATCAGTAGGCGAGACACACACACACACACACACTAATAATGAATGGACCAAACTGGTGAATGCATCCACACACACACGTGCTTGTTGGTCACTGGCGGAGTGCCGACCGGCATTCAATTGACCTGCTTTAACACCTGTACGGTTGCCACGGCAACAGCAGCCTCATCCACACACTCCCAGGCGCTGTTTTCCTGTTTCCTCCTCGTCCTCCTCTTCTTCTACTTCTTTTTCTTCTCCTCCTCACTTCTGCTTTCATTGTCTCTCGTTCAGCGTCTTTGTTTCCTTTTTTTTTTCACTCTACATTGCTCATCTCTCGCTTCCCTGTCTGCCTCATCTCGTATCTCGCCATAGATCTCTCAATCGCTTTCCTTTAAACCCTCCTACTCACCTCCATCCAATTATCTCTGCACACACCCCTCTTCTCTCTCTCTCTCTCTCTCTCTCTCTCTCTCTCTCTCTCTCTCTCTCTCTCCCCCCCTTCTATTCTCTCTCTCTCTTGCCCATACACACACCGTGTCCATAGTGCACCCCCTAGCCACCGCTCAGGGTAGTGGAGGGAACAGCCCACACAGATAATAGANGTGTGTGTGTGTGTGTGCGCACGCGCGCGTGTGTGTGTGTTGTGCCTTTTAGCACGAGCGAGAGATTGAAAACAGAGCACACAACGACAGAGCAGAAGAAAAGTGGTGGGAAAAAAACAAATGCTTTTAGTTTTAATAGTTTTGCAGGAGAACTGGAGCGAAGGATGAGTGATACCAGGTGATCACCGGGACGATGGTTGCATAGCAGCAGAGGAGCAAAGATGTGGAGGCATCATATGGAAAACCTGCAGCCAACGTGTGTGTGTGTGTGTGTGTGTGTGTGTGTGTGTGTGTGTGTGTGTGTGTGTGTGTGTGTGTGTGTGTGTGTGTGAAAATCGCTTTGGCAACAGCAGAAAATGAACATGTGAAAAGAGGGAGAAGAAGAGTGAAAATGAAGTTGGCACATTTGGAGAGAGGAGGGAGGGAGGGTGGAAGAGGGTGAGTAAAAGGCAGGGAGGGGGTGATGGACAGATGAGGGAAAAGAGAGCAGGGAAAGATAAGAAGAGAGGGAGTAGGATCAGACTAGATGATCACTGAATGCACATTTAAATCACAGCTCTTAGGCCGAATGTGCAAAAGTGAGAAGAGCAGAGACAAACAACCATCACATCCAAGGCATCACGTCGAATAGACAGTGAAAAGAGGAGTAAAAAACAATATTTACATGGTTTGTTTGGCTCAAAATCTACTGTGAAACAACTAACGTCCATTTACAGAATTTATTTTCCTCCCAGACGCCACACATCTGTCGATTTCTACCATTTTTTAACCTGATTTATGCAGAAGAGACACAGCAGGACAACATCTGGACGAGATGGAAAGAAGATACAAGGAGGAAAAAGGTACTGAGAGATGAAAAGTACCATCAGACTGATACAAAGAGACAGCTGAAGTACTGTGATGTACAGAAGGTGATTTATTTAATGTTTTAAACCATATTCATCAGTAGAAGAAGGAATGAAACCTCCAGCTCGCTGTGTTTGACTGACACTACAGCAGTGAGGGTGTTTTCCTTTATTCCAACAAGACAAACACTAAAGGTGATTTGTCTTTACTCTGCAGTGCAACACATGAGTGATATTTCTGATCTGATGTCGCACAAACAAACATGCGACTGTTCTCTGACCTACCAAAGATCGAGGTCGTGGGTGAAAGACAAAAACCACCTTAACTCAAGGTCCACTTACACGTGTTTTCTGGAGGTTTTCGACCTATCGCCACACAGTTCACTCAGCAGCAGATGGGCAAACTTAAGCTTGTGGTGTGTAGCCCGACCAGTCAACTAAACAAAATATGACGACTCATATTTGTGACTTATGGACATTAATGTTGGTGGTTCAGTGGTTTTGGGTTTGAAACCCGAAGTTTGCATGTTCTTCTTGTACCTGCGTGTACTCCGGCTTCCTCCCACAGTCCAAAGACATGAACATGAGGTCAGTTGGTGACTCTAACTTGCCCGTAGGCCTGAGTGTGGTTAGTTGTCGGCCCCGTGATAGACTGGCCTGTCCGGGCTGTACCGCTGTCAGCTGGGATTGACTTCAGCCCCCCCATGATGCTACACTATGGATAATAGATGTATGGATATCAATGTTTTTGCTGTTTTCCCTCCCTGCCTGAGGGTGGTGCTGTTCACCTGTCCTGTTTCTTTTTGCCTGTGTTGATGGCTGTGCCAGCACCACCGTGTGAGATGAAGCTGGTGTTAAATCAGTGATGAAGATGTTAGTGAGCTCTGTGTGTGGAAGTCATTTCTTTTTGGAGGCAGTCCTGGTAGCTGCAGCGGTGACAAACCTTTTTGTTTTGTGAATCTTTTTTCTTTGTTAGGTTTTGCTTTCAGGTAAGCCAGCGTGGTAAAAGTCATGTTTTTGTTTTTTTTTTGATATTTTGGCAGCGCTCACACTTTGCTACCGTACTTGCAAATACAATTATATTGTTGTCGGCACTGGGCGTTCTTGGGAGTGGGGAAAAGGGGAAACAAAAAGTCGGACGTCAAAGTTCCTCTTGACCTTGGAAAGAGGAGTTCGATGAAACAAACCTAACTCAAGGTTCAATTACTAGTTCTCACTGGAGCTTTCAAAGATTTAGCACAGTCTTAGCTACTTCCAGAAACTTTGTACCAACCGTCAACCCTGACAACCCATCAACCCTCCTCGAGGTTTTGCTGCATCATAACAGCACCACCGTTCTCCCATCTTTCCTCTTCAGGGGTAGAAATAATTGTGATTCTCAAAAGCCCCACGAGAGAAATGTTGTCAGTTGTGTTCAGTCTCCTTCACTCATGAAAAATGCACTTCCCCTCCTCGCCCATTAAGCATCGATTACACCTCTAGTCCCTGACCGTGTCGTGGTGGTGTCAGTAATAGGAGTAAATTGCAGGGTCTGGTTTATAATGCAGCAGCTGGTGACAGTGACGTGTCCATCACTGTTGTTGTCCGACGGTGATGAATGTGATGCTGATTAAAGTCAAGGTCAAACGTATCTGGAAGCGTCTTGTGCTGATTATTGCACCATCGCAGGTGAGTGCAGGCTGCGGCTTGTGTTAAAGCATACATACATACTGCGCGCACACACACACACACTCACACACACACAACACACATGTTGTGTTCTCCTGGGGGACATGCACATAGTGTTTGTGGCAGGGAAATAAATAGAGAGCATATGGGTATGTTTACTCTCGGTTGGCACTGCATGCACTGTGCAGCTCTACTGCGTGACACAAACACTGTGCATGTGTGTTTTTAAATCCATCATCCTCCTCTTCCTCCGCCCTTCCTCCTCCCAGTCCTTCACCATGCCTGTCTGCCCATCGTTCAATCTCCAGCTTTCCAAACACCAGCTCATCCAGATATTTTTACATGCCCTTTGATTTTCTCTTTCCTTCCTCCCTCTTCCTCTCTCTTTCTGCTCCATCCTCTTCCTCACCTCTCACTCGCTGTCCCCTCTCCCTTACACCACCCTCCCTCTCCCTCATCTCCTCCTTTACCGTCCAACAAGGAAGCGGGTAAGAGGGGCAGATTTACAAGGGCTGTCATCTCCGCTTCTCTCTCGTTTCCCTTCCCCTCTCACTCGCTCTCTCTCTCGCACAGTGTCACTACCTCGCTCGCTCTCTCGCTCATCCTTGGAGATAATTAAGGAGCCCACTAGTAATCCCATCCAGCCGTGCAGGACGAGGCAGTGCAGCCGAGCAAGCACACGCACACTCCAACACACACGATCACACCACATGGAGACACGAGACTGCAGTGTGTGGCAGCGGTGTAGATGTGTATAATATAAAACCTTAATATTTGCACACACACACACACACACACACAAACACACACACAACATCCTTCAGCTCAGCTCAGCAGCAGTAAACCAAAAGCAGAAGAAAGTGCATCGGACACACACATAGAAATACACACATACACACTCTCAGGCTCTCGGCCCAGTCACTCGCCAAGAGGCAAAAGACCAATTGACCTAGTTCATTCAAACCTGGCAATCATGACCAGAGGAGATGATGGATGGATGATGAAGAGGTGAAAAG
Source organism: Rachycentron canadum (assembly GCA_038496675.1). Lineage (NCBI taxonomy): Eukaryota > Metazoa > Chordata > Actinopteri > Carangiformes > Rachycentridae > Rachycentron > Rachycentron canadum. The sequence continues at coordinate 2,648,722 of CM076670.1, read as the reverse complement.
AGGGATGATGGACACGAGACAACAGAATATGAGACGTTCTGGATGGAGGGATGTGGAAAACATGAGCTTAATGGATGGAAAATGGTGAAACGATGATAGATAAACAGTAACTGGTCTGGGCATGTGTGTACAAAATGAATGGAGGGGAGGAGAGGACATGAAACTCCTGAATATGACACAGGGGAGATGGAGACATGGGGTGGGGGGGGGGTAAGGGCTGGATGGACAATATTTGATAGATGGATCAATGGGTGAAAGACTGAATGATTGGCATGTTATGTGTTAAATGGATGGATGGAAGGATAGACGCCGAAAAGATGAACACATGGGTCTGGATACAGGAAGTGGGAGAGATGTGGGCGCAACATTGGATTGGATGCAAAAGCAATAGATTGATCAACAGATGAATGAATGAACTGAGGCTTGCCAAGTTTGGTGGGCATGGAAGGAAGGAAGGAAGGAAGGAAGAATGGATGGGTGGGTGGGTGAAAGGAGAGATGAATGCATGGATGTGAGACACCTTGATATGACATGTGTTGGATGGAGGGATGAGAAATGTGGATGGAAAAGCAGGCGGATCAACAGACAGAACAATGGGTGAATGAATGAAAGCTTCACAAGTAAGGTGTGCGTTCGTATGAAAGGTCGATGGACGGCAGGGTGAAAAGAGGAACATGAGGCAGTTTTGGATGGAGGGATTGCAGGAATGGGGCGATAAATGGACGGAGGAGTGAAGTGGACAATAGCAGATAGATGAATGGAGGCATGTGAGTGGAGGATGGATGGTGGAAAAGATGCATGAACAGATGAGTTGATGAAGGGGTGAATACGGATGTGAGACATGGGAAACCAGTGCCGGGTAGATGGACGTAGTCTGGACAGGGAAGGTGTGAATGTGGGTAAACGATACATAGATGGGTGATGAACAAATCAGAGCACGGACGGACGGATAGAGGGATTGAAAAGACTGATAGAGAGAGATCAGAAATCATGGAAATGCAATAAACAGACAGATAAAGTACCTGTTGCCGATTTGGGTCTGTGTCTTCCTTTGGGTCGTCGTTGGGAATTGCCCATACTATTCTTCCTGTCCCAAAACATCACCGCCTCATTCCACCAACACACACACACACACTGACTGACTGACTGACTGACTGAGAGAGAGAGAGATGCTGACGGGGTGTGTGCGTCTCCCTGCGTTAAAGCATGTGAGTGCGCAAGACGAGCGACAACCGAGAAGTGTAAGTGTGAGTGTGTGAGAGAGAGAGAGAGAGAGAGGGAGAGAGAGAGAGAGAGAGCGTCTATGGACGTCTATGTCTACCAGTGTGTGTGTGTGTGTGTGTGTGTGTGTGTGTGAAGCTCGGCATGTGATTGCGGCTGAGAGAGAGTGAGAGAGGAGTGTGTGTGTGTCCTACGCTATACGTAGTGTGTGTGAGAGCTCGCCCGAGTGCACCGTGCTACGTGAGCTGTTGACAAAGCAGGCTGTGTGCTTGTGTGTGTGTTTGTGTGTGTGTGTGTGTGTGTGTGTTTGTGTGAGAGAGAACATGAGTGTGAAAGCATGAATGTGTGTTTGTGTGAGAGAGAGAGAGAGAGAGAGATTGTGAGCACCTCTGCACATCTCAGTGAAAGGTTTGGCTGTTGCCAGTAAACGTGCGTACGTGTGTGTGAGTGTGTATGTGTGTGTGTAGAGAGAGAGAGAGAGAGAGAGAGAGAGAGAGAGAGAGAGAGAGCGTCCGTTGTGTTGATTAGCTCCCAGCCAGTCGCATCCAGCTGCTGCTGTTCAATTCATAAAGAGCCAGGCAGAAAGCAGCCAATCAGACGCCAGAGAGAAAGAGAGAGAGAGAGTGAGGGAGTGAGGGAGAATGGGTTAGCATGAGAGAGAGAGAGAGAGAGAGAGAGAGAGAGAGGGAGAGATGGGAGATGGACTGAAGGAGGTAGAGCGAGAAATAGAGCAATAGATAGGCTGACTATCAGCTATGTGACTAGAAAACAAAGGAGAAATACACTATATGGCCAAAAGTATGTGGACACCCCAGTCTGCTACACACCTCCAACTATGAATGAATGAATCGATAAATGATCATTGATAATCACAACTTTCAGACCTTTTTTATCAACAAAATTCATAAACTAATTGAAAACATTTGCAACAGAAAACAATCACAGATCATTCTCGCCTTCTTTTCCAGGCCTTTGACACAAAGTTGAACACAACCATCTGTGCGTCAGAACGTTTCACAGTTTCGTGAAGATACTTCATGGAAAATTTACAATCTGAAGTCATCATATTCTGCACATCACAAAAATCACACAGCCCCTTTCATCGTTATTCCTCCAGAATATGTTTTGAATCTGCCGATCTCAACGTCCAGGGAAATCTTTCATTCCTCCGACAGACCTTCATCTAAAACTTAGTTTAGATGCTAATACTTTTAAAACTGAGTGGAGAGATAGAAATCATCTAATAGAAACATTTCGGTCATCGACCACACGTTGATTAGAGATGCCTCATTTCGGGCCTTTGAGATGTTTCACAGACTTTCGTCAGGAATCATATTCACAGCAGGAAACATTTTCATGTGAGAGGCTGAAACAAACACATTTCAAGCATCTGTGTCATTAAAAGGTTCAGAAAAACATCCTGAAAACAAAATCAGACAAACCACATCTGTAGAATATTTTGATTTCTGATCATATAGAAACTTATAGGAATATTTTCATCAGTTATTCATGTGGTCATTGCCTCAGGTGGGAAACAGGGGTCTCCTTTTGATCAGCTGTTACTAATATAAAGATGCTGTTGTTTTATACTGCGATACACAATGTAATAAACCATTAAAGTCATTAGAAAACCTATAAAAATACAATGCACACGGCTTCGTCTCAGCATATGTGTTCAGAATAGTGCAACTCATTGACCTACTGTGCTAAACACTGCAGCAGAAATCAGGAGCACCACCCTGGATCCAAGTCTACCCGGTCCTAGATCCATTTATCACTTTGACAGAAGGATTTCTTGGAGATATTTATTGCAGATCTATAACATCTACCCGAGGGAAAAAGTTTCAATTGACTGCGCAGCGGATTAGGAGGGCTGTTAATACGATTGTCAGCTTTATTTCTTAAGAGTTCATCACACATATTGAGCTGATTTCCACGATGCCTCCAAAAGGTAGATTTACATTGTGCAAATGAAGCTTTTTCTCATTTATTGTGGTTTAAATGTTGAAAGTGTTGCTTTGTCTGTGATTTCAGGTCAGATTTTTGAGCTTGTACAATTGGTTAGACCCTTCCTAGGTTTGATTTATGACTTCAAAATGGTTTCCACAACTACGCCATGAACAAATCTAAGCAAAACAGCACTGCTGTAAATATTTATTAGCCAATCGCATGTTTCCAGCTGTGTGGCAACAGTTCGTCTTTCCTGTTTCAACGAGATGAGGCCAACCGTGTCCGAAAATAAATGGGTTTTTCAAACTTGGTGTGTAAAAACTTGATGCAGCTTTGACCTCAAACCCATCCATCACCTCTGGTCGGGTCAGACAGCATCACTCAGCTTCAGTGGCCGACGTCACTGATGCTCTCGTGGCTGAATGAGAGCAAATCCCTGCATCCAGCTTCTTAAGTCTGGTGGGAACAGGAGTGGAGGCTGGAGGCTTAAGCAGATTAATGCCCATGGTTTTGGACTAACGTACGTGTCCACATACTTTTGGCCGTATGATGAAACCGTAGAAAGAGATCGAGAAAGGTGCAACAAGAAAGCGGTGACAGATTGAGAAATGAATAAATGAAGAGGGTGCAACTGGGTGGGTTCAGGCAGATGGAGAGAAATTGAAAGTGAAGTGAGCAGCAAAGGGAATGAGATTGAGAGGGCGAAAGAGTGAGACAGAGAGAGAGAGAGAAATGGGGAGAATGCACAATGAGGAGAACAGACGAGAGGCCTGTTGATGATTTCTACCTCCTCTACCGCTCAATCCCTCCCTTTATTCCTCCTCTCCTCCCTCTTCCTTCTCCTACTTTTCTTCCCTTAATTTATCCAGTCAATACATCTATCTAGCAAACCACAGGTGACACACACACAAACACACACACACAGCTTCAGTTTCAGTTTCATGCATTGCTGGAGCCAGTTTGTAACGTATGGAATAACCAGCAGCTGTAGAGGTTAGTCAAGGACACACAGACACACTGGCCACACACTGGCATTAAGGGGCTGATTGCGAATTCATTTTCTACTCAAGACACATCAGTGTTAATTCTCATTCAAACAGGAGACACATTCGCAACGGAAATCGAACCACGTCAGTGTAAATCTAAGGCCTTTTCTGTAGAGAAGCTTTTCAGGCTTTTCAGGTTTTTTAAAGCAGCTATTTTTAAGTGTTGCCAACGTTAGCATCAATCACAATTTATTTACCAGACAAGAAGAAACGTTTGTGGGTGAAGTTAGGATGCTAATCGTCATTTTCCGATACCGAGTCACTGTAGCATCCAACCTGCCCCGAAGACGTAGCACAGCTCAGAGGACATATTAACTCCTCTCTCGTAACCACAACAATTGGTCAAGTTCATGGCTAGACTGTGAAGCAAACACCTAACGCTAATGCTAACACTGGCTAGTTAGCGATAGCAAAACATTCAAATAGCTGCTTTAATACAAAATATGTACTAAATACTGTACTTTCACTGTTTCCTCTGTATTTTAAATATTTCCTCTTCATTTCGTTTTATAAGCGCTGCCACCATATTGGCTGGAAAAATTAAACTGACAAATTTCCCATCAGGCCTTTGTCTTTGATACTGACCAGTTAGTAACTTAGTCTCTGCTATTGCTCTTTCAGTGCAGGTTTGTTTGTTGGTTCCTGTATCACACCGGCTACTCCTCCTGGGGTCCATTAAAGGTCATTCATGGGACGGGTCTGTTATTTGTTCAGCTCTTGATGTAAATATTACATGTTGAAGGGTTTTAAGATGAGTAAACACAACAAGAACTGATCCCGACAGAACAGTCACTCTCTTCCTCTGTGTCCTTACATTGATCCGTTACAATGAGAGTGAACCTGCTGCTATAAATCTATTCCCTCCTCCTCCAGCTCAGCTCTGCCACCCTCTCCTCATCCTCCTCCTCCTTCTCACTGCCACTGATCTCTCATCCAGATAAACCGCTGATAGGAAAAGGTGCTAAAATATCAGAGGTCAAGATAAAGACGTCACATCCACACAACCACAGATAGTGATCTAATCTTTACTTTAGCAGAAGACGACGAGAAGCTCGTTTGTTTATTCATGAATTGATCATTAATTACAGTTTTGACATATTTCCAAAATGTGTATATAGCAACTTCGACATGCGATCATCCCTTCATTGTTGTTTCAGTACCTGGCAGTTAAGTTTTACCAGGTGAGTTTAACAGGTTTTCCTTTCCACACATGACAAACCTGATCTGATGCCGTACAAGCCCAGTTTGTTCCCATTTATTACTCTGGTGAATCACTGATAGCATCAAACACAAGGAAAGGAAGATAAGATTCTAGTACGACGACTTCTGCCCGTTTCCCTCCAGGGAAACGAGAACCGGCTCGGCTTCTTTGGGATGTTTACTTGTGCCCTTCAGCCAAAAGTAAGAGCCTGAGCAGTGAATCTGAGAAATAACGACTTCACAGCCCATCTCCTTTCCCCCAGAAGATAAATTTCAGTGAATTATTCTTCAGTTTATTAGCATCGTTATGGTTTTAGGGTGTGTTTGTTGTGTCTTGTAGGATAGATAAAAAAATTAAAATAAATCACTCCATGTGTATTTAGTCTAAATAATATTTGTTTGGCAACATTTTTTGTATTTTAGTTACAGAATAAAAGCTGCACAAATATGAAGCATCACAAAGAAATGAACTGAAACAGTCCACTTGTCAAATTTTGTAATGATGTCTTAATATTATATGTAAATATGTATTTATGTGTAAATATTGCATCAAATTCCAAAGCAATTAGAATGAAAAACAGCTAATATTGATTACTCGCCATCCATATAGACAAAAAAATCATAATAATGACGTTATTTTGTTACGTATAGAAAATTTGAAGACAAACACAATAATGCTATCAGTCAAATTCAACTTTCAGCAAACGAATTAGACTCAAATACGAATGTGAGGAAGGAAGAAAAACCTGAACAAAAACAGCAATTACACTTAATGGATAATTAACACAGTATCAGTATTTTAATTTGAATATCACGATAATTGTTAATACCAGTTCAACAACATCCCAACCCAAGATTTTAATCCATCATCAAAGGCTGCAGCTGTAGAGTTTCTTTATCAATCTATTTGATTGTTTACTCATTGATTGATTCATTGTTTGGTTAATAAAATACCAGAAAATAGTAAAGGCTGTAAATTGGAAATGACATTTGAGAAACCGGCGTTAATGATTCAAATTGTTTATATTGCAAACCTTGATCCGACTCCGCCATCTTGAAATGGACAAAGGTTCCTCCACCATGCTAACACTGCGAGGCTAAATTCATTTAGCATGCTAAAACCCGCTAATTAGCAGAGGCTGATGAGAAAGTTATGAGTTCTGCAGGTTTTTAATCATAAACAAAAGCATTTTGGCTCATAAATCCATCCTGTCTGCGCCCAGTGTCGTGGTAATTCAATCGATCCCCAGTCGTTGCTGAAGAAAACGTCTCCTAGCTTGTTTTCTCTGCTTTTGCTATGAGAAAGAGCAGCTAATGTTCCCTGGCATATGAGAAACATATTTGCCCTATGAAATCTGCTGGGATTCCCTATTACAAATATCCCTAAACCATCACTAATCCAGATTCATCCCTGGGCCTCCCACAAAGATCGCTTTTAGCTTTTGCCTATATTCGATCCCGCCGCTTACATAATGGTGTCGAGGCCCAGAGGGGTGGGGGGGGGGGGGTTTAGAGAGCGCTGTTAGAGAGCAAGCTGTTCCCTTTCTTGCTGATTTGCCGTTTTGCCAGCTATTTTTTAGAACATCTCGTTAAGTCGACGGCATCGATTTCACACAAAGCGGCCACATCTTGTCAGCCATCACTGTGAATAACGGGGACGTCTGCTCTCTTTCTCGCCGTTTTAGATTCAGTCTTACGCTGACAGCTCGTTTTATCACACAGTCTGTCCACTTTGTCTTCTTTTCTTTTCTTTTTTTTTCTTTTTTTTTTTTTTTTACTATTTCACCCTCTTGCTCTGTGCTTGTATCTCCTTTTATCTGTCCTGGTCTGTCCCAGAAAAGCCACACGAGGTGAGAAAATTTCACATTCCCACTCTTGTTTTTTTTTTTTTTTTCCTCCCCTCTCTCCGCCTCTCACCCTCTTTCTTGTATATTCTCACGAGAATGGCCAGAAGATCTAGATCTAGTCTTCCTCTTCAACATCACCTCAGTTCTCACACAACTTCACCTGAGGGTGGCAAGAAATCCAACTTTCGTCGCTGTAATCTCACCCAAGCACCCATAATATTTACTGTCCTCTTATCTCCCTCCTATAATCAGGATCCAACCTTGAACTAACACACTAACAATTCACGCCAAGTCAAACCTTCCCAGAGCAGAGAGTTGATTTGATAGAAACAAGAGATCAAAACAGGACAAACAAAAGGTCTCCCTCCCTTTCTTTCTCTGTAACAAGCTTTGTTTACCTCAGTCATGGTGCGTTCAAAGGGTATTTTTTCATTTTCAACTAGAGCCACTAGTTGGAGAGAAAAATGACACCGGGGAAGATTTACCTGTTTGTCCAGTTCAAACAAATGAAAGAGAGGCACATTGCAGCAATTTGTGTCCTTGCTTTTTGTTCTTTTTTGTTTCAGCTGAGGCAGTAACAAGGTGTAAAAACTCATAGAAGTCACCTTAACTTCTATCAAAGCCGCCTGCAAAACAAGGGCGGTTCATTAAACGGTGATTTTAAGGTCAATTAAATGTTGCTTTATGTCTTTGGTTTTGCTGCAAAAACCTCATTCATCCAAAGAAAATCTTCATTTTCCCCAGTTCAGCTTCTGCCTTAGTTTGGGAACCTCATTGATGTTCATGTTCAGGTTATTCAACGGAAAAAAAATTTTCTTTGAAGGCAGTTCTCATACTGTGGCCTTTTTAATGAAACATCACGCGTTGGCAGAGAAATCGGACGGTCACGAATTACAGAAGTGGTTCAGCCAAAGTTAGTTAATCCAGATTTGGATTTTCGAGTTTTGCTCCTAATTTTGAATTAATCTTAAGTGTGTCGATTAAGGGGGATGAGAAAATTTACTAATTCTAGCCTAGATTGAGATTTAAATCCAGGTCACACCAGAAAGTCCTTAAACTGCTCAAAGAAATTGACATTTGAATATCTGATGATTGTGCAGATAAATATCTTGAGATTTAGGTCAAAAGGAAGTGAAACTCAACACGTGGGCAATGATTTGAACATGCTGCGCTGTTTGTCATTAAAAAGTAAGAAGTCCTTCAGGCTATTCAGCCATTCGTTTAGATATTTAAATTATTTATTCACTTTATGAATCGTATGGAGCAGCTAAACTTCCAAGGAGCTGCCTTCTTGGGGTTAATAAAAATGTCTGAATCTGAATCCATGACGCTTAGAAACAGCAAAAGAAAGAGAAATATTCTCAAATATGGTTTAAATTACTGAGTTACAAAACTAAATCAATCATTTTTTACCTCAAAATGGGCTTAATTTAAAAGACTGTTGTTTTTTTTTGGGGGGGGGGGGGTGACTAGGACCAAGCCTTGGTGGTATGTGCTCTACCAGGTGAGACCCATTAAAGCCCTGATTGACAAAAAGTGACAAATTAACTCAAGATCAGCTCCTAGTTTGTCAGTTACTGTTTCCAAGGCCTCAATTTATTAGGCAACTTGGACAAAATAGAAGATTTGGATTGAAAGTCCCAGAACCAGCACTAAATGGACCTTCATGTTAGATTGTGTTGTCAACTGCTGATTCAAAGTAGAGACTCAAAATTTCATTACATTACAATTACATGAGCAGTTTGTCATCAAATAGTAAACACATCACAAAGCTAATTTCTCGCACTCATATTAATTTCTACCGCAAATACACATTTGGATTTAGGAAAAACAACAACATAGGAATCATCCTCAGATACTGTTTGTCAGGTTACGCAGACTAAAACCCAACAACGGCAGCAGCTCATCACTTCAGTCTCGAATGATTCAGGTAAAAGATGCATTTTCCTCCGTTTTTGTGCCAAGTGAAGTTGAAATCAGTTAAAAATGAAAGTTCAACTGTAAAATAACAACAAAGCCATAAAACCTCTGTTATCACCAACCAGTATCACAGCTCAAAGTCTGAATCTGTATCAGGAAACATGTTGAACATAAAACCGACACACACAGACACACACACAGACACACACTGACACAGATAGTCACAGTACCTTACAGGGGATCAGACAGCAGCTGGTTTGGACTAAAGTTTGTTCTGCAACAAGTCAGCTCCAGCTCCAAGTGAGTACGAACCGAAATGAGAGAGAAAGAGGGAGGGAGGAAAGGAGGGAGGAGAGAGGGAGGGATGGATGGATTTGTGGGCAGAGAAACAAGGACCAAAAAATGGAAGAGGTGGAGCAACAGTAACAGAAGAAGACGAAGAAGAAGAAGACGAAGAAGAAGAAGAAGCAAAGTCTCACCTCACAGGATGGAAGAGGAGGAAGAGGAGGAAAGCATGAGGGTGAAACAATGAGATAAAGGAAGAAGAGAGTGCAACAAATATTGACACACAAATACACACAGACACACACACACACACTCTGACCACTCCAACAGAGCAGACATCTGGCCCAGAGTGGATTATGGGTAATTAACTGCTCTTTAATGATTCCCGCTGAGCGAGGACTCTGATGGGACGAACATAGATTACACTCTGATGCACAAAAATGTGTGTGTGTGTGTGTGTGTGTGTGTGTGTGTGCGTGTGTGTGTGTGCGAGCCCTTAGAGAGCAAACCAGGGCAGTAACCGAGAATATACTCTGATCCACCGCAGGGACTTCCCTGGACACACACACAGTCATACTAACATAAATGTCGAAGGAGATTTATTCATGTGCCAAACACCACATCCTTAAAGCCACCCTTAGTCCTTAATCCTGCCTTTCTGTGTGTGTGTGTGTGTGTGTGTGTGTGTGTGTACACCTGTAGGTATGTACCTACTTTCTGATTGTATAACTTTACTTTTTAAATGAACTCAGTGATGAGAGTCTGATCGGAAAGAGGACCAGTCATGTAAGAAATGAACAGCTGTACACATACAAGTGGTAGTGTGTGTGTGTGTGTGTGTGTGTGTGTGTGTGTGTGTGTGTGTGTGTGTGTGTGTGTGTGTGTGTGTGTGTGTGTGTGTGTGTGTGTCTGTGAGTGTTAATCCACAAGATTCCCTACTAAAGACAGACGCCTTCTTATAGGTGTGAATAGTTTGATGGGAATAAATCAAATGCTATGGCATCATTTCAACACCTGGACCCCACACGAAACCTCCTGATATACAAAAGTGCCACAGAAAAACGTCTTTTAATTGATTTTGGTCTCATGATGATGAATTATCACCTCCATCGTCTGATCGTCCTCCTGTCAGACTCTGGGGCTGGAAAGTGAAGCCAATGCTGAAGAGCATTAAAGCTTCATTTTATCTAATGACCATCAGGGAGCGACTCCAATGGTTGTGATTGGTGGTTTCAGACAAAGCTGCGTCCCAAGCCAACACAGGTTCAATCCAAATGAGCATCTGAAGCGAAACATGAGAAAACGCCATCACCATCACCATCATCATCATCATCATGACACCAAATGAGGGGGAAAAAAAGCCGGAGACCAATCTCGTAATGTTAGAAAGAAGAGATCAATCCAACAACTCGGAGAGGAAGAAAAAAAACAAAAAGAAAAGCAAATTGCTGAAGAAGAGTTCAATTCTCACCGGAGCTGTGTCACTGTGGGAGCTCGGTCTTCAACAATCTCTACAAACTAAAGGCACGACAGAGCTGTAAACTGCTGAAATCATCAAGTAGAACGAGTTATGTGGCATCCCCCGGTGATGTGAGTCCTGCTCACACTGGGCCCCAGAGACAGAAGACAAAGACACAGAAAACTATGTGAGACAGGCACACTTTTTGATATACAACGTTGATGCTGCCATGAAGACTCACAACTGTTCATTGTGCGCTAACGTCAAAAATAAAGCAAGAAACGCCAAAAGAAAAAGGGTGTAATGAAGAGAAAACTCCACTTTTCCATAGATCCCCAGCTGCTGGGGAAGTTTGGCTTTGAGGGTGGCACTGGATGAATGTTGTTACCCACATCAAAGTACGGTGGCCACATTAGGACATTTCAGACTCAGCTTGTCAAGTTTAGTTTTACAAACTTGCTAAATTGCATTTTGAGCTAGCCTTGACCTCAACCCTTAACGTTAGCATATTAGCATACCTATAGTTACTGCTGATAGGTAACCATGAAACATTACCATACAAGAATGCTAATGCTACAATGGTAACAAGCTCAAAGTTAGCATGTTAACCACAGTGTTCAACAGTGGAAACAGTTTTGAATGGCAAGTTGAAAATCACTGTAGCACAAATGTTAGCTTTAGCTTTAGCCAGAACAACAGGTTGTTTTGACCCACTGTATTTATTGGGTTACTGATTCAACCCATTGGTGCTAATTTAAGTTATTATTATTGAATCTGATCCATATTGACCCACATTCGGTCATTTTTAAACATATTTTAACTGCTGACAGGGAGATGGCATTCGACTACCGTCACCTACAGTCTTAAACTTGCATTAATCCCTCCATATAACCATGTTTACATTGCATGTGTGAGTATGTGCATTTTGGAAAGGGGGGTTGTTAATCTGCTAATCCACCCCCCACAGAGCCAGATTAATGTTAGCAGATTGATAAGGAAATGTGGGAGGAATTAAAATATATTAGTGTTCCTCTTCTCCCCACAGTCTGATCCATACAAATCCTTTATCTCACAAGACAACACAGGCTTTTCACTGATGGATTATGTTACATAAAATAACATGATATGATCTCATGTGATACATGCATTATAGTAGCTCAGTAAAAACCTTTCAAGTTAGACGCTTCAACTTGAACTGAAAATTTTCGTTTTCTAATCCACGACTATTAAAAGAAACCCTTACAACCTTTTATAGAACTTCATTCATCGGCAGAAAAACACAACTATGATGCTGCGTCTTTGCATGTGTGTGGTGACGTGTGATCAGCCATTTTGAAATTAATCTTAAATCGTGGAAGACCAGTGATGGAGAACACGTATGTTTGATAACTTAGATGCAGCATCTTCCCTGTGGCTCATCCATCTTTACTTGGATAAGAAAAGAAGGGAGCGATGCTTCATGACAAGTGTTTTTTTAAACAGTATGTTGAAGTAGCAGTGGTTCGTACTGTCGCCTCATGGGTTATGGTTTGAACCCTGGGCCTAAGGTTTGTTTGCAGTTTAGATAATGGATGGATGGAAGTTGAATACGTTATTTTAACTGTAATGGATTAAAACAGCTGTACGGATAAAAAAAAAGGGGTGTGCTCAATATTTCGAGGCTTGTTCACTCGTCCAGCTACCAATGGGCCAAAGTGCTGAAGACTGGGCGACACCAAACCCTGAGGCAACAGCAACACAAGGAAGACTTTTAAGAGCAGATCATCCTCTCTGATTTTAAAGAAACAGATTCAGTTTGACAGATAAGTTGACAATTAAATACAAAAATGCAAAACTACTCCCAAGTGATCATCAGAGATTAATGAAACTAGACTCACTAACGACAGTCTGGGTCCACGACCTCACGACTAGGAGGTTTTCATGAGCATTTGTCTGTTTTTCTATAATATATATGATGTGGTACATAAGAAATCTGGGTAATAAAGTCCTCAACATTCAATTAACCACCTCTTTCTACCATTTGGTGCTGCTAGTGAACAAAGCTGCTACAGTGGTAAAATTCTTCATGTGTGACAGAAGAAATAAAGTAAATACAAAACTTTTTTCAGAAACTTCTGAGTCTTTTTTTTTTCCACTGGAATTGGAATAAAACCCTTGAATTATTACCAGAAGTAAAAAATTCAGCTGTTGTCACAATGTGGTCTGAGAGAGTGGGGTTATATAAGGAAATTTCTGGCTCAGAAACCCAATCTAGTTATATAACTCTGGTTTGGGACAGATAATGTGGTTGTGGTGACGATGGGGTGGGGGGTGTGCAGAGGGGGGACCACAGGGGAAAGATTTCAGCAGGGTGAAGAGGACCACATGGGGCAGGAGAAAATTTGGATAACATTTAATATCTCTCCATCCCTCTCTCTCGCCTCTTTCCTTCCTCGATTTCTCCCAGTATATCCTCATCCTTTCTACATCTCTGTTCTTCTCTCCGTCTCTCTGCCTGTTTTAGCACCTTCCTCTCGCCATTCATTCATCCCTCTAGGTCTTTATTCACAGTTCTCTTTTTTGTGCTTTTCTTTCTTTCCTTTCTCTCCCAGCGAAGTGTTTCATCATCCACCCATCATCTGTATCAGGCTGGCATCTTAGCATCCACATCCAGAGACAGAAAGCAAAGGGAAGGGGCAGAAAATGAGAAAGAAGATGGGATATATTGATGGCATAAGGGGGGGAAGAAAACCATAAAACAGAAGGGAAGAGGTAGAAAAAGAGCAAAAATAAAATGTTCAAGAAGACAGAGACTATGGCAAGGCTGGAAATAAATGAGACAGTACGATGATGCATGAAACTAAAATTTAAAAAAATAACGGCTTCTTTATTCAGCTCGGTGTGCTCCCTTTTCTGCCTGAGGCTTTAACACCCTGAAGGCAACTCTGACGCAACAATAGCACGCTACACCTCAACACTGTAAGACACAGTACAACAACTGTATAGTCAGAAACTGAACCTACGTCTTAAGGTGAACACTACCCTTCCTATCAGGTTGTCACTGGTTGCGATGCATTTTAATTTCAAGCTCCAAAACCTCTGTCTCTTCCCACAATCATGCTTGATAATGTATTTTATTAAAATCTCCCTGTTTGGTGAATACCCATGTCTTTCAACCTCCGCACCAAGTTTGCAAATACAAGCCTGCTGCTAAAAATTAGTCAACGTCAAGCAATGACCCTAATTACATCCAGATACCCAGAAGACATTACTCAACTACTTACTTTTGCTTCTATTTCCATCACTCGCTTGCTTCTACTGGAGGTAGCATGCTAACCAGCTAGCCCCGGCCCAGTCAGATGATCTCGTCACTTCCCGATACCGAGTCAGTCTGCCCTGAAGAAGTGACACTGCTCAGAGGAAGTATAATAACCTCTTGTAGCATTAGCAAAACTCCAGCTAATAGCTCCTTTATAAAGAAGAGAGTCTGTCCATAAATATATCTATGATGAAAAGAAAATTAGATACTAAGGATATTTTAATACAGTTTGGGGCTTAACTCAATATGCATTGAGAGAGAGGCAGAACAATTCGGCTAACTCCAGATTTATGCACGTTATTGAATAAAAACCATGACATATGATGTATCAATGCACCAACAACAGTGTGATTCTTTAAGGACGTCTGATGTGCGGGTAACATTCACATGTAAACACCTGAACCTTTAATACTGTGGACACTGATGCTTGACAGCTCACATCTGCAGCAAGGTCCAACAAACTATTTTTTGTTTTCTCTGCAGATTGAGGTCAGTTGGAGCAAATAGACAGATTCTATTATTATTTTTTTCCAATCTCTAATGCAGACTGTTATGCAACAGGAGATCCCTGTTTGGTACAACTGTCATCCTTTTGTGAAAAAAAAAAAAAAAAGCTAGACTGTCCAGATTGGTGCCACTATGCTCAAAGACTGAGCCAGACACTTGAGTCAGGATTTCAATCTTCATTTATAAAAACAATGATGGCTTCATCTCCAACATGTTTTATTTGGCTGATATCAGCATTTCTTTTTTTACAATACAGGGCGCGAAGCATGTTCAAGAACATGGGCAGACAGGCGGCCAAGTGTGATTTGTAGTGAGATAGAAAAAGCTTAAAGGGAGTTGGGGGTTGGTGGATAGGGTGATAAGTTTCTAAGACAGGTCATTGAAATTGCAACTGGCAACAAGTCCTTCAAAGTTCCCCCATTACAGGTTGTCGTCAGTCAAGCGTGGAAAAATGCGTTTTTGAGCTTTGAAAAGCTTTGAAAGTCAACCCAAACCCCGAGCTAATTATCAACCTCAAGCCAGCCTTTTAATACAACGAACAAGGGCAAAGAATCCTCAATTTGGAGGGTTTTCATTATCTTTACTTGGTCTGCTATTTGATCCTCATATGTCTACAAGTACAACAACAGACACAGATACACTACAGGCAGACAAGCCCTCCACTTTCCTCCCCCTTCTCCACATTGTTGTACTGAGGGAGGATTAGGCCGACCCTGTGTTTTGGTATTTAGTTCTGCTCTGTTATGCTCTTTAATTTCATTTGCCTCCTGCAGTCTTACTCCGCAGTCCCTTAATTAAATAATAATCAGTGTTGTTGGTTGGTGGTTAAACATTTAGCTCCCCTCAAAGCCAAAGAACAATACAAATAAACGGAGAACGCGGCGAAACTCGTTCCAAGATGCAATGAGGCCAAGTCTGTGGTGGCGTCAGGTCACTTATGTTTATTTCAAGGATTTTGTTACAAACTTAGCTGTGCAACATTTTGAAGAAGAAGAAAAAAGGGCCAGCAATTTGTACTAAATGTTACAGGAAGTGTTTGGTTGGGGAAACAAAAACACTTTACAATCGGATCCTGCGGAGACAGGAGACAAAGTTCAGGGGGTGATAGTTAATGCAGGTTTGGAAATCAATCTTTCTCATGGTTTCTTCAAGTCAGAGCATGAACAAATAATTTTAGGGTTTCAACTATTTAAGACGTTGGAATACCAAAACTTTAACAAAGGCTCTGAAGCAAGGAAACCTCAAGCCGTTTACTGCCGTTGCTGGTAGAAACTGGAATGCAGAAATCGGAAAAAGGTTTTTTCTCGTCAAGGATTTATTTTAAATTTTAAAACTGAACAGACATTATACTCAGGACAGAGGAGCATTGAATACATGAATATTTTGGTTTCTTTTGGCTAAAAACTCTTCGGCTGCAAACCTAATGCTTCCATTGCAAGAAAATAACCAAAACTGAACTTGGGCTTCCACCGGCTACAGTCGGTCACATTATCTGAAAGTGCACATAATCCATCTGAGTGGCCGGCAGCCTCTAAAACACCCCCGTGAGACTTCCCTGTGATCAGCCCGGCAGCAACAATAACACATGATATCATCTCGGCGAGATGCTCCGCTGCCGCTGGTTGATGTCATCCCCAAAGTGTGGGAAACGGCATCACACTTGGCGTAATTTGTCAAAAGCGTTCGGCTGCAGTGAGTAATCTGACCTGGCTGCACGAGGAGAGAGGAGACTGGATCTAAAGAATCCTGAGCGACAAATTGGGCCACAGGTTAATACAACAGTAACACCTGGAAGGCTGTGCTCAGGGCAACAATAACCCTTGTAGAAAGCATTTTCTCCATCACAAATAACCATATCCGATATACCATAGTAGCACATTTACCCATATACTTGTATTCATGTCCATTTTCATCAAAGCTACCCATTATGTTCTATTTTCAACAGCATCCATCCAAGCATTATCTAAACCACCTATTCTAATGGGGTTGCGGGGGGGCTGGGGCCAACCCCAGTCCCATTGAGCGAGGGCGGGGTCCACCCTAGACGGGTCGCTGGTCTATCATAGAGCTGGCGTGTAGAGACAAACAACCATTCACACCTAACCTTAACCACACTTAACCTAACATGCATGTCTTTGGGAGGAAGCAGAGGGAACCCACGATGGAAGAGGAA
Organism: Rachycentron canadum; assembly: GCA_038496675.1. Classification (NCBI taxonomy): domain Eukaryota; kingdom Metazoa; phylum Chordata; class Actinopteri; order Carangiformes; family Rachycentridae; genus Rachycentron; species Rachycentron canadum. The sequence goes on along the minus strand of CM076670.1, from coordinate 2,631,816 downwards.
GGTCCTATGACCGGGGTTTGAACCCAGAACCTTCTTGTTTCGTGGTGTGTTCCTCAAATCGACATTTCAAAGAAAAAATGAATTTAACATTCACATGTAATCTGCTTCATCGGGGACTTGACTGACAGTGGCCTGGCAGCAAACCCATTGATGTATTACTAAATCCATTTCTTATATATTTTTACTTCACAATATTTTTTTAATCATGGTGTCCAGAAGAATTCACAATAACAATATTACTGCAATATTTGTAGAACTTTGTTTATTGAGTGTTTTACTTTCACAGTTAATGTCAACACTGGTGTAATGTGACCACAGACTGTCTCTAAAAAACTTAGGCTCCAGGTCTGGAAAGTGAAGCCAATGCTGAAGAGCCTTAAACCTTCATTCTCTCTAATGACCATCAGGGGGCAACACCACTGCTTTTAAAAAGAAGTCAGATTGTATTGAAGTCTATGGGAAAATGTCCCTACTTCTCCCTTGATTCATTAGCTCAGTAAACATTTTCCTAAAAAGTTTATGGTCTCAGTCTCTAGTTTCAAGTCTTCAATACAACATGATGTTGATTTTTTAAATGATGGTCCATTTAGAGGAAAATTAGGCTCTTCAGCTCCACCTCCTTCTCCAAATATGGTTTCTCCTGGTTTAAATGGCGACGACCAAACTTCAACACAGCAGTTCACAAACCAATAGGTGACTGTGGGTTACCACACCCCTAGAAGCCAGTGCTATTGATATTACTGCTCAACAAGCTGAGAACATAAATTTTCAAGACCTACAGAAATAAATAAACTAAATAACCAGCAGACTGTGTTTCTGTTCTTTTCCTTACAAGACTCCTAGGTTTCTGAGTACTACATCTGCAGCCATATATATATATTTATATACATATTACAAGATCTTTTCAAGGCTGACGTTGATGTCCTGAATATTAATGTGCATGAATGTAAACACCCTCACTGTAAAGTCCCAGGCTCTGGCTCCTCGGGCAGGGTGAGTGTACTCTGAGCCGCTGTCTCACACATTCCTCCAGACCAGAGAAAATCGGTTAATCCCTGGAGAGCAGATAACCTAACACTGCTGGACACGCTGTGGTCAGACACCGGGGACAAGAAGTTCTCCACTGAACTCTGAAACGCTGCATATTCACGGTGGAAAACAGAACCACCATCCAGTTCCTACGTGTTTTATAATTTCGCCAGCACTTCACATGTTTTTATTCAAATTTTGTGTGATTTCTCTTCTCTCCTTTTTTTTTTTTTTTTTTTTTTTTAATAGTCCAGGCCTCATTTCATAGCAACACATAAGTACTTCAGGGGTTATGAACACTCCTAAAACTTTGCAACTAAATAATGAAACTGCTGCAAGGAAAGCTGGGGGATAATTAGTGATTGTCAAACTTATGAAGGAGTGTAGTGTTGGGGGGGTTGGTTGGTATCAGAGACATAAATGCTGCTACAAGTCTGAGAGTAATTTTCTGTCTCAATGGAGGTTTCCATTGGAGAAAAAATGAGTTTAGTGAGGGATGAAGCTTAATCCCTGGCTGTGAAATTGGCCCATAATCTTTTTGGGAGGTACTGAGACACAGTGATGGGACGCAAATCTACACTTAAATAACAAAATACCTTCAAACGCAATAAAAATTAACAAAAGAACGGGGTGTCATCAGGAACCAGCAGTGTAATTCGCTTGCTATGCACAAGTGGCGAAGTAATTGTGAGCTCAACATGTGACTTGTATCACAAGTTAAGCCACCGAAGGAAGTAAAATCACAGGACTAGCCGAGCTGCAGGATGATGGCGGGGTCGACCAAAGTGCCCGAGGAATGATGACTGAGGGAAAAACACACAACTTACTTTTGTGCCACTGGTACCGAAGGAACATTTAAATGTTTCATATCGACATATTTGCAAAAATGCTCTTGTGAATCAAATCTTTCAGCAGTTGCATCAGGAGAACAGAGCTGCTTTATTTTGAATCTTATAACAAAAAAGTCTGGTGCTGGCGCTGAGCCATATACTTGTCTTATTTTAAAGCCTTAAAGTTAAAGTTAAGGCTTTGTTACTGTTTAAATTAATGGTCCAAGTCTGATGTTTAGAGGTAAAAATCACAATGTAATTTGTGCATAATTACTTGATAATTACTTGCAGCAAGCTAACCGAAAAATGTTAAGTCAATTGCATATTTCGTCTTTATTGTTAGCTACTGCTAGTAGCTAACTGCAAATTTTGTAATTTCAAATACATATTTAAACCAATATATTTCAAAGATGAGTATTTATTAGTGACTAGTCCAGTGCTAAAAATCTCATTTAGCATAGTGGTTTGTTAGCAATGCACTTGTGAATTTATGATGATGATTTACTTTGTCGAGCTCTTTCCTTTGCTGCAATTTGCTTTGGGCAAAAAAGTACTGAATGTAAAATGATCCATTTATCAAAGAGGAGCCACTTAATTAATCTTTTCTTTTCTTTTTTTTCGCCCTGACAAAAGCTACAGTTAGAAATGTTTTGTTGCGTTTACGGCAGTTTGAGCAGCTAAAAGAGACCCTGAATGAAAACCCTGAATTCTTGCAGTGTTTGTCACCTATGGACGTGCATGTGGGATCAGCATGTGTAACCTGTTGATATGTCTCCACAGCTTTCTCTCTCAAATTCTTCTCTGTGAATAAAGTGATACTGATCAGTGTTTTTTTTTTTTCTGCAGCAGAAAGATTTTCAGACTTTGTCAGGGAAACCAGAAAGACCAAACAGTTTCCTGAGCTTTGAAACAACTTACAGAGCCTCTGAGATCTGACACCGTTCTCCTCTGGGATTCCTGGTTTAGCTCCAAACAGCAGTTTTTTCACATAACTACATTGTGAAAATACGCACACATTGTGTTCTACACACAGGCGGCGTCGTAAAACCATGCCAACCAGTGATAAGAAAGAAATTTTGCAGCTGTGTAAAAGACAAATCTGTTTGTTTGATGGGTTGAGTGAACACATAAGGTGTGTGCTCATAAGTTAAGCAATGTGGCACAAATGAAAATCAGACGTCTCCACTGATACATATCAATCAACAGAGCAATAGAGCTGATTTTAAACACATGCTTGCATTGGGATGTGTGGGTTTGTGTGAGAAAGACCATCATCGCCTCAGAATAAGTGTTGTGTTTTGGTATTCATGTACATGCTCCTCTTTCTATCGCAGCGATTCTCTCACACAGCAACAACAACAACAGCTGCACAGCCTTCAAGGTGCCAGGTTCAACTTAATATCTGCAAAAACGTTGACGTGAAGGCAGAGTTGTTAAGGCGCAGACAGCCGGAGATGAGGTTAGCGCTCGCCCCGTGACATCCGCTGTGCGCCGCTCAAAACGAAATGTAGCAAAAATAAGCGACTGAGAAGGAGTTTAGATCCATTACCATATCAATAAATCTCTGTTTTCTCTTCTTTCTCTTGATGTGAGGCAAGTGTGATATTTGCTGAAACATCTCTAGTTTTATGCTTTGTAGTTTGTCAGAATATCATTGTCATTTTTATAATGAAACTGATAGCAAACAGTTTATTATTGATCTCCTCAGGCCAGGGACCAGGACCAGGACCAGGATCAGGGTTGGTATTGACCCAAAACCTAACTCATTCTTGGCCCATCAGGGCCTCACCCCCACCCAGCCCCAGCCTGACAATTAACCATTTCCATACTTGAACCCAAAACCTAACTCAATCCCAGCCTGATCTTAAGAAAACCCAAAACTTGGTTTCCATCTGAACCAAAAGCCTGACTTGAACCCAAATACTAATCCAATCCCGTCCTGATCCTAGCCTGTCCTGTGCCAGACCTGATTCAAAAACAAACATAAACAAAAGGTTTCCCAAACCAAGTCTGACGTGATTATTACAGGTGGATGTTTTAGTCAACAGACGGACGACGACTCGACACTGGAGCAATTTCTCTCTAATCTTAGCCAAGATCTGGAACCAGACCAGAACCAAGTTCACTTTAGATAAATATAAATTAAAAAGTTTGGGATTCATGTCAGTGGCTAAAGACAGGAAGGTAAATGGACAGTAAGAGAGGGTTGTAATGCTACAACATACCTCCCCCCACATCCCTCCCTCACCCACTTTATCCTCCCACGTACCTGAGTGTGGTTCAACTCCACCGTCCTGCAGACAAATATAAATAAACAAACAAACAAACAAAAAAAAAAAAAAGAAGAAGAAGCACTGGCAACACAACTGGAGAGAGAGAGAGAGAGGAAGGGACAGTAAATGTACCGTCTTTCCCTACAGATAGCAAATGGAGGGAAAAGGGAGGAGTGGAGGACGAGTGTTGGCGTGGGAGGGGAGTGATGGATTGAATGTGTGTGTCCCTCTCTTTTTCTTCTGCATGGCTAACTCAAGCCAGACTTTTTCTGCTCCCCGGAGGGATGGAGGGGGGTATAACAGGGGACGACTACTGCTCCCTCTCTCTCTTTCACTGTCCTCATTTCACTCCCATGTCGCTCTACCATCACTTCGCCTCCTCTCTCTCTCTCTCTCTCTCCACCCTGACATTACTCCCGATACGAGCTCTCCCACTTTCTTTCCCTGGTTTATCCTCACATCACTTCTCTCTGACATTATTAAATAACCAGCCTCCGTCATTTCATCTCTTCCATCTTTCCTCATCTGTCTCCATCCGTCTGTCTTCTCTCTTCTTTCCAAACTCGATCTCTCTTTCTCCAATCAAAACAAATCAAGTGACAGCTAATGCATGCAGCCTGACAGCAGAGAAGACAAATTTATCCATAGTATAGAGCATATTATTCCAGACATTGGAGCATCAAACTAGCCCAGTTTTATTTCTATCTGGATCCTTATCTCCATTTGAATTGGAAACTCTTGTGTCTAAATTAAGACATATATGTCGTGACAGCTTTTTCTTTCAGGATAATCAGTTGATCATAATTTAGATGTTATTTTTGTAGCTCTGACCATTGTTTCTATCAGTTATTGTACAATTACACAATTCAATCAGACAAGAGACAATGAATCAAACAGATTCCAGCCAAGTTATTTGGAGGTAAAACCCTGAGTGCACAGCTGAAATGTTGGTATAAGCCCTAATTTCAAAGGAAAATGAAAGAGAGCACATCGGGTCAAAGCTAAACTAAAGAGTAAATTGTAATCGATCTTTAAAATTTGGACAGTTTAAGTATTTAGTTGGCAGTTTGTTCGTTCTTCCAAGTAATTGTGGCAAACCCAGGGGTTTGTGAGATTCTCTGAGTGCCCCTGTTTTTGACATGAATATATATAAATATATCGGACAGATAATAGCTTCACCATTTACCATCACTGTGCCTCCAGACATCCTGACAAAAAGACATAATGCTTTCTCGTGTCTAGTTTGACGACCTCTACGTGTTTTGCAACAGAAGGACAGAAGGGCTGACAGAAAATAAGATATCTCGTATTTACAATTCAGTGAAGGTGCAACTATTTCACTGCTGAATGACCAACTAGTCCTGCTGGTGGCGGTCAGGTGACTGCCTATAGTTTTAACCACACAACCTCAGGACTCTTGACCTCAACACGCAACACTATCACCAGGAAGATGAAGGGGATGGATGGATGTGGAAAGTACCTGCTCCTTCTTTCAAACTTGACTTTCTGAGTGCGAGTGTCCACCCTCTGTTGGTCTTCACGGGTGGAGCACTTAAGAGCTCAACAAATAATGATAACTTTATTTACATAGCACCTTCACAAACAGCATTTACAAAGTGCTTTGACAAATCAAACAAATCAGAAGCAGGAAAGAAATGAGGTGGAGCATTTCCTCAGGCAGGTTGGCTCCAGAGTCAAGGGGCCCCTCTAGATTTAAGCCTCAATTTTGGAGCAGGCAGAAGGGCCCCACCCGAGAATCGAAGGCTTCTGGCAACATACTGAGGTCAAATTGGGGATGATAGTAGTCGTGATGGTGGCTGTAGCTGTAAATAGTCAGGATCAGCCATTCAAATTCAGAGGCCATCTAAAAGATGACGGTCTAGCTACGTTTCCATAATCACAGCAGGTACGTTTTTATCATTATGAAGCTGAAAGTACATAAATTGGACCCAAGTTGTTCACAGTGACCATTCAGGTGTTTTGCTGATGATATAATGTCTGAATTAGTCACCATATTTATTTATTTTTAGTCTCATCGTCAGAGTCTGACTCACTGATTTTTCTTTCCTCTCTCTGCAGCATCACCTCACATCCTCTCAGCTGCTTTTCTTTCATTCCTCACAGGTCCTTCTTTCTTTCTCACCTTCCTCTCCTTTTCTATTTTCCTCTCGCTCGCACACAAACAGCAATACAAACCGAACTGCACAGTCACAAAGAGTCAGCCTTTCTGCTGAGAATAATGACTTCCCTCGTGCCTTTCTCTCTCTTTTAATCTTGCACTCACTTCCTCTCTGTCATCTTTCTGTTTTCCTCCCCATCTTCAATATTTCCCATTTGGCTTTTTTTTTTTTTTTTTTTTTGAGCTTAAAACTGGCGTCTAATTGCATTTCTTATTAATGTCACTTCCGGGCGTTTTTCTTCATGCATATACTCATTTGAGTCTTTCAGTTAATCTTTAACTTAAATCCACGGTGAATATCAATCTTCTCTGTCAAGTCTGCAGCAAATCAGAACATAGAAATATATTGATTAAACCATGCACCATGATTCATATGTCTTTTAAGGAAAAAGACTTAACAAGGTAAACCTATTTTAAAGTAACACGAAATGTACAAAAATCATATGTGTCACAATCTGCTTGTGTCTATAGGTGTTAAGTTAAACATGGAATCAAAGTTTATACATGTGATTTATTATCTGTGAAATATGTGATAATCACCTGTGTCAATGTCCAAAACCCTGATATGTACATATTCATTCATTAGCGATAACCAAGCGGCTACATTCGCGACTAAAGAATGAAGCCAACACAGGAAGTGCCAAAACCTGCAGTTCCTCTATTGACCACTAGAGTCTGGCTCCAATAGTGAGTCCCTTATAGACTCCCATGTTAAAATGTACAACTTTACAGCAGAAATAAACATGTTTACAGCCTGGTACAATAAATTTCCTCCTGTACTGAGTAAAGTTTTATATAAGTCATTTGTTTACATTTTATCAAGGCTTGTTAAAGTTATGGCATAGCTGAGGGTGTGGCCTCGTACGTTTCCCAAAACCTGGCATTGAACAAAGACTCCACACACGCCAAACCTCTTTGCCCACTTTTGGGTTAGCTGGGGCTTAAGGGGCGGAGTCAGGCACTGCCAAGATGGCAACCGTGGAGCAGCTCACTCTGAGCTTCAAAACCTTTATTTGTAGTCCTTGGCTGTACAGCTTATCATTGGAGTGTCATGGAGGAGGGTGGGGGGGATACAACCTGATCACTAGTCTATAACAAGTCTGAACAATCACAAAAAACAAAACATTCACACTCACACCTTGAGTCTCCAGTTAACCAGAACAGCATGTTTTTGAACTCTCAGTACATCTTGAATAAATTTCTTTCGACTACTGTGAACCAATTTCCTCTCAATCCGTCTCTGTCCTCTGGGTATCTTTGTCTCTCTCTGTCTGTCCGTTGCTGTGCTGCTGAGTTCTCACAGTCTTCAAACAGGGTCAAATTACACCCCACCTGGTTTAATAAGACGTCCTTAAAAAGTATATATATATATATATATATCTGTGTTTGTCAGAGCTCCTATTGAAGGAGCCGTTTCTGGACAATATTGTGAGCGGATTAAAGAGGTTGGAGGTGAGGGGCAGGGTGGGGTGGGGTGGTTTTAGTTGAGAGGAAGAGGAGAAAAGCGGAGGAGGAAGGGGCTCATGGCAATAAATAAGCCCCTTGGTCTTAAATCCTCCCTCGACTCCAAACTCTCAGAGTTATTATTGGAGCTGCCCTCGACAGTAACGGAGGCTTTGATGCTTTACATGCATGTGCACATCCACAGCTTTCTACCTCACTGTCCACACGAGGTTAGGAAGCGACCGGTAATGTGTACATGTGAGGGAGGAACGTCAATCAATACCAGGGAGGATATCGTGGAGTTTTTCGCCGTCAGACGCGAGGTAACGGGCGGCATGGTGGTGCAGTGGTTACCACTGTCACCTCACAGCAAGAAGGTTTGGACCTGTGGAGTTTGCATCTTCTTCCTGTGCCTGGGTGGGTTCCCCCTCCACGTACTCCACCTTCCTCCCACAGTCTAAAGACATGCACACTCAGCTAACTGGTTTGTCTCTATATGTGCTGTGATAGACTGGAGACCTGTCCTGGGATTGGCTTCACCAGTGGTTGTGCAGTTGCCGCCGTCCATCCCTCCAGTGACTCCAAAACACCACCCCTCCCTCCCTCCTCCATAATACCAGAGCCTGGGGGGAAGAAATGAGATCTGACGTGTTTAAGTAGAAACAGATGAGAGTTGGGATGGGGGGAGGGGGCGGGAGGAAGAATGCAGCAGGCCATTATAGGCAGCTCCTGTGTACGTTGGGCTCAGATGTGACCAGAGACAAGGAGCAGCAGCGAGATGTTTGTTTTCCTCTCATCAGAGGAGGACAGACGGTGACAGGGTGAGGAGGTGGCAGAAAGCAGGAGCTTTCAAATAAATGCAGCGGCTCCTAAAAACAGACTTTACTTTTTTTTTTTTTTTTTTAAATGAGCTTTAGGGATAGTTAAGCTATTTCTCGCTGCTTCTTCACTCAGGGAATCTGATGCGAAGCAGCTCGTTCACCATGTTCTTCGCTTCCTGTAGGAAAGTTGTGTTTTGTATCTTCCTTCAAACAACAACACAACTAAAGAAAAAAGTGAAAAAGCCGCCATGCATTGATTTTAACTGTTTCAGATTTCTTTCAGATGCCCCCACCGGAGGACACGGCTGCAGACAGAAAACTTTGACTTAGAAAACTTAACAATTATGGGGTGTTTTCTCTCCTTTATTTTATCTTCTGTCCAACTTGAAACACGTATATTCCTCCAACACCAACAAACATCTACGCATGTGATGTGTTTATTCATTTATTTTTCTTTTTGGGTGCATAAATCATAATTACACAGAGAAAGGGAGAGAGGGAGAGAGAGAGAGAGAGCAGGGAAGGTAGAGAAGAAGGGAGAAGGACTGAGGAATAAAGCGTCTCTGTTTCCTCTGGATGGATTAATGCTGATGATCCCAGGTGATAAGTGTAATTCAGTAATGTCGGTGTAACAGTGCTGAGGTTTGAGCCACTTAACTCACTTTACTCTGCACAGCACAGCTCAGTTCATCAGCCGAACTGTGTTTCACTGTGGTTCAGCCACGGTTTGTAGGTCACTACAGGCCAGCTACAGCTTCCTAGCTACATTCATTTTTCACTTTTTCTTCCTCTCCATCTTCTCCCTCCATCCACCCCTCTATCATTTCCTGACGTCTTCAACCTCTTTCCTCTCTTCCCTCTTCTTGTTCCATTTCTTCCTCCATATTCTCAATGACCACTCGCTGTTTCCTCCTTTTCTGCCACTTTCTCAGAAGAAAAAGATTATTTCAGCTTTTCAGATGTGAAGATTTAAAACAATACAAGCTGCCGATGCAGTAAAAGATGGTTTTCTCTGTTATTTCCGATGAAACAATTCTATTAAAAAGACGAATCAAACAGCTTAATTTGTCTCTTTCCCTTTATCATTCCTTTACTTCTTCGCCTATATCTTTTCCTCCAGCTTCCCAGTTTCTTATTCTCGTTTTCTTTGGACCACAGTCAGTTTTCACATTCATTTTGTTTTTCATAACTAAACTTCATATCTTTTATTCGATTCTGTTTTGTTTTCATTTCTCTTTGTGGCCTCCCCTTCTCTTCCTCTCTCTCTCTAAGCTACAGCCCACTCCCTCCCTTCATCATCACCATCATCATCCCCTTCTCCCTGTAACCACGTCTGCTGCCTCCAGGACACACATGCACACAGATACACACTTGCAGACACACACTCTGAAGCTGTGTCTAAACACACAGTGTGTTACGGTCGTTCCAAAGCTCCATCCCACAGCAGATAATGAAGCTGAGTGTAATCCCTAAAAGGAGTGGAAAGGAAGAGGAGGAGGGCAGCTCCTCTCTGTCGGGGCATCCTCTCTGTTTGTACCCTCCAGTTTCTGTCTTTCATTTTGCCCCAAATTGCTCCCGCTTCCTTTGATCAGCTGCTTTGTGCGCTCACGAGAACACGTAACGCACAACCTCACGTTCGTGTTTTTACCTCAGCTGATGGTGTTGAAAACGCCCTTCAGACACTTTAGAAACTATTTGTGAAACTTTTATTTTTTACTGTTTGACTCAGAGGACCTATCGTGAAAGTCTCTCCAGTGAGTCGAGGAGGAAATTGAACCTCTCACCCTGATGCTGCAATTCAACAAGGCAATCATCAAGCCATTTCCTGCAGAGCGGAGACTCTAGAAAACAGCTGCCTATCAATGACTCATTGGTTTTAACGTTGGCTTTAAAATGTTCAGATCTGCCTCGAAACAACAGGTTGGACTGAACTCACCTCACCCTCTGATACTTATTTCAGATGAACCAAAAAAAAAAAAAAAACAGAAAAAATAAAGGGCGCCATCCAGTGGACGTCAGCAGAGCTACTGGTTACAGACTTCAAGTTTAACTTTTACTTTCAGCACAGAAATTATGATATTGTAAATATGTTTCACGTAATCATTTTTATTATTGAAAAGCTACAGGAGCCAGAGTTAGCAACAAAGGTTTCAGAGCAGGAAATCCTGTCCTGATGTCCAAATAAAATTAGATCCCATTTCTTCAATCTCAAAAATTTTGTATATACACCAATTTGTAATTTGTCTGTCGGCCATCTTGGTTTTTTGAAACCAGAGGAAACTATATTTGGAGGAGAAGGTGGAGCTGAGGAGGAGTGAGGGGTGGAGCTGACCTGCTCTGTACTCTATCCTGATTGGGTGGGACAGTCTGTCAATCACACAATAGCCACGCCCCCTAATTCATCCCCTGCTTTATGGTCTATTTTCCTCTAAATGGACCAACATTTAAAAAATGAACATCATGTTGTATTGAAGGCTTGAAACTAGAGACTGAGAGCATAAACTCATTAGGAAAACTTTTACTGAGCTAATAAATCAAGGAGAAGTAGGGACATTTTCCCATAGACTTCAATACAATCTGACTTCTTTTGACAACCCTGATGGTCTTTAGATAGAATACAGGTTTAAGGCTCTTTAACATTTGTCAGAGCCAGAATTTACGTTAACTTTAACAATTAATGGTCTGAACTTCTGCTAAAAAAGAACATGTTAAAATATGTTTATATTAAGTGAAACATACTGTTTTTAAAAACCTTTGTTTCTATGCAGGAGGTCTCTAGTTGGTTGTTGATACAATTCCTTATTGAATATATGACGTTTATTTGAGATTTATTTGTCACACTGAATAAACAGCATTTACTTATACTGATCTACAGACCTTTAAACTTGAGTCCTTGTTTTTTAACACTCATTCAAATGCTTCCTTGCATTGTTGTGTGTTTTCTGTCTTAAACATAGTTGTACTTCAGGAGGACTATTACTTGACGACAGCTCTGTTTTTAAAATCAAAGCTGAGAAAACACTGGTTTAATCCCTGGAGGTAATAATGTTGAATTGGCCAGAAAACGTTAAAGAGAGGAGGAGTTTAACCCACAACCCGTCAGTGATCAGGCCTGTGAGAGTTTTCTCTCTTCAGCTGAAACGCTCAGATTTTAAAATAAGTGTCACACACTGACACGAGAGCTGCACGTCTGCAAGAGGGAGGGGGGAGGAGAGGAAGAGGATGATGAGCGCGATAGAGGTGACGCCATATAAACAAATTCAGAGAGAAAAATGTGCATCATATTCTCTCTCTCTCTCTCTCTCTCTCTCTCTCCCTCACACACACACCCCAGGATACAAACTCCAGGAAGCAGAAAGTGGCAGATTAACACGTATTACTGATCTCTACTGCCCCCCTGTGGCCATGACGTGCACTACAACCAAAATGTTGCATATTCGTATTGAATGTGACTTTTGGACTGAACTATATGAGCTGACAGACGAACTAAAATCATTTCATGACACAGAAAATCAGTGATTTTGAAGCTGAGCATCAAAATGCATTGAAAAAAATGTGTGTGTGGAAACACCCACGGTTTGTGCCTGTGGGTGAGGTATAGACAGGGACCCACTTCCTGTTAAAACGTGACAAATATATCAATTTCACAGTGGAAAAGCACATGCTTTTGACATACAGTGAATATAAATGGACAGATGAGCGTGAACTATGTGGAGTTTTGGAACTACAGCTCCCATCATGCTTTGGGTGAAGCAAACCAATGTTGCCACAAAGTCAGGGTTTATGAAGAAATGTTTGTATTTCTTTATGTTTTAGGAAATTTGGACAGAGAATGTGGTGTCATATCACTTCCTGTCTGCTCTGATCACTGGATCCCATCTGATACTAAAGAGGAAGTTAAGAGAAGCATCTTTTTTTGTGTTTTTTAGTGTATTTATCCTCTGTGGACGTAAAACATGATCCTAATGCAGCGAAGAATGAGACTCAGGACTGAAATAGATCTGTTTTGATATATTTAACCTGAGTGTGTGGGGCAAGTTTCTGTGGCCCAATATCCAAGGTTTGGTGACGCCATCGCCTCCTCAGACATAAAGACGTCCTCTCTCTAACTCACGCTGCAGCTGGACGAAACGAGGGAGGACAGAAGAGAGAGATACACTTTAAATCATTTGCATGTGAAATAGACTGGCACTTAGATCAAAAACTAGAGCTGGAAGGAGGCACACACACACACACACACACAGTCTCGGCAGTGTGTGTGGTGACAGCAGCTCTGTGTGAACAGACAAACATGTGAGGCTGATTACAGAATATTTACTGCTGAGTCCTGAGAGAGAGAGAGAGAGAGAGAGAGAGAGAGAGAGGTGAGATAGAAGGAAGTAAATGTAGAAATAAAGGGAGTGAAGAAGAAAAGAGATAATCATTCAAATGAGAACGAGTGGGAGGCACTTTAGGATCAGAGGAAAGAACAGAGGCAGGAAAAGAAGAAAAACATAGTGACTGTGATTTCACACGGAAGGAAGGAAGGAAGAAATAAGGGAGGAAAGAGGAAGGTCTGGATATAAGGAAAGAATGAAACAAAGAAGCCATGAAACAAACAAACCAATAAAAAACAAACAAAGCTCGATATGGATGAACCATGTGATAATTCTGTCGTCTTTACGAGGAAATAATGTTCATTCAACGTCAACACGTTCCCTGTATGTACATAACGTAAGTAAATAGAATAAAAAGCATAAAAAACAACATGAGCTTTTCAAGCCCGTGTGAGAATCTATAGAAAAATTAAACAGTTTATCCAGTTTTGAACGACGAACCTTGAACGACCTTCAGAAAACTGCACCATCAGACAGAGCAAATACACAACACACACACAGGAGGTCACTTCCAGATGGGCGGCATTCCCCAAACCCGTCCTATGGCCACAACTATGAATTTTACACACGCACACATGCACAATACACACTGTCATTACACAATCTGTTTTGACATTTGAAGCAGGGAGTGACTGTGATGTAACACACACATAAACAGTAACCACATGCCACACACACACTTTTTACACGAACGCCCACTTGAAATCTACACTGGTGGCCTGAAACAGCCACACAACACACACACACACACACTCACACACACACACTCACACACTCGCAGGCTAATAGAGAGGCTGATGAATGATGCATTCCTGAACAGGGCTTTGTAATAGACTCGTTTTCTTCTCATCCACCCGTTCACTTGTGCATCTGTTCCTCTCTTCCTTCTTTATTCCTTGAACACAACGTTTCTCCTGTTTGTCTCAGTTTCACCTTTGCTGGATTATCTCTCTTTCTCTTTCATTGTTTCCCTTCTTCTGCCATGACACCAATAACTTTCCATCCATCCACCCATCCTCTCTTTCACTGCTCTATTTCTAATTATTGTCTCTGACCTCTTTTTCTCCTTTTTCTCCTCATAATTGTTTCTCGTTTTTTGTCATTTCAGTCAAAGTCAGTCAACTTTACACATGTGCACATACAGTGTCACCTCAGCATTAATTAAGCCCATGGAAATGTTGTCTTCAGAGTCTTATTGCTCCACGATGGTTGGAGCTAGTAGCTAGAAATGCTGTTTTTTTCTCCTTAAACTAGAGACTCAGACTCAGCCCTGATTCGTCCGTATGTGAAACTTAATTCAGTTGATTAACTTGTAAATTAATTTGTTTCACTGGACCATTGCTGCTTTAATCTGTGTGTTTATCCGTCCATTCTCATCCTCCATCTTTGATAGTGACGTCTAGAGTCACGTCTCTACACGGGACACTCCTATTGGCTCCAGTGGGTGATGTCACAGCCAATCAGAGTGTCTCCTTCAGAGTCCTAGCTGTCAGCTGCTTCACATGGACAATCAGATATTTAGAGCATTAGAGGCTTTGGAGCTGATTTTTCATCATTACTGCTCCAAAGAATGAGCAGAACTCAGATCAGATAAAGAGAGAAACTTCAAATCAGCTCTGGAACAACACAAACACATGTGTGTAACTTCCTGTGTTGAAGTTTTCTTTGGTTATTAGGGTTTACAGTGTTTTTATCTAGAAAACAAGCGAAGGAGCAGTGATCAACAGCTCATGTCCAAAGATCAAAATGATGCTCTACACGTCACTAGATATCACTTTATATCGCATTTGTTTAATCTGTGCAAAAAGATAAATGTATAAACAACATGTTTTGATGTTACAGTGAATCATTTACAGTAAAAGTCAAGATAACTGTTTCAGTCTTTATGCTAAGCTAAGCTAATCACCTTCAGGCTCTAACTCAGCACTTTCACACAGACATGAGTGGTGTCAATCTTTTCTGTAGCAAAAAAGCTAATCGGTGTATTTTTCCAAACTACTTCTTGAAAAGAAAGCAAATCCTCTCTCATTTACTGTTTTTTCACCTCCCTTTTTGCTTCTTTGATCCATTAATTTCCAGTTTTTCTGTCTCTCCGCCTTTCATCTCTCCTCTGTTTGCCCTCTCTCCGCTCGCTCGGTCTCTCTCTATCGATCACAAACCCGGTTTCTGTCACCGCTCGACAATCCGCAGGAGGAGACAGTGAGAGAAGGACGACTGAGGAGTGAAAACGAGACAGAGCCAGAGAAACGAAGACGACCGGAAAAGACAGAGCTGCAGACAAGAGGAGGACAAGCACAAGGAGAGTGACAGCTTGACAAACAAGACAAGTCTGACAGCTGAGAAGAGAAAGAAACGCTGCTGGGGAAAAAAATCTCTGCCTGGGGGACAGAGGGACAATTCAACCCACAATCTGTACAAGCCAATCTGTTATGACGCAAACACACAAAGTCTTTAATTTAGACATGATTCCTGTCCCAGAGACGTCTCTGTAAACAACCACAGGATCTAGAAAAATGGAGATAAAAAGATAATGATATAATAGGATGTTCCTCAGGAAACACAACAGAAACATCAGAAAACAGGGTGGAAAGGTTCAATCTAGTGGGATTTAATGTTAAGGTTTAAGTAAAATGCAAATTTAATTAACATTTAAGTTGTTTTATTATGCACAGTTAGAAAATATATATTTTATACGATACACTAAGATTGAACACGATTTGTCCAGGTACTGTATATTCAAAGTATAAACCCAAAGACAATATTGAAATTTTCAATATGTTTACAAATATCAAAAATAATAAAACTGCACTGTAGCTGTAAAATTTAGGACTCGTTCTCCACAACTACAAGAAACTGAGCAGAACAAAACAGCTCAAGCTCTTAATACAGTTATTTTCTCAGTGTAACTGAGACAAATATATTCACGTACATCTGCCTGGGGTGAAAGGGAGTCTGGTGGAAAACGCTCTGAAATTATCCAAATCTGCTGAATCACATAAAACCCAGCTGAGGGAAACACTTTAATTAAGTGTTTCTCCCACTGCAGAACAACAGACTGAAGATGAGACCGTCGCTATCTGGGCCAGCAGCTGCCTGCAGGCTGGAGACTGTCAGCCAGTTGTCCTTGAGCAAGGCATTCAAAGTCACATTTCACCCAATATTTGTCTTTTGCAAATCAAACAATTAGCCTTGACTGTAAATTTGTGCAGGGAGGTGACTTTCTTCAAATTAGATTCATACCCAGGTCCAACAGTGGCCAAGTTATACACAGGAAATAAATATTAAATGGCAATGAATGATGAGACTGCTGTATAGTGTGGGGTTTAGTTACTGTTTAGTACTCTGACACCGATCAGC
Organism: Rachycentron canadum; assembly: GCA_038496675.1. Lineage (NCBI taxonomy): Eukaryota > Metazoa > Chordata > Actinopteri > Carangiformes > Rachycentridae > Rachycentron > Rachycentron canadum. Next base: position 2,615,508 of record CM076670.1, on the reverse strand, counting down.
CATAACATTATGACCAGGTGAGGTGAATAACAGTGATCACCTGGTTACCATGGTTACCTGTCAGTGGTGGATATATCAGGCAGCAGCTGAACATTTAGTCCTGAAGTTGATGTGTTGAAGGAGGAAAAATGGTCAAGTGTGAGGATGTGAGCGACTTTGACCAAACTGTGATGAGACGACTGAGTCAGAGCTTCTCCAACACTGCAGAACCACTGGACCACAGACAGGGTCAGGGGTCAAGGCTCAGTGATGGTGGTGGGGAGTGAAGGCTGGACCCTGGACAGAAGAGCTACTGGAGCTCAGACTGCTGAAGAAGTCCATGCTGGCTCTGATAGAAAGGTGTCAGAACACCTGGCTCATTTCGCTCCAAACTGAAGTTGGAAGAACAACTTGGAGAAAATAGTATTACCGCACTGTGACATGGCTCTTTTCACGTCGGTGGCGTTTGGGGTAAATCCCACTGAATCCATCTTTCTTCTCCCATCTGCTGCCTGGTTTAAGTTTTCATGGCTCAATAAACTTTCGTGTTTGTGTCAAAACCAACTTAGTGGAGAAATCACATCCAAATTAGCACTAATTGGAAGTTGTGTACAAGCGAATGTGTTGTGTGTGTGTTTGAGGGAAAAGTCCCAGGAGGTCCCAGCTTTTCCAACAGTCCCACTGCTGTCACATGACGAGAGGGAAGTTAATGAGAGAAGTGGTGGTGGTGGTGGTGGGGGGG